>JANHMN010000005.1:22564276-22599287 GCA_030674055.1 Rhabdomys pumilio
ATTATTATTATTATTATTATTATTATTATTATTATTATTATTATTATTTTGTGTTTTATTTCATTGACAGTAAATTGCAAACAAATATGGATTTTCATATATACATGCTAATAAATTGAAGTAGTTAATTTTACAAATGTATTCCAACTCTATATTACTGCTAATCTACTTGAACTATATAGTTTTTCTAACTTTATTATCAATATCTTATTTGATTGTCAGTAATTTGTATATTCCGTTTTCTTTTTGAGACCTAAGCCATGGACCATGTTAATCTGAATTTCAACTTGTTTTGCTTTTACAACTTGTTTCTATTATCTTCTTAATTTTACCTCTCTCGAAAATATTTTATTTTACTTTATTAATATTTCTTTATTTAATATACACAATTTTAAAGGGTTCTAAGATAGGTAGTAATCTAGACAAACTGTCAAAGGTCATCCTTAAAAAAAATTAGAGAAAACATTTTGCTTTTAGAATGGATTCTAGGTTAAAAGCCTCAAAGGAAGAGAGTTTTGTTACAGGTATAAGTACAGGTGAAACAAATTAATTAGAATCACAGGCTATATTGAAGTAGCATTGTAAAGTCTTCCTTTTCTCTTCTGTTGTTAGCTAAATGCAATAGAACAAAAATGATGACCTTCATAGATAAGACTGAAATGAACTAAAAATGCTTTAAACTCCAATTTTACCTTGAAGGTTGATTTTTATCATATCCCCTAAATGCATTTTTTTAAACAAATTCTGTCGCCAAGGGTAAACTTTTAATGTACTTTTCCATTTCTTTCTTAATCATTGTCATCTGTTTGTTAGTACAATTATTAAGGTGATTTTACTTAATTGGAAAGCTAAGGTTTTAAGTATAACATCAATGTCTTGGTAAAATTAAATTGTGTATCTTCTAATGGAATATTTTCATTATATATATATATATATATATATATATATATATATATATATATTCCATAGTGTCTATACAATTAATGATTTTAGAAATATTTTAGCTTCAAATAATCTGTTGTTTTATATTTTACTAATATTTAACCATCAGTAGTAGTAATTATTATTTTGACAAATAGAGTTTGACTGCATACCATACTCCTTGTCTAGGATTGGATATTTTTGTCTCATTAATATTATCAGACACTATCCTACCCACTCTATTTGCATTATGACAATCAGTACAACATTATGTAACATAGAAAATATATCCTTCATTTCAACCTCAGAAGAGCTGAAGTAAAGGTTATGTAGTGTAACTTAGTCACATAGCCAATAAGTAATCATAAATTGAAATCAAACCAAAGCAATTAATTCATTAAACTCTTGTTGGAAATGAAGATTTATGCAAGGAATAGCTAAACACTACAACTGACCAGATGAAAATGTATATTTGGCGTTTAACTACTATAGGACTCTTTCTAAAATACATATTTGACTTAAATCACAATTATACACTGATTCTCAATTCAGCCTAATAAATTGACTTAGTGTTATTGCTATATATTTGAGATTCTAATGAAACTGAGATGACTTTTTTCATGAAGTTTAATTGTTTAACATGTCTAGCTATGGCTTTTTGCAGCTATTCCACTCTGTGGAGCAGTGTGTACACTGTATCCCATAAGCTAGAGGATGAATCTCTGATGATTAATGTGAAAGGCACTTATCTATGAGTATAGCAGAATATCAATAGGAAATATTTTATTAAATTTTTGTCAGTAATGTTTGATTCTACATTAGGTTCCTGAGCTATCCATTCTCTGATTCCTGACTACCCAAGCAGTGTAGGGTATGGGCTCCCTCTCAAGGAGTAGGCCTCAAGTTAAACCAGACATTGGTTGGTCACCCCAACAAATTCTATGTTACTATTGCCCCAGAACATCTTGTAAGCTAGACAGATTGTATGTTTAGAGTTTTGTGGCTGGTATCTAGGTTTCCCTTATTGTAGCCTGGAGAATACTTTCCTGTACCAAAGATTCTAGTACATAGGGATGAAGGCTCCAAGAAGGCCCCAACTTGATATTTTTACATTCAATGAGATGTGTGGATTTTGTCCTCAGGAACAGAGTCATGGTGTAAGTTTTAAGAGAGTAATAATCTGTCCAAGTGTCAACCTGGATTGTTTAGAGATTTTCACTGAAACTTTTCGGCCAATAACTCACTCAAGTTAGTATGCAATGTAATGAGTGCTTTTCCACCAGTTTTGTTCATATGTATGCTCATATACTTTGTGTTTCCTCAAGATAAATATTATTTTGTACAACATATAAAAATGAAAGTCTATGCAGAACTCAATACTTTGAATAATATTTCAGAGAAATGAAATCATGCCTGACACTATAAACCTGTCCAAAATTCCGTGGTCAGGGAAATAATAAGCCCTAGTAAAGAATCCATGAGTATTTGTTTGTTGTTGTTGTTTTGTTTTATTTTATTTATTTGTTTATTGCTAAATAGAAATGGTGTCAAACTTCCTTCTCACTATTGATGTTTAAAACCAATGATTAGCAATGCTTCCCACCTATTATCAGTAAAGTGTCTCTTATTATTAGACATGCATTGGTGCAGAGACACAAGTTATCTAAGTGTGGATAATCAACATTTATGAAGTACTTGGCCCTAAGCAGGACATCTGTATCACTTACCATCTGTCCCTACAAAGGTTCATGAAGTATATGTGACAGTGAAAATAATATAAGGACAAATCAGGGTAGAGTAACCTTTACAACAATATATTCTGGACATAAAATAGATATTAATGGTTAAGGAGAGAGTGATGTAACCACTGATGTGTTACCTCTGTTTTAGTTAATAATACATTTGTCGTCCTTGTGCTCATGTATTATACAACACTGCTAAAATTCATTGGGTTAAACAAAAGACATCAAATTTGGAGGTACTTTGATGAAAGAAAAGTGTTTCTGTGGGAGAGAACATGAATGAGAATTAGTATTGGGAATTGAAAAAAATATGCCAGAGTAAGCATATATATGCATGAAATTAAGAACAAAAATTTAATACTATTTATATAACGCATATAATGTACATACTTTATATAATGTATATAACTTATAACATATGGTTTATGACATATGATATATAAAATCATATAACATATAACAACATATAACAAATAATATATAGCATATCACATATCACTTAACACATAACACACATGACATATAATATCATATATAACAACATATAACAAATAACATATAGCATTTCACATATCACTTAACACATAACACATAACACATAACACACAACACATAACACATAAGAAATACATAACACATAACAAAACATAACACATAACACATAACACAACACATATCATATAACACATAACACATAACATATAATATATAACATATAATATATAACATATAATATATAACATGTAACATGTAATATATAACACATAACACATAACACAGAATACAGAAGACAGAAGACAGAATACAGAAGACAGAATACAGAACATAATGTATAATGTGTAATGTGTAATGTGTAATGTGTAATGTGTAATGTATAACATATAACGTATAACATATAACATATAATATATAATTGATATGATACATGATATATGATATATGATGATGTATGATATGATATCTGATATCTGACATCTGATATCTGATATGATATATGATATGTGGTATGTGATATGTGGTATAAGATATGTATATGTGTTTATCTGCATATTGTGAAGAACTAAAAGCAAAGAAAGGAAGTGTGTCACATAAGTTCTCAATTCTTCCTAAAATGTCATAAGTTCCATCATTAAAATCAAACATACAATGTTCCAGATAACATTAAATATCTAAATATTAGCAAAAACCTACCCTCTAAATGGCATTACCTTATTAAATTTTGAATTAAGTTTCCAACATGCAAACTTTTGAGAGATACATTTAAACAATAATTATATTTTACTAGAAATACACAGGACATTCTGGGATGGCTATATATTATCTTACTTAACCAAGGAAAATTTAAGTCTGAAAATTTAAGATAGTTCTTTTAAATTTGATGGACTTGCCAATGCTAAGAGTCTTAGTAATTCAGAATACTGGAGAAGAAAAATCACTTGAACCTATCAATCTGAAACCACTATTAAAGTCATCACAATAATCCATCTCAAAATCAAAACAAAGAGTTAAAAAGTAAAACAGCAATAAAGTAATTTACCGAAGACTTCATAAAATATATATTTTAACCAATGTTCTAAATAATGTTGACAATTAAGGTGCATTTAAAATTTATTAGTACTTCTAATAATAAGAAACCAAGAATCATGTATCTTGATACTATTTTAGTAATAATCAAGTCAGTCTCCTTGGTAGCAGTGCTTAAATTTGAAATTATATACAAATCAATTTCAGTTCCTAGAAATCTAGAATTTCTTTGTGCTCTGACATTATATACTTAATTTGTTTCTATAGCAGACTGCTAAATGAAATGCTGTCAGTTTAGCTTGTTAATAACCCATTTTTCACTTCATTTGTTTTCCATCAAAAGATAATATTGATATGCCACTTTATGTGCTAAGGATATTTTCTATTTTGATATTGAATATTAGACAGGGATCTTTAATTATTCAGATATAGTCAGGGTAATGCTTTCATATTTAGTGTATAATGTCACATTTTTTTGTGTATATGTGTGTACATTTGTGTGTGTTTGTGTCTGTTTTCTTGACTTCTTTTTCTATTGACAGAAGTGAGAAATAAAGTATTAGTCTGTGAAGGCCATAATATTTCTCATTTGAATATAGCCTTTAAGAAGAAAATATCTGAAGGATTTAATATTTTGCCAGTAGCACCTGAGTGGGAATAAATCATATAATATTTCATTGCATATTTTTATAAACTATTTTTAAAGTATTGTCTTAATAGTTAATATTAGCAAGTAATATATGTTTATGTCTTAAATATCTAAGGGTCGTCTATTGGAACCTCTGAAAATTTTATTATATACCTCTTCCAAAAATGATCTCACCACATAGTAAAGCATCATTTTAAAAAAATAATTTTTTTTGTTTAAGAAATGAAATGTAAATGTATTTTGTATTTTAGTATCTGAATAAAAAATATTTTCTTCTTTGGTATTAATTTTATGTCCTCACAAATGTCACCAAAAATGGTAATCAACTTTGAGAATTGTGAATGCATGGTAATATGATAGATTTCTTAATGATTATATTTAA
Organism: Rhabdomys pumilio; assembly: GCA_030674055.1. NCBI lineage: Eukaryota > Metazoa > Chordata > Mammalia > Rodentia > Muridae > Rhabdomys > Rhabdomys pumilio. Next base: position 22,569,495 of record JANHMN010000005.1, read on the forward strand.
ATTATTTGTGATTATGTAAGGAAAAAAACAAGAAAATCAGACTCCATTTATTACATAAGCCTAAACAAAAGCTCTACATCCTTCTTTATGCTTTGTACTGAAATAAAAAGAAAATCTGACAGTAATCATATTGAAAGAAAGTGATATATTGCTTACCAAAGCAACATACTGAGAAGTTAATCTTATTAAGTTGCTTTATTGTTGATCAGAAATATACCAATTTTCTCATGCTTTTCATTAAATAGAAACACATCTTTTTGACATTCTACTTATTTAAAGAATGGCATATCATCTCCACTAAATACTGTTTTTTGAAATAAAATTAGTGTCATATAAAGAGTTGTAAGTAAATACAATTGTCATATGTAGAAATTAGTTCAAAAAGCATGCTGTTTACAAAATATAGACCTGGTGGTTGTTAATTTATACTATTTATTTGTGTTATCTTCCTTATAGAAATATATAAATACATACCTGATGAATAACAAAATTGAAGTTTGCATGAGGAAATACTATGTAATGTGTAATTTAAGTTTCTAATTATGTTCTGTCTGAAATTAGTAATGTCAAACAAAAGAATATAAAGCCATACAAGTTTTATAATTTCTTATTTTACATATTAGATAAATATATCATTTTTCATAGACATGAGTTACAACCAAGAATGTTTTGTTATAATTAATCTAACCACTCTCTTGTTTTTTCCTTTTATCATTTCTTCTTGTCACTTATTGATGTTTTTTTTTCTTATTTATTTTATGTACTTGAGTACTCTGTAGCTGTCTTCAGACACACCAGAAGAGGGCATCGGATCCCATTACAGATGGTTGTGAGCTACCATGTGGTTGTTGGGAATTGAACTCAGGACCTCTGGAAGAGCAGTCTGTGCTCTTAACCACTGAACCATCTCTCCAGCCCTTGTTGATGTTTTACACAGTGCTAGGGATCAAATTCAAGATTTCACAGACATATGCAAAGGTTTTATATTCAGAACCTTCATCTCCTCCAACACAGTTTGATTTCTTTTAATTGTGTTTTGTTTCTATGACCAGTTTCTTGTCTTTTATCATTTATTTCTAATCTCTAATTAAGATATAGTTATATCACTTTCCTCTCCTTTGCCCTCCATCCAGTCCTTCCCAAGCTCACTCCTTGTAACCACTTTTGTATCCTTCCCTCTTTTAAATTGAGGGGGTGGAGAGATATAGCTACAACTTAATTGAGTCCATTTTTGCTGTTTGTATGTATATGATTTCAAGACAGCCACTTTTGTACTGTGTAACCAATTGGGAAATTTATCCCTGGGAAAAATTAATTCTTCTTAGCAGTTTTTTTGTTTGTTTGTTTGTTTGTTTGTTTGTTTTGTTGTTGTTGTTTTCAAGACAGGGTTTCTCTGTGTAGTCCTGGCTGTCCTGGAACTCACTCTGTAGACCAGGCTGGCCTCGAACTAAGAAATCCACCTGCCTCTGCCTCCCAAGTGCTGGGATTAAAGGCGTGCGCCACCACTGCCCAGCCATCTTCTTAGCACGTATTGGTTTCTGTACTTCTAGAGTTGGGAACACATGCGATACCTATCCTCACTTCCACATTATTTATCATGTCTATCTATATTGTTCCGACCTTGTTTATTCAAACCTCTCTAAGAGAAGCAGTGAGACAGCAGACTTCCTTTATCTTACAATTTTTCCACCTTCTCTTTTGAATTCTTCCCTTAGCCATCAGTGCAAGAACTGCTCTGTACATGTATCCACCAAGACTGGAATACTGACAATCTATTAATCTTTGTATTGTGTTCAGTTATGGCTTTCTCTGATGGTCTCTAATTGTCATAAATAAAAGTTTCTTTGATGAGTGCTGATATGTGCACTTATTCAAAAATACAAAGATAAAATTTAAACTATAGTTGAGCAATGAAGCTGGTATAGCAAAGTGTCAGTAGCAGATTCTTATATATGATTTTTGAACTAAACATCCCTGGCTAATTGGCTAGATTTCTAAAACCAGAAATTATTTCCCTCCTGGTGATTGAACTTTAGCAACATGTGTGTCCACCACTACTACACACTAGTAGATATCTTACCTTGCTGGTCATGCTTCTGACACATAAGTGTAAAAGCTGTGCAGGACTAGTAATTGAGTTCCTCTCTTGATAGCATGGGTAGTAGTTTCTAGAAAATATATAGAGAGTCTTGATTAGGAAAGTGGAAGGTGGTAGGGAAATAATACAGAAGAAGCAAGTAGGGGCACCAAACTGCTGGAAAGAGCCTTTCATATTATATTATGTTCAAATTATGGAGTATCTTCCACTATAAAGGCTTATGCTTAATCTCTAAGATGCATCCAAGAGCAAGGACAATAGGCTATATTGCTTGGGGAGGCATTTGGACTACTCTGAACAACCATTCAAAGGGAAATTTCTCATAAATGGTACTGAGACTTGTTTTATTTTGTTTTAGTTTTAGTCCAGTATACTTGTTTGGAGCATTGTCAGTCCAAGATTGCATATATATGTACAAAGACATACACAGAAATACACAGAGAGTATGATTCTTTGAGGCTTTATCAACTAACCTAAGGTTTTTGGTTACTCTAATTTCTTCTGTATTGACTTTCTTACCACCTTCCATTTTCCTAATCAAGGCTCATTCTTTATTTTTATGTTTTCTCTTTCATAGTCCCTGAGTCCTGCTAGTCCCGTCCCACCCCTCATGGACCTTTATGCTTTCCTAGTTTACTCTGTGATTCTATGTATATTCACATCCGAAGAATTGAGATTAGGAATTATAAATGAGAGAGAACACTATATTTGCCAGGTTAACCAAGCCCCATCCCCAATGCACAGTGACCATTATATAGCTGAATCAGAAAGGAAAAATACATGTTAATTTGTGTATATCTCAAAAAGTCTATATTCTATTATTCATTCAAATGGAAAGAACAATAACATATTCTATGATTTAAACCATTCTGCCTCAGAGTCTAATGCTACTGTTCATTGTCTTATAATTTCATTATTCTTTCTGAGAATTGTTATTTTATGTTTTTGTGACTTTTTTCAAATCATTTATATACTTTATGATTAAGTTTTAGTAATCTTTGTCTAGAAATGGCTTTAAGATAATTTTTTTATTGGCATACATACTGCTACTTTAATGGAAAAACGTATATTTCTAAAATATTTCAATTATTTTTAAATTACTTATTTTGTTATTTTCTCTTATAAGCTTGTCTTTGTTCTAAGCTTACCAGAGTACCTGAATGTCTTTTTTGTAAAGAGTTATTTCAACTTATTCTTTTCCTCAAAATGTTTTTCATACACTTATATATGCATGAATGCCACGTATACAGGTACAATTTCATGTATGCATAAATATCAATCTTCTTCTTTTTCTAACATAAAATAATCTTATTTTCAGTGTGTCTTTGACATTATTCACATTTGCATTACTGCTCTTATTACAATCTTCCTGTATGATGAGCTAATAGTTATCTACCTTTCATAGACAGCGGGAGGTCTTGAAACCTTGATTGAAAGAACGGACTGTGAATATTTTGGGAAGCTTCTTGATTATTATTCTTCATTATATGAGGATTTGGCTGGAGTGGCTTCATTGATGGACCTCCAACAGTTGTTTAAAACTTCCATTTGTCTGATTAATTAGTCTTTATTGTTATGATAATGGCTAAAACATTCTTCTGAAAATTAATGTCTGAATTGTATTCATTTTAAAAGTAAACCTCAAAGCAATTCATGTTCAATACAGAAATGGAATTTTAATTTTCTTTTTTTTATAAATTATATTTATATTTAATTGATTTTAAAAAATATGTTTTTCATTATTAATGATTATTGTTACTGTTTATACTTGTGATAATACAATGATCTTTACTTTGTTAAGCCTGGTCTTATCACACTGTAAAAATTATTTCTAAATATTATAATTATGATGGTTTTTATTCTGAGTTTCAGACAGATAAAATGAAATGATCAGATCCTCCTACCCAGTTTCTTCCTCCAATTTTTATTTGAAAGAACTGAGATTATACAAAGCTTCAAATATAGTAGACAGAAGTCCTACAACATTTATTTGGTTTTCAACAGTTAAATACTTTTCTATAATTTAGTATTTTATGAAGCTCATAGTTTAATAACCATGATCTTTTCATATATTGCTTCTGTTAAAATAAGTTATAGCAATTTTCTAGTTTAAATGTTAAGAAATTCCATGTTCTCCATTAACTAACATATCAAAATTAAGATAAGTGAAACAGTAGAATTATTTTTAATACACAAATATTTTATGTCTCTTAGAGACTTTAAGAACAATTTAAAATTTAAACAACAAAACTGATTTTTATACCTGAAGATGCAGTTTAATACTATTTTAGAAATCATTAACAGATATTTCTGTGTTTATATTTACAGGAAAGTATTTTTAAGCTTAAGATTATTTTAGAAATATAAACACACACTGGAAAAATAGAACATTCACTTGTAAAATAAATAAATAAGTAAATAATTAAAAGTCCAGGAATATACAAAAATGTTCTTATTTTAATATTTTAATAGTTAAAAAACAAAGGAATTGTGGTAGATTACTAGGGGTAGAGTTGGAAAGAGTTTTTGGTCCCTCAGATTGACAATCTCATCAGTGTCTTCTTTTATTTTCTTGCCATCTCATTTGACTGCTTCTCTCAGGGAAGTGTGGTCCTCAGCGCTTCAATGTGTTGATTGATATACCAGTAGAATAACAGAGTGATAAAAGACTATACACTAATAGCAGTGGAGAAGCTCTGCCTTTAACATTAACAATGTATCAACTGATCTTAATACAGATAATCTTTTACTGTAGCTCCATGAAAAATGAAAAGCAAGACCCATACTTTCAATATATAGTTACATAAACATTAATATTGCAAAATGTGGGGCTCTTAGCTCGCATGTGGGCATGGGTCCTATTGGGCTGAGTTGTGGATTCCAAGGCTCAGAAGAGCAGAAGCTCGAGAATTTGACTGACCTCCCTCCAAGCATTGCAGGGTGGATACTGGGCTGAGAAGCCACCGGGGCTCCATCCAGGAATGGAGAGATCTCAGTCTGAAGTCTCCCAGGGGTGGTGGTCTCCAGGTCAATGCAGCTGATACAGGAGGCCAGTGGTCTATGTCCTTTGGCTCCCAGACGCAGCTGGGAGCCACAGAAGTACAGAGACTAGAGGGCATACAGACTGGACTGGCCCATACTGGAGAAGAATGAGGGGGAGGGAAACCCTGAGAGTGCCCTGTGGATAGTCTTTTGGTACAGCACTCACTTAGCTCAATCAAGGCTGGCTTGCATGAATTGGTGGCCTCTGTGACAGTAGAAAAGTCTTCTAGAGGGAGATTAGGCTGTAGAGGTGGCTCATTAGTCAAAGGCCTTCTCCAGGGCAGGGCCCCAAAGACATGATGAAGTCCATAGTTTTAAAGGTTTTATTGTCATGGCAGAAAGTGAATGCATCTGGCTATATCACAGCACCCCCAGGGTGGGCCTTTGGTTAAATACTGTTTGTAAGGAGGAGGGTCTGGGGAAGAATGCTTAATTGGTTATGCCCTCTGGCCTTCTGTTATCTCATTAATATGGAAATCTCTCAAGGCTCTGAGGCCTGTAGTCATACCCTCTACCTGTGGAAGGAGCTGGTAGGGGCATTGCTCTATGTGACTAAAAGGCACTGATCAATGGAGGTCATAGACCACACGTCTGGAGCCTGAAGTCTGGGAGCATGGCAAAATGTATGGCGTCCCTTGCAGGGTCTTCAGCCATTTCTAGACAGTGCTCTACCAGAAAGTAAGCTATTCTTTTCAAGGTCCTACACTAAAAGGTAGGAAATGGGACACAATGTGGAAATATTAGACCATAGTGATATTGAAATCCAGCAGGGCAAAATTCTATATCTTTATGTAAGACATCAAAGGATTTAGATTACTTTTCCCTTCCAACTTTACTAACTATAATACATCTCTTGGGCTGATTCCGTACCCCATTTTTATTTCTAGTTAGCAGGTATTACAGGGTTTAAATTAACCACTCTATCAGGTCTCTAACTCGCCCAGCGTTTACCTTAACATCTCCACACAATGGACACCCTGTACTTTCACGGCACATGTCTGATCTTGATGAATTCCATGAGTCGGCTAGGGGGAAGATTACACAACCCTTTTGCTACATCTATCTTGAAAAGCCAGAAGCACTTGGGCCAATTGCCAAATTCTGATGCTTACTGGGGCTGGAAACCTACCCTATTTTTTGAATTGCATTTGTATAATAAGTTTACTATAGTTGATGGTTTCTTTTGCTGCTTAAGTTTTTCTTTTTACAACTTTGGTTCGTGTGCTGGATAGTATCTTGCTCTGAGGGCACTACTCTCTTTTTTTCTATTTAGCATCAGCATTTTCTTTAAGCTTCTCATTGCCTTCAGTATGGAATTTGGCTCCAATACTGCATTTTTTAGTTATCTTTTCCATCTCATGCATAAGGGTGTGTTTCGGCCCGAGCTGCCCTACTTTGGGAGCCAAAAATGTTTTGAGCCTCTCTACCCCACATTTGGGGGCCAACATGTTGGAGACCGCTCTATCAGTGTTGGAACCCACACTGCCAAAAGCATTAAGGGCTAAATTGTTAGAGCCCACACTGCCCCAAGGTGCTCCAGATCGCAGATCGGGGTTCAGCAAGAGAGTGAGTGAGGATGGACTCGAAGAATGGAGACCAGATAGTGTGCAATTCAGTTCCATTTAGTTTATTCTTCAGTCTTTCTACTTCTCTCCAAGTCCCAAGTCTTGAGTTCTTAGTCCCTAGTTCCTAGTCCCTAGTGCCTCCAAGTTCCAAGTTACTTCTTCCAAGTGCTACGTGCCTAATGTCTATTAATATAATACCTAATTCTAAGTTCTTCCTCCAAGTGCCAAATAACTAACTCCAAGTTGTACTGAACTCTTCTGTCTGCCTCTTGCCTTTTATATGTCTCACTTCTAAGTCACGCCCTTAAGTCACACCCTTAAGTCATGCCCTTAGGTCTTATCTCTAAATCACATCTTAAGTCTCACACACCCAAGGGAAAAACCTGGGTATCTAATACAAGATGTTATCAGAGTGTGCTCAGCTGTTGTAGGCTATTGTAATCAAGTTTCTTGTCAGGGTATATGGCTCAAGATGGCTACAAGGATGATAGCCGCCTTCTGTAGGCTCCCCACAAGAGTGATCAATGATCAATAATCAATGATAACCATGTGACCCAACCAATACTAGACTATCTTAAAATATTCTCTGCCAGTGACATGAATCTGAGATTCTTCAGATTATTCTAAAGAGAATTATTAGGACAAGGAAAAAAAAAGAAGCCACATATTACTTTACCAAAATATCACAAGAATGTTCTCTATTCAAGTTGCTATTGTTCCCCTCTAAAATCTCTTGAGCTGGATCCCCACAGTCAACAATGCTCTCAGTACTGCTGTCTTCTATGATCCTACCATGATGACCCATTAAGCTATCCTTAAAGAGTTCTACTGCTTTCCTTATCTGAAGTTCCAAAGTGTGCATTCTGTCTACTCGAAGCATGCTAAAGACTGCCATAGAAATATGCCAGCTTCTGCTATCAACTTTTGTCTTAGTCAGTTTTCTATCAGTGTAATGTAACATCATATCCAAAGTAACTTTTAAAAGATGGTATTTCTTTGGAGGCTTGCTTACAGTTTCAAAGCATTAGTTTATAATCATCATGGCAGGGGCATGTTGGTTGCTTTTTTCTCCTTTGGATTGACAGTGTTCTGTCCAAGAGCCAAGCCATGTAACCAAATTTCCAATACCAAATATGAAAAGTTCCCTTTGGCTGTATTACTCTGGGCTGTCTAAGAGATTGACAAAACAGATAGCTCATTGATGTTCCCCTTAGTTAATACTTATTGCTGAGGACACAATGCACTTCTGAAACAAGAACAAGAAAACTCTTAGTTGGAGCTGACCTTAAAGCCCTTTCCCTGAGTGTTAGCTTTTATGGTAGAAGAAAATGGTCATGATAGTTTCCAAAGGGAGAGGAAACCAAAAATACCACACACCTATTATGCCTATGAACCATATCAACTACCCTATGAAATCATAAGGACAGTGGGTACAGTAATGGTATACATACCTCAAAAATAACTAACATCTTTCTAAGTAGGTTTATAACAGATTCAACAAAAGGGAAGTCATAAGTGATATTAGAAACATTGATAACTGCTCAGTGCTAGTAAAATCATGGGTATTGAAGGAGAAGTTACAACTACTAATTTTCTAACCCATTATAACCCTAAACAACAATCTATAAACATATATTGGAACACAAAATATAAGCAAATAAAATGAAAGATGTGCAACATGAAATGTGAAAAAATATAGTAAAGGAATTGAAACCTTAGATGAATGTTTAAAAGATGCTAAAATTTAGAAAATTTCTTTAATTACAGTTATGGCATTGAAAGTCAGAGCAGAGGAAAAAGCTATTCCAAGAAGATGGAGTTGCCTGAGAAAGTTCAAAGAACAAAAGAATTGCATATTAAATTGTATAGAGTGTTTAGTAAAATGGTGAGACTGGGACCTGACAAAGTAGGTTTAGGCAGTTAATGGAGATTGAGAGTAAAATAATGAAGAATTTAGATATCATTAGATAGTCAAGAACCATTTCTGTCAGAGTTAATGACAGTGTAAATTTGAAATTTACTTGAGATTACTTCAGTAAGAATAGAACCATTCAGCACCAGATAAATTAGGATGAAAGAGGAAATGAAAATAAAAAAAAGATATGAAATGAATGATTTGATGACAATTGATAAATGACTCAATCAGAGATCAATACTAATAATTCTAACACAGAGCATGGCAATACAAAGAAGGTAGGTGAAAAGGAACAGAGCTATGTGTCAAACCATTGTAGATAAATTAAATATTGTAAGATGTAATTGGTTATGAGAAGACTCAGTAATTACCAAATGATTAATAACACAAGTCTATATATTTATAAAACTCTATTATGACTGTTAAATCAGTGGTAATTTCAGTGTAGATTTAAAAGGCATTTAATAGTATATGTCACTATTTGGACTTAAAACTTTCCATTAGTTAACTAAAGAGAATGCTGAGAAAACATTTTCAGATTTGATACCATTGAAGTTTTTATTCATAATTGAAGTACAAATAATCCTCGGATCTTTGTTGACAAACTTAGTGTTACATATTGTTAGGTAAAACTGACAAATTTTGCCAGGAAATAATAGATTTAGAAATAAGCTCTACATATATCCAAGTGTTTCATGTTGTTTGGTTTTTGTTTTACTTCACTTAGTGTTTGCTCTATTAGATATGTTACTTAGCATGTAAAATTCTAAAATAATAATTTCAGATGTTTAATTGTTCATTATTAATATTCATTAAGCAATTGGAAATTTTACTGAAAAATACATAATTCTGGCATCATTATTATTCAAGTGGTGAGCATATATGTACATATGTGGGGGTGGGAAGAAGCCTTAAGGTGTAAGACCCTTTGGCCAGAGGTTACAGCATGTGATTGTGCAATATATTTGTATCATTACATTATACTTAAATTATTATCTATGAGGACATTATTTTTGCCTCTTCACTGGTTAAAAAATGTTAGAATTGAAGTTATGTTTTCATTACAATGGTGTCAAGGCAAAAATAACTTAGGGTAACACCTATAACTAATACCAGCAGTAGTAAAAACCTATTTTTGAGAAAGTACTGCAGGTGAAAATAAAGGGTAATTCAAGTCAATATTTACTGTTGGAGATCTTGGCACTAAGGTCACAGTCTACAATGTCTAGATAGCTCTCTGGGCTTGGCCCAAAATGAAGCACTCTATATCTCATTGGATATCCATTTCTCTACCTGGTATTGGCTGAAGAATGTCTATGAGCACAGATGTCTGATCTTATTTGGAGGATGACCCTGTGCTGAGCTTTCTGCAAGTACTGCATGATTTAAATATAAGTCCCATTCTATCATTCCACCCTGTTATGAACAATAAACCTTTCCTGCTTGTATGATAATTAAGTACTTTGTTATGGCCAGTCAGTCCTCTCAAACCATATCTCTAACAGCCCTTAAATACTATACTTTTGAAACAATAAAATAGAGCTGTCTCACTGAAGCTGCCTCCAGAAGTATTTCCATCATTCTCCTAGCTGTCTGAACATTATTGGTAGCTTCTGTTTCCTCTTCCCCCTGGGCCATGACCAACAAGCCCTGAGGAAAAGGGAAACTCACAATTTATCAGTTACTTAATAATAATTTATGAAAAATATTCTAATATTCTTTAAATTGCATGTGTTTTGATGTCAGAAAAGGCTGGGAGGCTGGAGCAGCAGTGAAGTGGGAATGAGTAGGTAGAGAGCACTCTCATAGAGGCAAAGGGGAGGGGGAAGAGGACGGATGTTTGAGGGAGGTTTGTGGAGGGGTAACCAGGAAGATGGATATCATTTGAGATGTAAACTAATGGAATGATTAATAATAATAATAATAATAATAATAATAATAATAATAATAGCAGTAGTAGTAATAGTGATAAAAATAATAAAGAATGTTTTGAAATTAAGGATAACTGATTTGTTTGTTTCTGTTTTTTCATTACAAACAGTTGGTTTAATGTTTCATACATAGAACAAGGAGAAGGCAAGTTTCTAGATTTATTGATTCACAAGCATTGAATGTGAAATAAAAAAAAGCCATTCAAAATTTTACAAGGTATACACTGAGATGCGGCTACCACAGAGAAGGTTTTTCTGAATTCCAGGTTTCATTAACAGTATCCATATTTAAAATATTGCCTAGAGTGACAAACTGAACACTCACCAGCAGTTACTAATCAGAGAGTCAGAAACAGGCAGCATATAAAGAATGAAAAAACTCACAGTATGATATTTGTAAAACAAACTTAAAATTAAAAAAAAATAGCAACTCACTGCAATATGAGATTTTACAAAATATAGTACATGGATCATTAGGGACATGGAAGACCCAAAGTTCATGAGGTTCATCATGTTTTCAGAAGAAAAACATTGTTTTGTTTTGTTTTTTTAACAAATGTTGTATGTAAAATCCACCCTCTTTTTTTTGCATTTCCAAAGAAATTTCTGCTATCTACAAAAAACTGATATTATGTTCTTTCAAAATTATTTTTTATTAGTATTGTTCTTTAGCCTACTTATTTATAGTCCAGTCATTATTTAACTCCTGGTCTGCCCTCTGACTGTTCCTCATCCCATTACTTCCTTTCCCATCTCTAAGAGAATGTCTCCACCTCTCCATTTCCACACTACCAGACCTTCTCACTCCCAGTATCCTTAAATTTCCTGAGAATTAGGTTCATATTCTCTGACTGAGGCCAGACCAGGCACTCCTCTGCTGTCTGTGTGTATTATATTGTGTAGATAGAGATAAAGTGGGCAAACGTGTCTTGTCCTATATTTCAGTGGGATTGTTTCTTTTATCTTTCCATTTAATTTGATCTTTTCTATTGGTTTGCTCTATATTGGATTTTTTTATGTTTAGGTATGTTCCATGAATTCCTGATTTCTCTAGTTCTAGGAAATATATACCTTCTCCTTTCCTCCATGAGTACCAGGAACACACTATGGCTGGGATGCATTTTATTGGAGAATGAATAAAAATAGGAAATATACATTTTTAAAATGTTTAAAAAAGAATAAGCATTGAGAATGTAATTTGGAATACTCCAGTTTATGGAAATAGAGGTAATAGCTTCTCTTCTAAAATGCATGACCATAGGTTTACATTAACAGGCATGATTTCCTTCCTGTTGAGCATGACCTTAAGTCCAATTAGAAAGCTATTAGTTAAAACAAGTATATGAATTCAGCAACTGTAGCCTTATTCTCTTTTTTGTCTATGCCTCATCCCACACCATTTCAGAGCCCAAATTGTCTCTATTTTATTCTATGTCCCAATATGATATTGTAGCTAAATTCTGCATATGAAAGAAACCATGCAAAAATATTCTGAATCTGACATATTTTGCTTAATGATATACCCATCTATAATTTACATATTCTACATATCAAATTTACCAGAGACGACATTGCAATTAACTCTATGTGGATTCCTAAAAATATATGTTTCAGCAAACCATTAGACTGAGCACAGGGTCCCCAATGGGGTCCCCAATGAAGGAGTTAGAGAAAGACTGAAGGAGCTGAAGGGGTTTGCAACCCCATAGGAAGAACAATAATATTAACCAACAAGACCCCCCAGAACTCTCAGGGACTAAACCACCAACCAAAGAGTACACATGGAGGGGCCCATGGCTCCAGCTGCATATGTAGCAGAGGATAGCTTTGTTGGGTATCAGAGAAAGGAGAGGCCCTTGGTCCTGTGAGGCTTGATGCCCCAGTATATGGGAATTCAAGGGCAGGGAGGCAGGAGTGTGTGGGTAAGGGAACACCCTCATAGAAGTAGGGGAGGGGGAATAGGATAGGGGTTTTCCAAGGGGGAACTGTGAAAAAGGATAACATTTGAAATATAAACAAAGAAAATATCCATTAAAATAACAAACAAAATAAAACAAATATGTGTGTTTAAACTTAAATTCCAATGTACTGAGAATTGAATTTTTGGAGATATAACTTGGACAGTGATAGAACTATACTGGTTGCAGTTACTGCCATTGAAATATAAATTGTAATAAGCTTTTTTGACTGAGTGATAAAAAAGAATTTAGTGGTCTGCAATTTCAAGGGGATCTTCATCAGTTAAATATAGTGCATCCATGATTTTAATTTGCAGTATTATAACATGTTAGAAATAAGCGTTTGTTGTGTAAGCAATACCATCTAAGAAATTATTGGTAGTGGTCTAGGAAAACACAAAAGTCCTAAAGGATAGTTTCTGATATTTTTGCTCTATATAACAGAAATTTACATAATTCTTAAATACAGTGAAATCATTAGATTTGAAGAACCAGTTCTTATTTGAAATAGATATTTTTTACCATGTCAATTGATGAAAAAAATGAAAGATAAATAAAAACAAATATGACACAAGCATTTAAACCATAATCTTTCTTCCCATTTAAGATCAGATCCATTAAACATCAATCACTTACAATATGGTACATGTTATACTATCCATGAGAATTTTGAATAATCAAAACTTTCTCTTACATTTGATATTCTTTTAGAGATGGTAAATTTGGACATGGATTATATTGATGCTTGACCAAAACCATAAACAATTATGAATCATATAGATGAGTATTAAAATTAAAAGCTTAAAATAGTATAAACATTAGAAAAAATTTTACAGATGCCTCTCTCACTATTGAAAAAAACTGCATGAGAAACTAATGCTAATATAGAGAAAAGATGTAGTGGTACATCTGAGACATGATGACTTATGAATGTTTAAACACAGTGTGAGACAATAAGTAAACTTATAAAAAATTGAATAAAACTAGGGAGAAATTCTCCATAAAGATCTTATTACCAAGTCTTTGAGAAATAAAGTGATTAAGACAGACAAAACAGCAAAATCAGTTCATCTATTATACTTATTAAACTGTGACCATCTTGACAGTAGAGGAAGGAAGAGTTAATCTTAATCCTGGTTGTAAGTACTTTTAAAATTAAAGGCTAAAAGATTTCATGAAGACAAATGCTTCATCACAAGAGTTTCAAATTGCATGAAAGTGGGCCTAAAGCATATTCACATAAGAAAACCTTAATGTAATGTTAAAGGGAATAATAAAAATAACAGATCAAAAGTAAAAAGTTACATAGATAAGTGAGACTTCCTCATAGTCTATTCTCAAGAAATATCATACTAAAATTATGATCTAAAAAATTTGGAAAATGTAATTTCTAATCTTTTTGAAACAGTTAATTCTGCTGTTTGTTGTAACATTTGAGCCAAGAGGAGGAATGGTATGTATGCATGGTAATTTGTGGTTGAGTAAAAAATATTATCTCTCAGTAAGGGAACTAGGAAATTAACAGTAACACTATATTTTCTTAGTGACAAGTGTTTACAAATTTATTCTATAACAGTTTGATATATGGATGTAATTATGAAAAATAGGTCTACATAATACATGACTGAGTATATGTCTTAACTTATATTTCCATGTATGCACCTGTGTTTAATTTTGACAGCTTAAAAGCTAGATTTAGCACTGAATCACCCACTTATAAAACCAGCCAAAACTATATGCTTCTTATAATCAAACAGAATTTTGTTACATACATATACGTAGAGTGGAATCAACTTTTCTATTTAAAACATTCCCACTGGTACCAATGAGGCAAAAGTTTGGGTACCAAAAAATTATTAAAATGAAAGACAAATAGAAATAGACCCATGCTACTGAGTAATAAATACTACAAGCAATGTGTGAACCCAACTGTGGCTATAATATCAATTTCTGTATACACAGCAATAAAATATAAGCCATTTGGTTAAAATTTCATTATAGTAGGTTCATGATAATGTACATTTTATATGCTTCTTATTATTTAATACTCTGTATATATTTAAGTCAATATATGTCATTGATTAACAAAAGTGAAACATGAATTCCCAAACTACTTGAAATTTTACTGGTATATAATGTAAATCTGATATAATAACATACACACATCATAAGATTAAAAAATATTTGCATTTATATAATAATGGAAGGTATATGAAGAATTTATCATATTTCCATGTCTAATGCTAGAGCACAAAGTCTGGAATGAAAGGAAGCTGGAAGTGCAGTGATTATAGTAATGAGAAAATAGAAACTTCAGTAACCATTGGGATCCCCTAAGGATGGATGGAAACATGTATATAAACTGCTTACACACTGCCTTGAAATTTTCCATGTTGCCATTTTGTGTATTATAGTAGAAATTGATGCCCCTCATCACAGAGATAAAGAAATAACTTTAACACTGTAAGAGACATTTAATGAAATAATTTTCTGGAGTACCTGTGGACCTGATATTTTGCCACATATTAACTAGACAGGCCAAGAGACAAGAAACAGAAAATATTGAAATCAACCAGGTCCTATGTACTGACAAGATTTGAGTAAAGAATAAAAAGTTACTGTTTCACTCTGCCTTTAAATCTTGTGCAAAATATCTCTCATGACCTCTGAAGTATACAGGCAATTAGACATAGAAAATGATTGTGAAGAACATAGATCCTGCAGTCCACATAGACACAATACAAACAGAGAGTTGTATTTCATTTTGAACAGAAAGAAAAATAATAAGAAAAGGCTCTATTTTAATTCTGCCACTTCAGATCATAATAAATTTGGATCATTGTACATTCAGCCATTTTACTTATAGCATCACATCTTTGTTTTTACAAGATTTATAATTCAGGGGTCAGTTATATTGTAACTGATTTTAAAGGTAATTTACTGTAAAGACTCATATGGTATTTTATTTTAGCCCACAATAAAATATTATCATAATCCTCTTCCTTTGTTTTCAGTTCTTTTAGGAAAAGAGACATACTCAATCACTTATTTATCTTCATTTTTGAAAGTAATTTATTCTTCATTGTCCTTCAATTTATTCTAATTCACCAGTCTATTATATTAAATATTCCTCTTTATTAATGGCAAGAATTCTCATTTATGAGAATTAAAATAGGAAAGTCTGGAAGAATATTTCATGTTTACTCTCAAGTAACATGAAATAAAATTTTATGTTGTCATTACTGTAGTCCATATAATATTTACTCTAATATTTGAAGTTAATCTAAAAAGTACTGTTATAGTAATGTATTGCTTAGGGAATTACTCTATCAACAAAGTGAATGATTTTAATATTCTTTAATATTTTATTAATTATTAAAGACATTACTAGAATGTATCTTGATAATATTCACCCTCTCTTTCTCCATTAATTTTTCCCATATCTGACTCATGAAAATTTTTAGGAGAAGAAGCAGCAAGCATAAGCCTACACAGGTTTGCATCAGGCCCTCTGCATATATATTATACATTTTAGCTTATGTTTTTATGAGATTTTTGAGTGTGAGAGTGATTGGGATTCTAATTCTTAGCCTCCTCTGAGGACATTTTTTTTCTTCTGTTGTATTGTCTCATCCAACTCCTTTATGTTTTTTTATCTTATTAGATTTATTATATTATAGTTATTCTGTAAGTTTTAAAAAGATACAGAAATGCAATCAATCTGGGTGAACAGTGTGAGGAACTAGAAAGAATAGAAGGAAGGGTAACTATTATCAGGATATAGAATATATACATCCTGGTATATATAATCTCATTTTCAATGGATAGAAAAAAAGAGCAGAGTACATGAGGAGAAAGATGCAGCAGAAAAAATAAATACACTAAATAACCACATTTGTAAAAATATCTCATAAAATATTAGATACAAATCTTTTCTTTCAGCCTCATCTCTACTACCTCTTAATACTTAGGAAAAAGTTTAAGATATGTAATGTTTTATGAAACAAAAATTAGGACCACCTATTCCAGGTCTTGTTTTGGAAGTCTAGAAATAGAACAAATGAAGAGATGTTTTCTTAATGGTTTACTGAATATTAATGAGTAGTGTAAATCAAGGCAATGAATAAGTAAGTGAGTACAAAACAATATAGAATTAGATAAGTTCCATTAGTAAATAAACGCAAGGTAAGTTGAAAACTATGTATACAATAAGGATAGGAAAAATATGAGCTCTTTTAAGGAAGCTAATTAAGGTAGGTTTTTTTTTTTCTTTTAGATGAAATCCATTGAATAAAATATAGTAGTTTAGGATGTCAATAATCATGTATGTTTGCAGAAACCAAACTCAAGAAAACTGTAGTAAGCAAGGAAATCATCTGACATTTTTGATCACTGAAATTGCTGTGTGGCAATGCAGGAAATAGTGAGATAATAAAAAGAGGACTGCCATCAGGAAGAATACTATTACACAATCTCAATTAAAAGAATATTATTGAGACTTTAATAGACTATTGGGACTTGGAAGTTTTACTGAAATGAATTTACATTATGTTACAATTATAAGGAAATGGGGGGACAAGCCATGGAACGTGGTGTTTTGAATAGGTTTGACTCCCATCGAGTTCTGTATTTGAATGCTTTGTCTATTGGTACTGGCTCTATTATTAGGATGTGTGGCCTTGTTAGAGGATGTGTGCCATTGTGGAGGTAGACTTTTTGGTTTCCTCCCATATTCAGGCTCATAGCATATTTCTTAAATATCTAGGTATAGCAATGAAACAATAAAAGGAGTCCAAGGGAATACAAAGTGGAAAGGAAGAAATCAAGGCAGCATTATTTACAGAAAATATGATAGTATACATAAGCCATCCCCAAAATTCTACCAGAGAACTCCTACAGTTGATAAATAACTTCAGCAAAGTGGCTGGGTACAAAATTAACTCAGAAATAGCTAACTTTCTTTTATGCAAATGATATTCAGGCAGAGTAAAAAGTTAGGAAAACAATACCCTTCACAATAGTAACAAATAATGTAAAATATCTAAAGTACAATGCTAACCAAGCAAGTAAATGATCTCTATGAGAAGTTTAAGTCTTTAATAAAACAAATTGAGGAAGACATCAGAAGATGAGAATTCCCATGCTCATAGATCAGTAGGATCAACATAGTGAAAATGGACATCTTACCAAATGCAGTCAAGAAATGTAATGTAATCCCCATAAAAATTTCAACACAATTTTTACAGACCTTAAAAGAATTCTCAACTTTGTTTGGAAAAACAAAACAAGGATAATCAAAATAATCTTAAAAAATAAAAGAAGCTCTGGAGGAATCACTATCTCAGACCTCAAAATGTACTATAGAGCAATAGTGGTAAAAACTGCAGGGTACTGGTACAGAAACAAACAGGTTGATCAATAGAATAGAACCAAAGACTCAAATAAACCCACATAACTATGGGCATTTGATTTTTGACAAAATCATACAATGGGAATAAAAGCATCTTCAACAAATGGTGCTTATATAACTGGATATCTGCATGTAGAAGGATTTAAATAGATTCATGTTAATCACCCTGAACAAGTTCAAGTAGATCAAAAACGTCAACATAAAACTGGATACATTAAATCCCATAGAAGAGAAAGTGGAAATAAGCCTTGAACACATTGATACAGGAGACAATTGCCTGAACAGAATGCCAATGGCTCAGGCCCTAAGATCAACAATTGATAAATGGGACTTCATGAGACCTAAAAGATTCTGTAAGGCCAAGGATGCTGTCAAGCAGACACATCAGCAGCCTACTGACTGAGAAAAGCTCTTCATCAATCCAATATCTGACATAGGGCTAATGTACAAACTTTAAAAAAGAACTTTTTTTAAATTTTTAATTTTTTAAAAAACTAAAAAAAATTAACTAGAATAAAATAATTAATACTTAACAACCTTAGTCATCAGGGAAATGTAAATCAAAACAACCATGAGATTCCACATTACACCAGTCAGATTAGCTAAGATCAAAAACTCAAGTTAGAGCACATGTTGGTGAGGATGTAGAGATAGGGAACACTCCTTCATTGCTGATGGGATTGTACTACTACTCTGGAAATCAATCTGGTTGTCTCTCATAAAATTGGAAATAATTCTACTTGAAGACCCAGCTATACCACTCTTGGGCATAAACATAAAAAACATTCTATTGTACCCTAAGGTCACATGCTCCACTATGTGTATAGCAGCTTTATTCATAAATAACCAGAAACTGGAAGCAACCCAGATGTTCCTCTACTGAAGAATGGATATAGAAAATAAGGTGCATTTATACAATGGAATACAACCCAGCTATTAAAAATAAGGTCATGATGAATTTTGCAGGCAAATAGAATGAACTAGAAAGTAGCATCCTGAGTGCTATAACCTATACCTAAATGGACAGGCTTGGTACATATTCACTGATAAGTAGAAATTAACCATAAAGTACAGAATATCTATGATATACCCCACAGCCCCAAAGAAGCTAAACAGGAATGAAGGCCTAACAAAGAATGCTTGAATCACACTTAGAAGGAGAAACGGAATTATAGAAGACAGAGGGAGGGAGGGAGGGAGAGAACTGGAAAAGGAAGGAAGGGTGAAGGATGGGAATGGAGAGGCAGGATCAAGTACAAGAAGAGACAGGAGGAGAAAGGCTAAGTGGGCCAGGAGAATGAATGGAAATCTATAGCTGCTTGGGATGAGGGGGAAGGGAGAATCTTTAGGAAGTCCTAGAGACTTTCAGAAGTTAATACAGGTGACCTTAGACAAGATGCCTAACAGTAGTTATATGGTACCTGAAGAAGCCATTTTCTGTAGCCCAGTAGGACCACCTGTAGAAGGATAAGGATACCAACCCACTCACAAAATTTTTGACCCAAACTTTGTCCCATCTAAAAGAAATGCAGGGATGCAGCAGAGACCAAAGGAAAGGCCAACCAACAACAGTCCAAACTTGAAACCCATCACATGAGTAAACACAAATTACTGACATTATGAATGATACTCTGTTATGCTTACAGACAGGAGCCCAGTATACTGTCCTCTATGAGACTCCACTCATCAGTGGACTGAAACCAAAGCAGATACTAATAGCCAAACTACAGGTGGAAGTCGGGAATAATTATGGAATAGTTGGAGGAAGGATAGAAAATCCAGAAGTAGATGAGAACCTCACAGGAAGAAAAATGGAGTCAACAAACCTGGACCCCTGGGAGCTCTCAGAATCTGAACCACCAACCAAAGAGCATACACAGTCTCAAACAAGGCTGCTGGCACCTACCTACCAGACAGGCAGCTCGGACATCTTGGCTGTCCTATCTGGCCTCAGTGGAAGAGGATGCTCCTAATCTGGCAGAGGCTTGACATGGCAAGGTGGCAGAAACCCAGGGGGTTTCCACCCTCTCAGAAGGGGAGGGTAGGAGGAATGGGGAGAAGGGACTTAGTGAGGGACTGGAGACAGACCTCAAGGGGGAGCAATGTTTGGGGTGTAAACCAATACAAATACATTTAAAAAAAAAAGGAAAACAATGTTCTTCTCTGTAGGTTTGATCACTCATCATAGGATTGCCATAGGGGGGGAAATATATAGTGAATGGGAATTACACTATTTCAATGAAGTATGTATTTTGAATATCAGAGGGCAAATTATTTTCCTTCTTATATTCATTGTGAATGCTAAAAGTCTGTTTGAAAAGTCAAAGTTTTTCTTTGTCTTGTAAGATGTGTGATTGAATTAGGGAAAGAGTGCAAGAAACTGAGGAGGAGGGCAACATCAAAGGAATATCAGCAGTCTCAACTAACTAGGACCCCTGAGATTTCTCAGAAAATGAGCCACCAAGCAGGCATCATACAGGAGCTGCTCCAAGGCCCCCTACATATATACAGCAGAAGATTCCCTGGTTTGGCCTCAGTTGGAGAAGATATGCCTAATTCTTGAGAGACTTGAGTCCTCGGGGAGTGGGGTCTGGGAAGGACATCCTCTTGGAGATAGGGGAGAAGAAGAATGGATGAGGAACTGACAAAGGGTGGACCAGGAGAGGGGCAATGACTGGAATGTAAAAAAATAGAATAATAAAAAACACGTTTTAATTAAAAGTATTTTGTTTAACATTGGATTGTACATGCAACTCTTTCTTAGGCATCCTTAACAGCTACATTTTCTTCTATTCTAACAATTTTCAGTGATCTGATAATTAAATTTTAACTGATTCAGTATTACATGTTGTATACCTACCACATTGAATTGTTATCATTTTAAAGACTTCCTTGATAATTTTGTGATTCAGTTTACTATTTGAAATATACAATAAATGCTAGCATAGTAAACAGTGGTATTTTTTTCATAAAGTGACCAGTGGAAGTCAAAATTGTATGGCATATAATACTAAAAAGATTTATAAAATAAAATGGACAAAGTCACTCTGCAAATGCACACTAATAATTTGTACTCCTTATTGTTCATTTTTCCTCTTGGAAAATGGACTAATTTAAAACAGTTCATGCTATGCTTTAGTCTTTGAACATTTCTCTTCAGATCCCTCTACTTAAAAGGCTCCATATTCTACTCTGTGAACAAAACTCACTTTGTGTGTCATAGGTTAGGCATAGCTTTTCCTTTACTGGTCTAATGGTTTAGCTCTGATGAAAGCTTCTTGAGAAAATATGTTTCCACAATTCTGCCTTTTCTGTCACTAATATCTGTCATGGGAAGCATAGAAAGAATAACTTTCTTTTTATCTCATGTATCAATGAGTAAAATAAAAATATGCAAATTGATTCTATTATCATTATTTTTATGAGATGTAGCAATTACAGCTTGTTTTGAGAAGTTGCAGTATTATCAAATTCATTTAATTAGGTAAATTATAGGTCCATAAGAACCCAAGTAATAGAGATCTGAAAAGTCTTATCCCCACATTATTTGCAGTGCAACAAAGAATCAGTAATGTTTATCATGATAATGATCACTAGGCCATGAATTAATGTATTTAGACTCAAACTCAAGTCTGCAGAAGAAAACTCTGCATTTCAGAAAAACAAAAACTAAAACAACAACAACAAAAAAACCAACTCTTGATTTTTTTCTTGTCATAGCAGTTATCAGCTGCAAATTAACTTCTGAGTTAAGGGTGAGACTTTCTAACCATTTGATCTCCCACATGATAAGATTTTATGTGGCCTAAACTTGTGCAACTGTTCTATATGTTGTTACAATCTCTTTAAGTTCATATATATATCACTCCTGTTGTGTCTCAAAAACTCTGTTTGCTTAGAGTCATCCAGTACTTTTGCCTCTTGGGTATATCAAGCACACTTCAGGCCAATCCCTCCTCCCAACCATGCTGAATAGTCAACATGAAACATACTTTAGTGTGTGTGTGTGTGTATGTGTGTGTGTGTGTGTGTGTGTGTGTGTGTGTGTGTGTGTGTGTTGGGGGTACTTGCTTTAGTAGTATTTATCTTATTGTGTTGTATTGTGTTCTTAAATTCTTTGTCCATTTGTTGGCTTTTTACATTTCTGATTTGGAGATTTTTTTTTTGAGAGGCAGAGAGAAAGAACATAAATTTCTGTAGGTAGGGAAGTAAAGAGAATCTTAGAGGAGTTCAGAAACAGAGAAGAGTGTGGTCAAGATATCATCTAAATATATTTTGTATTATTTTATTTATTTACATTTTAGATATTTCCCATTCCTGGAAACAAGTGCTTCACCCCCCTACACATCACATCTAAGAGGATGTCCCCCCATTCACCCACCCACTACCACCTTACCCCACTATCATCCCCCTTTCCTGGGGCATCAAACCTCTATAAAACCAAGCAATCCACTACTGCTCTGGCTGGACAAGGCAGTACTTTGTTACATATGTAGTGGGGGCTGTGAACCAGTTCATGTACGCTCTTTGGTTGGTGACTTGGTATCTGGGAGCTCTGATGGGTCCTGTTAGTTGATACTTTTGTTCTTCCTGTGCGGTTGCAATCCCCTTCATCTCCTTCAGTTCTTCCCCTTACTCGTCCATAGGGGTCCTCCAGCTCATATCTACATCTGTCTCAGTCAGGTGCTGGTAGAGCCTCTCAGAGGACAGCCATGCCAGCCTCCTGTCTGCAAGCACATCGTAGCATTAGCAATAGTGTTGCAGTTCGGTTTCTGTGCACAGGATGGATCCCAAGTTGGGACAGTCAATGGATGGCCTTTTCTTCAGACTCTGCTCCATTTTTATCCCTGCATTTTTTTTTTGCCAGAACAATTCTGGGTCAAAAGTTTTGAGATGGGTGAGGGGACCCATCACTCAACTGGGGGACATGGCTATCTATAGGAGGTAGTCTTTTCAGTTTCAATCTCCTCACTGTTGGGCATTTGGGCTAATGTCATCCACATTGGATCCTAGGAGCCTCTCACATCTCTGGTGTCTGAAACTTTCTACTGGGCCCCTGCCCCCTACTCCATATTGCTCCATATTTCTATTCATTTTCCTGACCACCTGGGCTTCTCTGCAGTCTCCACAAATACATGATTCTGAACCCCGTTTTCCCTCCCCTCCCTTCTTCAACACAGGTCCCCACTTACCTCTGCCTCCCATGATTATTTTTTTTACTCTTCTGAGTGGAATTGAAGCATCCATATTTGGGCCTTCCTTCTTGTTAACTTCATATGGTCTATGAATTGTATCTTGGGTCCTTCAAGCTTTTAGCCTGCTATCCACCTACCAGTGAGTATATACCATGTGTATTCTTTTGTATTTGGGTTACCTCACTCAGGATGATATTTTCTAGTTCCATCCATTTGCCTGCAAATTTCATGAAGTCATTGTTTTTCATCGCACAGTAATACTCCATTGTGTAAATATAGCACAATTTTTGTATTCATTCCTCTGTATAGGGATATCTGAGTTGTTTCAAGCTTCTTGCTATTATAAATAAGGCTTCTATGAACCTAGCGGAGCATGTATCCTTGTGATGTGGTAGAGTATCATTTGGGTACATGCCTAGAAATGATACAGCTGGGTCTCCAAGTAGAAATATTTGCAAACTTTCGAGGAACCACCGGATTTATTTCCAAAGTGGTTGTATCCGTTTTCAATTCCACCAGCACTGGAGTAGTGTTCCTCTTTCTCCACATTCTTGCCAGCAACTGCTTTAGCCTAATTTTTTGATATTAGTCATTCTGGTTGGTGTAATATTGTTTTGATTTATATTTCCATGATGATTAAGAATGTTGAACGTTTCTTTAGAAACTTCTCAGCCATTCAAGATTTCTCTGTTGAGAATATTCTGTTTAGCTCTATAGCCCATTATTTAATTGGGTTATTTTGGGTTTTGGAGGTTAACATCTTGACTTCTTTATATATTTTGTGTATTAGCCCTCTGTTGGATATAGGGTTTGTAAATATTTTTTTCCTAATCTGTAGATTGGTGATTTGTCCTACTAATGGTGCCTTTTTCCTTTGTATACAGGAAGGCTAATGATTTGTTTGAGTTAATTTTATATGCAGCCACTTTGCTGAAGTTGTTTATCAGCTCTAATCTACAGATAGTAATACTGTGACTTCTTCCATTCTAACTTTTATCACTTTGACCTCCTTTTTTTGTCTTATTGTTCTAGCTAGAACTGTGAGTACGATGTTAAATAAATATGGAGGAGACAGTGGACAGAGTTTTTTCTCCCTGATTTTAGTGGGATTGTTTCAAGTTTCTCTCCATTTAATTTGATGTTGGCTGTTGGTTTGCTATATATTGCATTGATTATGTTTAGGTATGTGCCTTGAACTCCTGATCTCTCTAAGACTTTTAACATGATGAGGTGGTGTATTTTGTCAAAGACTTTTTTCAGAATCTAATGAATTAATCATGTGATTTTTTGAGTTTGTTTATATAGTGGATTATGTTGATGGATTTCCACATATTGAACCATTTCTGCATCCCTAGGATAAAGACTACTTGATTACGGTGAATGATAATTTGATGTGGTTTTGGATTCAATTTGCAAGGATTTTATTGAATATTCTTGCATCAATAGTCATAAGCTAAATTGGTCTAAAATTCTGTTTCTTTGTTTGGTCTTTGTGTGATTTAGGTACTAGAATAACTGTAGATTCATCAAATGAATTAGATAGTGTTCTTTTTTTCTGTTTTGTGGAATAGTCTGAGGAGTGTTGGTATGAGGTCTTCTTATAAGGTATGACAGAATTCTGCACTAAAACTTTCTGGTCCTAGGCTTTTTTTGGTTGGGAGACTTAATGTCTGCTTCTATATTCTTATGGGTTATTGGACAGTTTATATACTGTACCTAATCCTGATTTAAATTTGGTATGTGGTATTTGTCTAGAGAATCATCCATTTCATCTAGATTTTCCAGTTTTGTTGAGTAAAGCTTGTGTAGTAAGATATGATGAAATTTTGATTTTTTTCCTCAGGTTCTATTGTTATGTCTCCTTTTACGTTTCTTATTTTGTTAATTTGGACACTGTCTCAGGGCCCTTTAGTTAGTTTCCTAAGGGTTTCTCTATCTTGTTGATTTTCTCAAAGAACCAGCTCTTAGTTTTGTTGAATCTTTTTATTGTTCTTTCTGTTTCTAATTGTGTCAAAATGTTCTATGGTATCTTCAAAGCCTGAGATTCTCTTTTCTATCTATTGTAGAAGTGGGAAATTTTCCCCAAAAGTTGGGAGGAGCTAAGGTGGGAGGAGTAAGGAGAGAAATAGGAGGAGTAAGGGGAGGAAAAGGAAGAGTAATGAGAAGAAGAGGAAAAGGAAGAGGAGGAAAGGGAGGCAGAGATTTAGGAGGATGGAGAGCCACACATGTGTGTAGAGAAGTCCTGGGTAACAGCTTATATCTAGGTTAGTTAATTGGGAAACACCTCCAGTTGTGTGGGCATCTTGTTATTGAGCATTACCAAACATATAAAGCCTTTGATTAATCTTTAAGCATCTGAGTCTCATTCATACCAGTTACTGCTTGGATGACGGGATGGTCTGGACTCAGTCCAGCCTTGTGGAGACAGAGTGGAAGATTGGCAGAGCCATATCCCATACTAGCAACTTGTGGGTGGCAGGGCTGTTGTCTCAGGCCACCTAATCCAGTGGCCTAAGCCACATGGCGATGGCATATTCTCAGTCTTAGGGTAGTTGGGAAGATGGCAGAGCAGACATCCTGCTGAAATGTAAGGGAATCAAGCTGGAGAGCATATTTGTCTCATTTCTCCCTATTAAACTGACTGTAAGGAAGACAGTGGGAACATACACTTCCCTAAACTGTTAAGAAGCCAGTGCAAGCTCGAGATGGGACTATGTGATTTTAAGCTGGCGCAGTGTTTTCTGCAACTTGGTGTTCTAGGAGTTTTTCTTGAAGAAGTTATGGGAGATTCATTCAAAGGAATCATGTGTAAAGAAGGATATTACCTTTCTTAGGTAAATAACCAAAATTATCTGAAATATCAAAAAATTGGGCGTGCTGTGTCTCTGTTACACCTAGGCTATGGAGCAGTCAAGTGAAAATCATGTTTTCTCACAAAGAAATGATTAATATTTTTCTCTACTTTTATGTATAATCAAATAATAAAGTTGTAAAAGTCAAAATGGACTTAGAGAACTCTAAGACTCATTTGGTCGTGAATCAAAGATGACAATATTATAAATGCCCTGTGTATGTGATTCAAGATATATAAGCCAAATAACCCCCTTCCCCAAATAAAGAAATAAAGATAAAAAAAGAGAACTAGCAAAACTGGGTGCTGCAATTTTTTGAATAATTACTTCAACATATTGTATTCTGTTGGTGATACTTGCATCTGTAACACCTAATTTCTTTCAAAATTTGTTAAGAAAATATTTTTAAAAACCTGCTTTGGCTACCCATTCGAGGAAAATTGAAGAAACTGAGGAACACAATCCTCAAACTAAAGATTTCAGAGTCAAATTTCAAGGAATAATATACAATATGTACAGTATGCATTTTTAGATTGAGGAATAAAACAATTCATTATTAATATAGTAGTGATGATCAAGGAAATGAAATGAGTTTCTAAATATTAAAATTTGTTCAAGAGAAATATGTATTCTGGAGTTAGAAAAATACTTCTTTGTTACTAGAAATATATATATGTAATGAAAACAAAAGAAATAAACCAAATATTTTTTTTTTAATTTGGCTAGCACAAAGTGAGCTTCATTTTGGAAAGCTTTTGTTTGTAAAATTTTGTTTTGCATTGTCTTCTTATTTTTTGTCAATGCTTGTGATTGATTGATTTAATTTTTATCTTGAACTGTTTGTTTTGTTTCTGTATTGTGTGGAGCTTAATCTTGAGAAATAGATAAATAAGTGAGAATAAATACATAGTTTGGCAAGTAAGGAGATAGGAAAACAAATATCTTTAAATGCAAATTTAAGTGGTTAGAAAGTGATTCAAAGAAGTTTCTTTTCTTGCAAAGTACACAGAATTAGTTCTCAGCAACTTATAGTGGCTCCCAATCATCCACAACTCATGTGTAAAGGGTATTGTTGTTCTTTGTCTAAACTCTATGGACACTTGGCAGGACACACACTGAACACACACACACACACACACACACCAGTGGAAATGCATACCTGTGTTCAAAACATTCATATATATATATATATATATATATATATATATATATATATATATAATTAAAATACATCTTTTAAAAATACAATCTTTAATATTTGAGGTTTTATAATTTAGCAAATGCCATCTAACAATTATATTGAACTATATATATGTATTTTTGTCAATGTTAAATCTGATCTATGTAGAGATTAGTGTTATTATTTTTAAAAGACAAGTATAATGATATATTATGCATTTATATTTCCGAAAGGCAATATTATTCATAGAATTAATGAAAAAATCATGATGTTTATATACACATTATTAAACCAATATGGTACACACAGCATGCTTATGTGTAAGATAAACCACAAAAATTATCAGTTGTAAAGGAGCAATTTCCATAATCATGAAGCAAGCAAGACCAATAGCTCGGTTATTTTTCTGTGAGGTCATGGAGGTAGAATTCAGGATCTGGTAGCTTCTAACAATTAACTTCACTATTAATCAATTAAAACATGATCAAGGGAAGGAAGAGGGGTGAGTTTGCTGACTATGATGAAAGAGCATTACATATCTATCATTGATTTCTTTATCCATACTCATTGCAAATTAAAATTTTCCCAGAGATAACTGATATTACCAAATTCATTCATATTTTAATTGCATACATGGAAATATTTATACATACATGTGTACATATAAATATATGTTCTCATTGATATTGCATAAACACTATGTTTTACAATATTTTTTCATTATATATTTTGCTCAACTATATATTCCTTGCAGTAGATACAAATATTTTTAATACTGTATTTTCTTATGTTTTAGTAAGTACATGTTCTCTTTTAAATTTTAATTGTTATTATAAAATAATGTATATTTCATTATAAGGTATTCTTTTTATTAACTCTGTCACTACAAGCATATGTAAATCTATATGATAGTGCAACATTAAAACAATATGATATTTCACTATAATATACAATTACATTATTTTACTTCTAATATGCAATGTTCACACATTTCATAAATTATAGAACATATATCTTTACTCAACATCTTACCCTCTGCTAATTTGTATATTTTCATATTATTAAAATACTAATGTTTTAGATAATATAGTTTCTCCTAAATTATGGATTTTGTGACCCAGTTTATATCTATTCATATTTAGGCATTATAAATCCATTGTCTTTGTTATTTTGAAGCTATTTTAAACAATGTATTCTGCCTCTGAACATCAGGCCACCATTATTGTTTGATATCCATTAGTAGCTTATTTTTCTTCTGTAATGAAAGGTCTTTTCTTTTGAAAGCATTTTATGTCCTATTTTTGTTAAGTAGATATTCACTTTTTGATGAGAAAATTGACTATTTCAGTACATACTATGATACGTTTTGCATGAAAATGATCTATTAATTTGACTATTCTCATATTCCAAAATACATCTGTATCTAATGATATATTTTTTTCAGAAAGCTGATGCCTCTGGAAAATATTTTAATCTAATTAAAAAAATATCATTATCTTATGATAAATATTACTTTACTTTGGTAATTTTATTTTACTGAATTAAAATTATTAGAACTTTTCTATTAAAGACAGTATTACCTCTTATTGTAGTGAGACCATTCATATGTTTAATTTATATCACCACGATTTGCATACTAAAGATGTATTTTGAAAACATCTTTGATTACCCCAGAACCTAAAACTAACTGTCTACTTTGCAAAAGCACACATTTTTCCTCATTCCAGAAGCTAGTATGAAGAATTCCTTCATTAAATACTTTTTTATTATAATCAGTCAAAATTATTATTTTTTTGTATACGGTAAATAAAATTATATTATTTGAAATCGTTTTTCTAACATCTGCTCTTATCCAATCTTATTATTAGTAGATTTGGTGTCATATATGACTTTTAGTATATTCTTTTAATACCTGTATCAGGATATATGTCTTTAAATTTTCATGAGTTTTACTCTTACTGACAATGAGATGCCAAACATTTTGAATATATACTCCATAAATAGCAAGAATGAAAAAAATATTTGACACAAAATATTAGCAGCTCATACTTAAATTTTAGTTTTGAAAAAATAATACTGAAACTTTAATTTCTTTCCTTCAGAAAAAAGTTACTATACATCACAAAAGTCAGCATATTGTATCTCTTGAAATTTTTCCGACACAGGACATTATCAAACACTCTTTTCAGTGAATAATGTTATCCTAAACAATTTAATATCCAGACAAATGTTAAACTGCCATCATCTCAAATCAATCAGAAATTTCTTATTTTATACAGTAAAAAAATCTAAAAGTAAAAATTTAAGAAAAAAATTTTAATCATATTATTTCCAGAGACCTGAGTCTCAATTCTTCTAAAAAGCAAGATTGGACACATAGACCTTACATCATGGATAGAGAAGTGGCTAAAGAAAGCCCATCAATCTCTGAATATTTATAGGCTGTTAATAGTTGCTGGATGAAGATAAAACATAAGTTTTCTACATTTTATTAAATAACTCCTCATCTATGCTCCTATAAGCAACCCTAGATGACATGAAAAAATAATGCATTTGAGTTAGGATAAAGTAGATCATCATGAGTAATAAGGTGATACGCTTGTGTGTGTGTGTGTGTGTGTGTGTGTGTGTGTGTGTGTGTGTGTGT
>JANHMN010000005.1:22599297-22666358 GCA_030674055.1 Rhabdomys pumilio
TGTGTGTGTGTGTGTGTGTGTGTGTGTGTGTGTGTGTGTGTGTGTGTTGGTGTGTGTGTGTTTATGCTTTCACACACACTTGCATGTTCATATAAACACATGCATTTTTATTTGCTATAAAATTGTTTATAAATAAACGGATGAATAATAGAGAAAGTAATAATAATAAACATCATCTAGAGAAAGGTATAAGAATAAAGGAATAACAATAGAAAACAGACATCATAATTCTCATAGATGTGAATGGCCACCTAATCAGAGGGGCAGGACTAAATTGTGGATGAATGATAGACCTTTATTCCACCACATTTTCATCATCTAATATACACTGTCAGAATGAAACATAGCTTTGCTTCTTTTTGTTGTTGTTGTTGTTATTTCAAATGAATTTGCAGATTGTTCTTTCTAACTCTATGAAGAATAGAGTTAGAATTTTGATGGGAATTTCATTGAATATGTAGATTGCTCTCTGCTAGATGGGTATTTTTTCTATATTAATTCTGCCAATCCATAAGCATGGGAGATCTTTTCATCTTCTGGGGTCTTCTTTGACTTCGTTCTTCAGAGACTTGAAGTTCTTGTCATATATATCTTTCACTTGCTTGGTTAGATTCACACCAAGGTATTTTATATTATTTGTGACTATTGTGAAGGGTGTCATTTCCCTAATTTCTTTCTCAGCCTGTTTATCTTTTGAGTAGAGGAAGGCTACTGATTTTTTGAGTTAACGTTATATCCAACCACTTTGCTGAAGTTGTTTATCAGGTAGAATTTTTGGGGTCGTTTTTGTGTACTATCATCATCTGCAAATAGTGATATCTTGACTTCCTCCTTCCCAATTTGTGTCCTTTTGATCTCTTTTTGTTGTCTAATAACTCTGGCTAAGAATTTGAGTACTATATTGAATAGGTAGGAAGAGAGTGGGCAGCCTTATCTAGTCCCTTATTTTAATGAGATTGCTTTGAGATTCTCCCCATTTAGTTTGATGTTGGCTATTGGTTTGCTGTATGTCGTTTTTATTATATTTAGGTATGCACCTTGAATTCCTGATCTATACAATCTTTTTACCATAAATAAATGCTGTATTTTTTCAAAGGCTTTTTCCCCATCTAATGAGATGATCATGTTGGGTTTTTTCTTTGAGTTTGTTTATATAGTGGACTACATTGATGGATTTCCATATATTGGACCATCCCTGCATCCCTTGGGTGAAGTCTACCTGATTATTGTGGATGATCATTTTGATATGTTCTTGATTCGGTTTGAAAGAATTTTATAGAGTAATTTTGCATCGATTTTCATAAGGGATATTGGTCTGAAGTTCTCTTTCTTTGTTGGATCTTTTTGACATTTAGGTATCAGTGTAATTATGACTTCATAGAAAGAATTGGATAGATGGTTTATCAGATCTGTTTCCTAGGTTTTTCCATCACCAAGGATTTCTTCCTTTGAGTTTTCTTTAATGTTTCTACTTCCAGTTTTAGATCCTCGGTGGATTTGGTCAATTCCTTTCCCTGTTTTATTGCAGTCTCCTGTATTTCTTTAAGAGATTTATGCTTTTCTTCTTTAAGAACTTCTACTTGTTTACTTGTGTTCTCCTGTATTTCTTTAAGAGAGTTATTTGTGTCCTTCTTAGAGTGCTCTATCATCTTCATAAAATGTTAGTTTAGATACGCATCATGTTTTAAGAGTGTGTTGTAGTTGCAGCATCGAGGACTTGCTGTAGTAGAAGAACTGGGATCTGATGTTACCAAGTCAAATGGGTTTCTGTTGTTTATATTCTCATGCTTGCCTCCCACCATCTGGTTATCTCTGGTATTATCTGGCCTCTCTGTCTCTGACTGGAGTCTGTTCTTCCTGTGACCTTGTGATCCTTGGGAGTTGAGCTGAAACTGGGGTGTGTGCTGTGTGGCATTGTGTCAAGTATTGGGACTCTACTCCTAGCCTGCACAGGTGAGGAATATGCTTCCTTAGGTCATAGGGGTCCCAGTATGCTGGGTCTTGGGGCAGGGTTTAAGGTCTCACCTGTGAAGGTGGATATGTCTGAATACCTGGGGAGTCGAACTGGAGTGTGGGCTGTGTTGGATAAGGTCTCTGCTCCCAGCGAGTATTATGACCTTAAAATATTTAAGATATTTTTTAAAAAATCTGATCAAATATGTTTTTTAAAGGTTTAATTTTAGTTTATGTGTATGGATGATTTAAAAACATGTGGGTGTGTCTGAAACATATGCTTATTGCATGAATAGGTCAAAAGAACATTTCAGATCGTCTGGAACTGGACTTAAAAGAAGTTAAGTGAAAAGAAATTTAATCCAGCAACATGGTAGCTTTTGAAAGAGAATATATCCAAAAATATAGTCCAGCAGGAGTGCAGACACATTCTGAATTACAATGTGCTCAGACTGAAATATAGGCATGCCATTAGTATTCACCTTTAACACCTAAAATGAACATAAGGTTATAGAAAAAATTGTTCCATATTTGAAAGTGACATCTACTTGAGGAATAGACAAAGTAACAAATCAGAGAAAGGTTTGACAGCATAATTTAGAGATAGGATAAGCCCAACTAATGAGAACATCACAGAAAAAAGTGAATAGTGAATATGTAAGAACAATGAGAGAGAGAGAGAGAGAGAGAGAGAGAGAGAGAGAGAGAGAAGAGTAGTTGTGTGTTAGTTTTAACAGAACAATTTTATAAAGGCAGATTCCAGAGAAGAAGCAAGACAGAGCATGTCAGAAAACGAGAAGCCAGAAGATTAGAACATATTGCCAAAGATAGTGTTAGGCAGGGCAGAAATTCAGTCCAAAGCCGAGAGAGGCCAGATTGAATCAGTGAGCTTGGAAGATTAGATTGTAAGGAGGCTAGAAGCTTCCAGGCCTAGGCCTAGGGATAGGTTGAACAGAGCAGGAAATGCTCTGGGCTCAGCCCAAGCCATGTGTATTTATACAGCTTGGGTATATCTCTTATCTCATCCATTCAGCTGAGGGAATAAAAGTGACATTTACAGTTAGTCGCTGTGGGGATTCTGGCAAGTCAACTGAATCCTCTTCAAGAACAAGTGTTCTTAACCACTAAGCCCTCTCTCTCCAGTCCCTAGCTTTATGAATGAAACTTAAATTATATGCTATTTCAGTTGGTCTCTAGTTTAACAGTCTCAAAAGTAAGCCTTTAGTGAGATTCTATCCTCATCAATAAATTAAACCATTCATGAGTTTATAATGAACTAGCCATCAGAGAGATGCTTAAAACCTGAAGAACATGTAGATATACTTGGAGGAATTGAATCCATGAAACTTCAAACTTTGGTCGCATATTATATTCTTTAATTTGCTTCCTAACAAATATGAAGTAAGCAACTTTGCTCTCAGCACAGGCAAAGAAATAGCAGAGCCAAGTTGCACTGGATGTAAATCTCTAAAACTATGAACCAATAAAAGAAATATTTTTTCACTATGTTAATTTTCTCAGGTATTTTTGCAAAAGTGATGCAAAATTAGCTAGCAAAAATACAATGTCAATATTAGTTTGAATCTAGCAACAGAAAGAGCAAGACATCCTTATTTATCTTTATCTCTTGATAGGGTAAATAGTACAGATACTGTCAGTATTCAAGTTACTGGGAAACTCTGGATGAAATAGTTTTGAATATTATTAACAAATAACCATTAGTTCTATATTTACATGTATAATATATTACTACTTTGGAGAAATAAGCAGCATTTATCTTAGATTAGATGTGAACAGCATGCATTGTATGCTATTGTCAGTTTTGTTAAGCATATCATTTTGTGCTGTATCATGCACCACAGATCACAGATGTACTTAAAATAAATCAAGTCTCACTCTGTCAGCATAATAGGCACATACAAAACCAATGCTGGAATTGCTTAGAAAGCCTGACTGAACTGATTGAAAATATAGCCTCTCTAGTCCTTATAAATCATACAGTATGACATGTAGAATTTAGATAGCTTCAACATGTTACTCCAGGAATATTTAGTTATTATATATTTATACCTACATCTACAAGCACTCATCTATTTATGAATATACTTAAAACATGGTAGCATTGTGTTGACATTAAAGTCATTAATAAGAATTACATAGCCTTTGACAGTTCCATATTAAGTGTTGTGGAGGGTATCTATGACTAATATTTAGTCATTTATTTTGACAACACTCAACATAATTTTTCCTGAGTATGCCATGTAATACAGTTCTGCAATGATATAGAACTATATGGTTTTAGACATTTTTAAAAGTATATTTGATGATCAAAACAACCTGTAAAGTAGCTAGTATTATTCTCATTGATATATAAAAAATGGCCACCTCTGTTAGACTCTTTTAGTGTTCTATCATGGAACTATTGACATGTCTTTAGTGAATCATAAAAAAATGTAATCCTATAAATTTGTATTACCAGTTTATTTTTATGTGCTAGACATTTACAACTAGATATTATATATCTTAAAGGCATAACTTGTGTTGAATTATATATGTTCCCTCAAACATGTATGCCTGGCTTAATGGCTGATACTTTCTATGTATATAAAATACTGAAAATAGTAATTGCTTTAAAAAGATATTTGTTATGTGAATAATGATTATGTCCAAAGTTTATAATATGAATGTCCTCGTTAGAGTTACGATTACTGTGATAAAAACACAATTAACAAAGCAACATGGAGAGGAAGGGGTTTATTAGGAATAAGCTTCCTCATAACTGTTCATCATTGAGAAGTCAGGACAAGAACCTGGAAGCAGTAGTTGATGGAAAGGCAGTGGAGAGGAGCAGGTTACTGGCTTACTCCTCATGGTTTTCTCACCCTACTTTCTTATAGAACCCAGGAATATCATACCAGAGTTGGTTCTGCCCACAATGGCCTGGGATCTGCCCCATTAATCAGGAGAGTTAAAGAAGTAATTAATTAAGAAGATGACATTTAGACTTGCCTAGCCATCAATCTAATGGAGGCATTTTCATAATTTATTTTCTCTTTCCTCAGATGATATTAGATTGTTTCAACTTGAAATAAACTATACAGCACGGGGAGCTTTAGTACTTATAGATGTAGGTATAAATAATCAGGCATTAAACCAGAAATACATGTTTGAAGGAGCATATATATTAAACAGAAATTTTGCCTTTAAAGTATATAATGTCTAGTTGTAAATGTCAAGCACATAAAAATAAACTGGTTATACAAATTTATAAGTTTACATAAATCAATGAAAAGATATGGATTGTTATAATTCCTAGTGATAAGCTATTTATTATGTCTATGTTATATAGCAAATACATGTTATTTTCAATAACATTAGCAAAATGTCAAATTACAATCTATGTTATATGTATAATGTTATGTATTATTATTTAGACATGTAACAGAAAGATGGCTAATGGAATACTTACAAACTATCATTACCAACAAAAAATTCCCATGTTATTTTCAAGGCAGGGTTTAGTATAATATATATCTCTATATAGCAATCAAATCAATAAATACTATAGTCACATTGTAATGATTTGTCACTGCATTACATTGTCTTTCTTAAAATCACTGTGTACTTTAATACAAATATGGTATTTAAATGCAATTCCAATCATGCAATTGAAAATGTTCTCTGCTTCTGAAATTGTTTCTTTAAAGAATTATGACATCTCAGTAAAATGTCTTGGATATGAGAAAGAAGTGACCTGGACATTAAATTATTATTGGCCTTGGGTAAATTAATATTTAGTATGTCTAAGAAAATGTATCTAATAGTAAAACATGAAGACGATAATTCACTAAAAGTGATACCAGAACACAATAGCTTCAAAAGTTTGAGAATCTTTCTAATTTATCTACATCCTTGAGCTGACTGTTGTGTATTTATTGAAATACTTCTAGAATATAACCTATACATAGTGTCAATCCCAGAATTATTTCAAGAAGAAGAATGAATTTAGATAAAAGAATGATAAATCTATATGGGGGGGCACAAGCTCATTTTGAAAATACTCTCTGGAGGCCAGTACTGAAGTGGAGATGTCAACAAATGATATCTTCACAATTATGTCAATACAAACTTAGATGCCAGATGTGCCCAGATAATACACAGCATGAAGGTAACAATGTATCAAGGGAAGCTGCTAAGCAAAAATCTGTTTTACTATCAACTCAGAGAAATAAGTTTCAAGCAATGTGATTTATTATATCAAACATTTAAGAGAAATTGAAACTTCTGAGGTTGTATCTCTGCCCTGTTTGGAGAATATTTTGATAATACAAAATAGGTAACAAGGGCAGATAGAATAGGAGATTCAAGTGAAAATGTAAATAATGCACTGGGTCCATCTGGAAAATATAGACACACCTGGACTTCAGCAAAATATTTGCTTTTTGAGAAGAAAAAATTGCACTTTTGTGACAAGAAATCCATGTGTCCAAGTAGATGTTTTTGCCTTGGCATAGAACAATGAGATGCTGAGTCCAATGATTTTGCAAATTTACCACACCCAAAGAACAAAATTAATTCAAGTGGTTTGGTGTGATTTTAGTACACAGAAACTTGAATTTTTGTAACAAAAGTAAATGCCATTATTTATGCCATCCTTGAAACTTCTCACTGATTTCTGCCCTCTTACTCTCCCCAGGATCCAATTTAAAGTAAGAATTTATATTATAAAGGTAAAATGTATACCATAGCATATGAAATATTATATTAAATGTAGTAAAATACTTATCCCAAAAAATTAGTTATGGTGTATGTAACTAACACTCTTATTAGCTATAAAAATATTTCTAATATAATAAATAAGTACCATTATAGAACAATGACCCAAAGACAATGAACCTCTTAACTATCATTATTCAATACTGGCTATAAATATTTCAGTTCAAATAATGTGAAATGCACATGGACAACACTGTTCCAGGAACCATAAGGGCTAATGTGGGAATGAGCTTTCTTCAAGTGAAAGAAAAACATGTCTATAAAAATTTACTATGTTATTACATCTCTGTATTTAGAAATTTTACTATTTATTTTACTGGTGTTTTTAATGTATAAATTGGTTGTACAATATTTTTAAAAGCTAAAGTCTCTCTATGTAACCATCTCTTTCTTATAGCTCATGATTTAGACCACAATGTTCTCAAATTCACAGAGGTCTGCTAGCACTGTGTCCTGAGTACTAGTATTAAAGGCACGTGTCATCATACCTGTCCTTCATTAATTTTTTTTTGAACTCATGATGTATCAAAACGAAGGTAGGAACATGTGCTTTATTATGTTAGATGGATTTTTTTAAAAAATTATTTTTGCAAGTCTACAATTATATGCTTTCTTTATGCTAAACCTGATCACTTATTTTTATTTAGCTTGACAAGCTTGATGGCTTCTTTTTATCTAATTAATTTACTTTTTAAATTATTTTCATGTTTGTGTGTCTATGTGTGGGTATGTGATTTTGAGTGCAGGTACATGCAGTAGTATCTGAAACCCTAAACAGTTGGAGATACAGATGGTTGTGAGGTGCCCAAAGTATTTACTGGAAACTAAACTAGCCTCTCTGCATGATCAATACATGTTGTGTTATCTCTTAACAATTTGATGGCTTAAAGAAGACCTGAAAAATGACCACTCTAATTGACATGTCAATGTAAAAGGGGCAAATCACAAAATGAAGAACATTAAGCAAACTATTATAGCTGGGAGAGAGAGAATCTGTTGACATCCAGAACAAACACTGTTATATTTTATTTAATTTTGAATAATAATCCTTAAACACAAATAAAGATGGCTATTATTTAATAGATTGAACAGATTATCTTTATTTATACATTTGTGTATACATATATGTAGATAAAATTATTAAAGAAGAGATCAAGTGCTTGAGAACAAAGGTGGAGTCAGGTGGAGAGAAGACAGGATTAAATGATGTACATGTAATACTCATATATAAGATTACAAATAAATAAATAATTTTAAATTTATCAAATATAATTATGAATAAACAGCTGATATTTGAGTAAGTTTTCTTTACTTTTTTCTTTTAGAAACAAAAATACTTTATTCATAAATGTAGAATTATTTTTGTGCTAGTAAACAATAAAAAATAAAATAATTTCAAAATGAAAGAACTGTGCATTTGAAAGGTATAGAATAATGTGTTGAATTCAAAACAATTATGATAGTAAAGATGAGATTTAAGTTTAAGCAATGGAAATGTATATTTAAAAAAATCAGCTCTATAGTTTAATAAAATTTATTGACAGTGGAATATCTAGTCATGTACAAGTATTACCTGTGTGAGTTCTGATTTATGTCTCTTTAATGTTCACTGACTGTGCATCTTTCTTTTTCTAATTTAGTTCATTATGGTTATACCAAAACATAATAAAAAATATAGTGGCTTAAAAAAGATAAATACATTGTCTCACAGTTTTGGAGGTTAATTAAAAATCTAAGATGAAGGAGTAAAGGCTTTAAGGGAAAACTCTTCCTGGTCTCAGTGTTTAAATTATATCATTATCATTCCTTACATCTCTTTACACAGCATTTTTTTGTACATGTGTTTCTGTCCCACACCTAAGAGTCCTTTGAATATTATGAATTATGATATTTAACACACCTTAAATTATTATGTCTGTAAAGATCTAATCTGTAAATGAAATCACAGTTTGGTATACAACTAAATGGTAGAATATAAGATCCTACTAAATGGTAGAATATAAGCATATGGACCTAGGTACGATACATTTTGTTTTACGACAATAGATGTCTCCATTCAGCAAATTCTTCCATAGTTATTCAGAAAAAGTGAATCTATTTTCTCAGATAAGTTCTTTAGTTATATTAAATATACTATAGTTTGAAGCAACCTATAACCTGGATGAACAAAAAAAAATTTAACTAAAAACCAATATCTGAAGTAAATCAAACATGATCTTATTTACCATACCTGCAGCTCTGAAATAATGTAAAATGAAATGTAATGAACCATCTTGTCAGTAGTAATTTATAATGCAATTTGAATTTTAACTTCACAAAATAAGTTCTTTTGAACTATAGATAATTCAAAAGGACTGGGATTCTTAAAATGGTAATAGATACATACGAAAATTTCCATGTGAACATAAGTGGTATATTAAGCATTTTCACTTATTGTGAAGCTAGTGGTATATTAAGCTGCTAACTTTTCATGAATAATTTTTTTTCTAGGATTAGCTCATACATGTATATCTGAAAGGGTTAATCCCACTTATAAGTGGTGACAAAATTTGAGAGGCTTATCAGTGTCTTCGTGGTTGTTCCTTTGCAAATCACTAAAGGTTTCATTTAGGATGACAACAAAGCAACTTTGTTATTCAAGTTATAATTGGACCTATAATTAAACATGAGTCATATCAGTCCTCAAAGGATGATGTTGACAGAATGATCAAAAAGGAAGTATGTTATAGTAAAATATATTGCATTGTTTTCTAATTTATATATCATAAAATTAGAGTGTAAACATGAGAATAGATTTTAAAGTTAAGGTAGGACAGAAATAAAATTCACAAATGTAGATTAGGTTGTATTTATTCACATGACACATTAAAGAGATAATTTTCAAATATTTTAGCCAGAGTGGCTGGAAATATTTTATTTGTTGGCAGGCATAAATTCACAATATAGTCACAATATAGAAAATAAATGTATTTTTACCTAAGGTAAAAATATAAAACTATGAATATTATAATTTTAAACTAGTTAATTACATAAAATGTATGTAATACAGGGAGATTTCAGAAACCATATCTTCTTTTTTATTGATTATTTTACTTATTTACATTTGAGATGTTATCCCTTTACCCCATCCCCCTAATAAGCCCCCTATCCCATCCCTCTTCCTCCTTTTTGCTTTTATACCATTTTAATTACATACAAATATTAATGTCAGTTCTAACACACCTCTGGATGTTTTAACTTTGCAAAGTGAGATTATGAATTTAAAGAATGCTGCTCTGCTATGTTTTGATGCTGCAGATAATGCTGATAAAATTATACGTGGTTTGAGGTCAGTATTTTCAGTTTGGTCAAGCATCAAGAATGGCATGTACAGCTGGTTACACTAGGCCTTTTCTTCCTGGAAATACTTTTATTTCTGTCCATTGTGTGAAAGCTTTTCTTTAACAATATCAACATGTTGACAACTAAAGACATGATTTGAAACTGAAAATGGACCCACAGACAGAGTTATTAGTTTAAGTCTGGCATGCCAATGATGGGTAAGATTTTACACAGAGCCTTACCACCCTAAGACATAAGTTCATTGCTTTTGATAATGCATATTCCATGATGAGTAAGGAAGGTATACTTGTCAGAATGACCTAAAACAGGCCCAGTCTTGTTTATGAAATAAAAAGGGTGGAGATGTCAAGAGCTTTGGGGGCTCCTTGGCAGGAATCTGACATTGGCCAAACACAAGGAAATGGACATTAAGCTAAAACAAAGAATTTCAGGCAGGAACCTAAATCTTAGGCTAGAACAAAGAAGTAATTTTAGGCAGGAAAATAAATCCTAGGCTAGAACAAAGAAAGCATATCTTCTATCACAAAACTGAAAAGCAAAATATTTGTATATGAATCTGAACAATGAACAATTCTGAAGATAATCCTTTCTACATATTAAAAATATGTTCTAGAAATCACATAAAATGTAAGATAATCTTTACATAAAATATGATGGTCACTGAATAGAAACGTCAGTGTGGCAAGGTTCAAGTTGGTATCACTTAACTGTAAATCAAAGGGGGCTATTGTTAAATTAATTGAGTCATGGTACCAATGTAATCAGTGAAATAGTTCATCACACAGAAAGAGCCTTGCTGTGTTTATTACTTGATTATCATATTTGAAAAGAATAGATACAGAATTTTAAGAGGAATTCTGAATTTAGTGAAAATTAATATTCTATGAATTGCAAAAGTAGAGACTCAAACTGTTCAATTGTTACTGTAAATAGAAATTATATATAGATTTATAAATTCTTCCATGATTTGATATCTAGAATGCCAAGTATATGGAGCCCAGTATATTGCCAAAAGTTTACATGTTTTACTTTTTACCGACTTACTTCAGTAGATTGCTTCCAAAGGCTGATTGAACAGTAGAATAAAAAGTAGGTTGTTTTTTAGGAGAATTATATGTGTGTATGTGTGTGTGTGTATAGAAACATATATATATATATATATATATATAGAAAAATATATAGAAATCATGGAACATTATACTGTTTTGCCATTTAGAACACTGGTTTCAACAGCCAGAATGTGTGATGGTTAATCATGACTATCAACTTCACTGATAATTTCAGGGAGTACAATCTGAGGAGAAAAAAAAAAACCTACTAAAGTATGTCACCTTGATACAGACACACAAATGTCTAGGAAGATCCAATTCTGCTTACTTACCTTTAACTATTTCAACAAGGATGTCTATCTATTCTGACTTACCTGGGTTGCATATCTCAACTTCTTATGGAAAAAACAAAAATGTTGATATTAGCCCAAAAGCTCATAATACCCACAATAAAATTCACAGACAGTACGAAGCGTAACAAGAAGGAAAGCAAATGTGTGGATGCTTCAAACCCACTTAGAAGGGGTAACAAAATAATCCCAAGATGCAGAGGGAAGGAGAGAATTATGTGGGAGAAGAGAAGATGATGAAAAAGGGGGAACAGGACTAGGTATGGAAAGAGACAGGAGAGAAGTCAAAAGGACCAGCAGAACTGATAGAAATAAGTAGCGGTGGAGATTGGGGAAATTTGGGAATCACTAGATAGTCCCAGATGCCAGCGATATGAGAGAATTCCAGGTTCCAATAGGGATGATATTAGCTGAAGTACCCAACAGCAGGAAGATAAGACCCAAGGATACCACCACCAATAGAGAGACATGGCCCCCAGTATAGGGATGAGCCACAAACGTATCTCAAAAATTTCAATTCAAAATTGTCCCTATCTAAAGGAAATGCAAGGGCAAGAAATGGAGCAGAAACTGAAAAAACTCTATTCAGAGATCATCCCATTCCATCCAAAGACATCAAACCCCAACACGGTTTCTGATTCCAAGATGTGGTTCCAGACAGGAGCCAGGTATGGCTCTCCACTGAGATGTTCTGCCAGCACCTAACTAAGACAGATGCATATACCTATAGCCAACTAGGTCTACAACCAAGGGTATACAGTGGGACACACTGTGATACATTGTATCTTCCACAAGAAGATTTTTACTTTTTCTCTGTTGGGCAAGGGGAAGATACAAGGGTGGATAGTGGGTATGAGGAAAACGGGAAATGAGTTTGATTGGTGTGCATGATGTGAAATTTCACAAAGAAGTAATAAAAAGTTGAAGAAAGAATAGGACTTTACTATCAGTTTGTGGAGAAGCATGAATAAATTTACCAATAGCCTTGGTTGTTTAGAGATTCCTATGAGACCCCATTAGCAAAAAAGAAAA
Source organism: Rhabdomys pumilio (assembly GCA_030674055.1). NCBI lineage: Eukaryota > Metazoa > Chordata > Mammalia > Rodentia > Muridae > Rhabdomys > Rhabdomys pumilio. The sequence continues at coordinate 22,611,800 of JANHMN010000005.1, forward strand.
AAAATGAATAGTTGTACACCATTTCTTGTACATGAAGTTTCACTTGATAACAAGAGATTTCCAGTTTTAGCACTATCTCTATAATTATTTGCTGACTTTTTAAATCACCTTTACATATGAGTATATTATAGAAAATTTCTACTATATTAGATTATTCTGTGACCCCTCCAATGGCCCTTAGTTTTAACTGTTTCCGTCTGTTTTCTCTCCCTGTTCCTGTTTAGTCCTCCTATTCCAGTCCCTCAGAAATTTTTCCATCTATAAATATTCATGTTATTTCTCCAACCTAGGAATTTCTATGCTTATACTCTAGTACCTCATACCTCAACCTGATTTCTGTGGTTTTACAATTGTAATTTGTTTAATCAATAAAGTAGCAGGTAACATTCACATACAAGTGTAAGCATAGTATATCTGTCTTTTTGTGTCTGAGTTACTTCATTCAGGATGATTATTTTCTAAATCATTCATTCACCTGTTAATTTTTAAAATTTTGTTTTTAACAACTGAGTAATATTTCATTGTGTAAGAATACCACAATTTATTTATTCATTCATCTGTTGATGGATATTTATTCTGTTTCCAGTTTTTGATTATCATAAATAGAGCAGTAATGAACATGGTTGAGCAAGTGGATGGATATTTATTCTGTTTCCAGTTTTTGATTATCATAAATAGAGCAGTAATGAACATGGTTGAGCAAGTGTCTCTCTGGTAGAATGAAGCATTCTTTGTATATATGCTCAAGAATTGTATAGCTGAATCTTGAGGTAGATTTACTGGGGGAATCACTAGATGAGTGTTTCTGTTGCTACTTATTCTCACCAAAATAAGGTATCATTTGTTTTACTGATCTTGGCCATTTTGACTGTTTTAAGATGAAATCTCACATTAATTGTGATTTGTATTTCCTTAATGTTTAAAGATGCTGAATATTACTTTGAGTGATTCTGAGCCATTGGTGTGTGCTTTTTCTTTTCTTTTTTTTTTTTTTTTTTGTTGCTTTGTTTGATTTTGTTTTTGAAAATTCTCTATTTAGATATCTATCTTGTTTTCTTAATTGGCTCATCTGTTTTCTTGGTGTACTGTTCTTTTGAGTTCTTCATGTATTTTGGATATTATCCCTATATCAGATGTGTAGATGGTAAACAATTTCCTCATTCTATAACCCCCAGGCTTGTCTAAATGATCCCTTTCTGTACAAAATTTTCTCAGTTTCATCAAGTCCCATTTACTCATTTTTGATATGAATACCTGTGTTAGATAGTCTTTTCTTGTGAAAAATCTTTAAGAACATTTCCCAATTTCTCTTCTATCAGATTCAGTGTATCTGTCCTTTTGTTGATATCTTTGATCAGTTTGGAGTTGAGTTTTGTATAGAGTGTTGAGTAAGTATCTATTTGCACTCTTTTCCATTTACACATCCAGCCCTATTTGATGATGTTTGTGTGTATTTCTGACTACTATTTTTTTTAAATAAAATTTAGTATCCATGGGTGTCAAGGTCTTCAATTCTAATATACAGACTAATGTGCCTGTTTTATACCAATATTGTACTGGTTTTATTACTATAGCTTTCTAGTACATTATAAGATTAGTATATTGAACAAGAATTAAAAGAGTGGCCAACCTTGCCTTGTACCTGATTTTAATGGAAGTACTTTCCATTTCTCTCCACTTAAGTTGATACTGGCTATAGAATTGCTGTTAATTGCTTTCATTAGATAGATGTATATCCCTTGTATCCATAATTTCAAGACATTTCTCATTTCTGGATGTTTGAAATTGTCAAAAGCCTTTTTTTTTGCCTCTCCTAAGATAATCATGTGGTTTTGTCTTTCAGTATTTTTATAAGGTTCAATAGCACTGATTGATTTATGTATGTTGAATCTTCCCTGCATCTCCAAGAAGAAGCCTAGTTGGTGGATTATTGTGGATGAATATTTGATGTGTTTTTTTATTCCATTTGTAAATATTTTATGGAAAGTTTTATGTCAATGTACATAAGGGAGATCGGTCTGTAATCTTCTTTCTTTGTTGGGTTTCTCTGTGGTTTGTATGTTAGAGTAACTGTGGCTGCATCAAAAGAATTGGACAATGTTCATTCTGTTTCTATTTTGTACAATAATTTGAGGAATATTTAGGTCAACAGTTCTTTTGAAAATCTGGTAGAACTAACTCTGTGCTAAAACCATCTGGCCATGGGCTGCTTTGGGTTGGTAGACTTAATTACTTCATCATTTTCACTAGAGGTTTTACATCTACTTTACTTGTTTTTCTGATCTTTATTCAAATTTTGTAGGTGATATATGATGTGAAAAAATTAATTTCTTTTAAATTTTCCAAATTTTTTAAGTACAGTTTTTTTAAGTATATTCTTAAAATTCTTGGGATTTCCCCCAGTATTCGTCATAACATCCCCCTTTAAGCTTCTCATATTTTTAATGTGGATCTTCTTTCCATATATTTTAGTGAATTTGGATTAGATTTTGTGAATCTTATAAATTTTCAATTTTCTCAAAGAACCAACTCTTTGTCTCATGGATGCTTTGTATTAGTTTTTTGTTTGTTGTTTCTGTTTGATTTTACTCCTGAATTTGATTATTTATTGCACTTGAATTTTGGGGGGTGTTTGTTCTTCTTTTTCTACACATTTAAGGTGTGGTATTCAGTTAATAGTATGATATCTCTTCAATTTATGGATATATTTAGTGTTATGAACTTGTCATTTGAAACTACTTTCAATGTGTCCCATAAATCTGGGTACATTGAATTTTCTTTTCATTTAATTTTAGAATGATTTTATTTTCCTATTTTTTGACCAGTTTTTTCATTTCATAATGATTTGTTCAGTTTTCATGAGTTTATAAGCTTTCTCTTATTTCTATTGTTGATATTCAACTTATATCCATGTTAGTCAGATAGGTTCATAATGTTATTTAAAATAATGTTATTAAAATTTCTTATATTTGTTGAGACTTCCTTTGTTTCCAAATATGTGGCCAATTTTGAGATAGTTACATGAGATTTAGAGAGAAATAGATACACTTTTGTGTTTGGGGGAATTATTCTGTAAACATTTTAAGTTCATTTGGTTTATTATGTCAGTTAGTGCCAAGATTTCTCTGCATATTATTGACTGATTACTTGTATATTCATGTATTTAAGTCACCTACCATCACCATGTGAGGGGCAATGTGTATTTTAAGCTGTAATAATGTTTCTTTTATGAACTTTTGTGCTCTTGTGTTTGGCACACATATGTAAAAAATTTCAATATCCACTTAATGAATTTTGATTATTTTTGTTAAGCATGCAATGCTCTTCTTTATCTCTTCTGATTACTTTTAGTTTGATGTCTATTTTGCCAAGTATTAAAATGACTACAACAGCTTATTTCTTAGGTCTATTTTTTGGAATGTTCTTTTCCATCATTTTAAGCTTTCTATTACTTCTGTTGTTGATATGCAGGTGATGTCTATTTATGATGTTAAGGTGTGTTTCTTGTATACAGCAGAATGGTGAATACAGTTATCAAGTCTATTCTATAAGGCTGTGTCTTTTTATTGGTGAATTTAGAGAGTCAGTGGTGAATGTTCTCAATGAGCAGAGTCTGTTAATCCCTGTTATTTTGTTGTTAGGATATTTTCCCACTACTTTCATTTGCTAATCTGATACAATTTATTCCTTGTGATCTTATTAGTGTGGTTAACCTCGTCTGGTTGACATTTCTTTCTATTGCTGTCTATAAGGCTCAATTTTTATTTAGACAGATGCTGTTTAAATTTTTTTCATGGAATATATCTTTTTCCATGTATTTAATTGAAAGTTTTATTAGGCATAGTAGACTTGGGTGTCATCCTCTGGTCTTGGTAGTTGGCTGTTAAATTTCTTGGTTTATTTTGCCCTTTATATTTATTAGGAGAAGCTAGTGGCTCTGTGTTGCCTCATATGAAATGCTTCTGAGTTCCTACCAGGTTTGACCACAGGAGGTTATGGTTAATATGTGTTTCTTCATTGGAGGGAATCAAACTCAGGTCCTTTGGAAGAGCAGTCAGTGCTCTTAAAACACTGAGCTATTTATCTGGCACTGAAGGAGGTGAAGGGGCTTGTGGCCCTATGGAGAGAGTGACAGTACCAACCAACCAGTACAGACATGGAGGGACTCATGGCTTCAGCTGTATATGTAGTGGAGGATGGCCTTGTCGGACATCAGTGGGAGAGGAGGTCCCTGGTTCTGTGAAGGCTGGATTCCCCAGTGTGAGAAAATTCGAGGGTGGGAAGGCAGGAGTGGGTAGATGGGTGAGTGCACACCCTCATAAAAGCAGGATGTTGGGGTAGGGGCTTTCTGGTGGTGGGGGAATGGGAAAGGAGATAACATCTGTAATATAAATAAATAAAATATCCAATAAAATGTGTTTCTTGTTATTAGAAGCTAATACTTATTGATAGAGAAAAGCTAGAATAGGAGACTGAGTGGTCTAAAGAAGTGAGAAAGAAGGGTGTGTGATCTGGATCTTCTTAGACTCTAGTGTATGAGGGTAGAAAGTGAACATATCCTGCACCCTAACTGGTAGTTTGCTATAGAGCTAGAAGTGAGATTATGGGGCTGAGTTGGAGAATAGGAGGGAAAATAACAACTATAAGATCACCTTCTTATATTTCTGTGGCAGAGAGAAAAGGGAGGCTATTGCAGGTGGTCTGGTGCAGAGATGTTGATGAGACTGTGGAGTGGAATTTGGAAGAGAAAAGGGAGATTAAAAGTCTAAAGCTTGTCCATATACTTCCCTGATTCTCTGATTAGCTTGGAAAAATAATTAAAATGAACTGCGTGTGGAAGTCGGTGACTGTATCTCTGGCTAGTGAGATCCCTGGGAACTGTGGGAAAAGGGAAACCATTCAATTAAAATTTTAAAGATACATGAATAAATATAATGTATTCCAGAGTATGTGAAGTTCTCAAGATGGAATTGCTCTTTTTGCATTAAGTAAAAATGAAATGAAATATATTAGCATATATTTTAATTTAGTTCTCATATGTTTTAGATGTCATTGAAACTGGAATGCCAGTATAAGGCAATCAGGTTGGTTTGTAGTTATCATTAATGCCTCTTAAGTATGTATTATGTAACTATGAGAGCAACTTTTCTCTAAAACTAGTGGAAATATAAGCTGCTGTGTAGTGGCTTCCTTTGAAATGTTTGAAGGAAACACTGTTACACACAGAACGTTAAAAGACAGGTACAAAATTAGGATATTCTAAGAAGATATTTACAGGGATTTGAAATAACTGGATGTTCTAAACATCCCATCCTATGGGGAAGTTCATTAAAATTAGGAAGTAAACAACTCAAAACAAATTTAGAAAGTTTCTAAAATTTACCAGATTCTCTGAAAGTCTCTCTGTTTTCAATCATCTATAAACACTAAGGATTATTGAGAGGCATTCTGGTTTGCTGGGAAGAGACTCAGGCATTTGAACTACCTAAAAGGGACAGACAGATCAGCAAAGCTGTTCAGAAGACACAGGGAAAACAAAGCTAACTGAAAAATTAGTCAAAGTTTAATATCTATAACTGATACTCTCCAACCTGTTGAGTTGTCCATGGGCACTGCAGTGTGCTTGATCCAGCTTGTATTAGCTAAAATCAATGATGTAGCTGTTTTGGAAACATTTCTCCTCCTGTAAGTAACTTGCATAAAACCATTGGGTCAACAATTGAACTTAAGCAGTATCTACACTTTGGTGTATTACCAGTCAATTTTTTTTCATGTCTTTCCAGGAATAGTGCCAGACAACAAAAGCTGAGATAAATAAATGGAGAACTGAAGAAAAAGTAATTGAATGTGAAGAAAATCTAATATTACAATCAAGGACCCATCCTAATATAACATCCAGTATTGAACAAAATAGAAAAATATTCCCTGAGAAATTTAAAAAAGCTATAGACATTTGTCACTCTTTATTGGAGTTCTGGCTATTCAAGATGTAAAGAAAAGGTTAATCGATAATTATTACATAGCCATTTCATACAGACAAATTAATTTCTCACATACACCTTTTTCTGCTCCATGTGATTCACTTTTGAATCTTGTGGAATGGTTAATCCATGTCTTTGTGACTTACTATACTAAATGTTTCTCGAATGTACTCATCAAACAATATAATTTGTATTTACCAACAAAGCATCTTTCAACATTCCATTTTCCTACTCTTTAGTCATTCTGTGTTACATATTATAATGACTTTAAATGTGAGAAGGTGACAACTAAAATGTAATGAGTTTAATGTATTGAGGAACAATCATTAGATTCAAAAACAACATAATATTTTAGACTGTTTGAACAAGTTACAGATATCTATCATCTCAACAAACAATTGTTTATATTACATCATGTAAACCCACACACATGTGAATACATACCCATCTATATAGGCTTATAAGTAATATATAAATTGATACTAAATCATTACACTACCCATATTTCCTAGTAGACATGGCAAATCGTTTTTAGTACAAATGTTCTACCAGAAAAATATCAAACTCTTCTGCAAAGAACAAAAACTCACTGATTCAGATATATGATCCTAACTAAGAATAAGCAGGTGTACTTTTTAAAACAAAGATCAAGATGCTATCATCTGATAATGCCACACCCATGGAAATTTCTTGCTTGCAGAATCACTTACTCAAGGATGGCTTCTGGGGTGAGACTCATCCTCAGATGGTGCCAATGTTGGTGGTTGTAGTGATTGGCCACCAACTACTCTCCAAAAACAGGTTATTTTGGCATTAAAATCTCAAGTCAGTAGTTATTAGTTCTGTCTCACTAAATTTCTGTTTTCAGTGCTTCAGAATTTTTTAATTCAATCTTTCGTTCTTTTTCCAAATTAAATTTATATTTGTTAAAGTGAAGCTGAGAAAATTCATTTTCTCTGATTCAGTCATCTAGGGAAAATATCAACTACCAGTAAAGTTAAGTTCTTTAAATGTGTCTTTGATTTGACAGGCTTGAAGAAACACACAGTAAACTGAAGTAACACAGAGAAAATTATAGATTATTAACAGAACCAAGTACTTCCCCTACCTCAGTGTATTCTTCAACTGTGGTAAAAAAAAAAATCTATTAACTAATCTAGTTATGAAAATCTTCAACTTTTAATTTAAAGTCTTATATGGGTTGGTACCCAAGAGGGTCTCCTCCTTCTCACAGAAGGGGAAAGGAATAGGGGGAGCAGAACTGTGTGATAGAGGATTGGAGGGGGCTGTGATAAGGATGTAAAGTGAATAATTAAATAAATTAATGAAGCAAAGGTTTAAAGTCTTTGTTTTATTACTTCTTAGAATTTCTTATATCCATAAAATAAAATGTGATATCTCATTGTACATCTTCACCATACTCCAATTCCAAATTCATATGTTTTATTTATATAACTTCATAAATTCAGTTCATGCTGACCATATATGAATGGATGTGGATGTATACACTGGGGCATAAGAAATTTATGAGTGTCTATAAATCAATTCTTCCTTCTCCAACAACTAACCATTGGCTTTACCCTTTTAGTAGGAAGTTATTCAATCTGCTTCACATATGCAAACATTTTGACTTGTTTCATCTTATATAGATCTTTTTCAGGTCACTACAGCTTCCATAAATGCTTGTGTTGACCATGTTATGTACAGAAGATACCATTTCACATCACTCTTTTCCATCTTTTGGTTCTCACATTCTTTCCAACACCTCTTCCATGATATTCCTTAGCAGTAGTAATAAGAGAACTGATACAATACATGAATTCATTCTTTCATTTTCAGAATTTGAATCTTTTATAGTTATCTCATTTATTTCTATCTACTGCTAAAACAGGTGTCTCTGACAGAGGTTAAGGTCAGTCAAGGAATGTAGGAAAATTACAAATACTTAGAATACAATATGACATCATAATGATTTACAAAATAACAATAACAATTTCTATCCTATGACTTATAATCTCCTGAACATGAGCTTTACCAAGATTGCAGTACAAGAATGTAATTTTTCTTACAAAGCAGGCCTTAATAAGAATGCTGTTATTAGCTACTGATGTGCCATTTGGCACATTTTACTTGACAGGTCATGACTGTAGCATTCAGAGTACAGTGTTAGGTAAGACACTGGTACCATTTCTCTCTCAACAACATGAGTTACATCTCAGGCTATGTGAAAAATAGCCAGGAGAAAGGAAGTTAGCTGGTTGGTCAGAGATTTATGTCTCAATACCCTGCAGCCAAATTGAATAGTGTCTTCATCAATAGGTCCTTACTATGTAGTAATGTAAGGGAATAATGATCAATCACAGTAGCTAGATGGGGATTATCTGACCAATAAATCAGTGGAGGGTATCCCTTTCCCTGTACTGTAATATATTTAACGATTCATGTTATATGAGAGCAATATTGTCTACCTATGCAGGGTAATTATGGTCTGACCTTATTAAAATACATTTTGAAATTAGGTTAATAATTTGTGAGTTTTCATAGCCTAGTACGATTTTTAATCTGTTTGATTTTGGTTAACCTTCAGTATTCTTACTTTTTTGTCTTTCACATATTCTACTAACATTATTATTATTATTATTATTATTATTATTATTATTATTATTATTATTACTATTATATGCTTGTGAGTGTGCACATGCTTATACCATGGTACTAGCATTTTACTCGAGCCAGAAGAAAACTTTTGGGAGTCAGTCTTCTCCATCTACCTTGTTTGACAAAGGGTTGCTATTTTTTCTGATTTAGTACATACTCCAGAATATCTGATCTAGTAGCTTCCAGGTGATTCTCCTGTCTTTACTACCTATCTCACCACTGGAGGGCTTGAGTTAAAGCAGCATACCAATAGCATCTTGAATCCAACTCAGATTATCAGGCCTCTGTTGCAAGTGCTTTTCAGCATTGAGACATTTCAATGCCCAATACTTGGAAATTTAGTGAATCCTATGAGTCCCTTCACAGGATAGTGTTGTCATATATACATAATAAAACGTAAGGAATTACAAAGAAGACACATTATATTAATATGAAGTTATTAAAATCTTGAAAAATAAACAGGGTTTAGTAGTATAATTACTATGAACAAAGAATAAGAATATTTATAATTTTTAAACACTGAAAAATTCAAAACTATAAGCACAGTTATTTTTGGTGATATTGACAATAACTAAAATGTAATGCAGTATTATGATATTTAGAATATTTTTCTTCTTAAAGACAAGTTCTCACTAAATATCTCAGGCAGAAATCGCACTTGGTTTGAATCCTAGGGTGGTGGAAATCTTACCCCAACCCTCCAACCCTCCAACTGTTGCTTGCTTCTGGTTTGATAGGTATCTTTAGTTTTCTATGCTGTGCAAGAGAGAGAGAGAGAGAGAGAGAGAGAGAGAGAGAGAGAGAGAGAGAGAGAGACAGAGAGAGAAGAAAAAGAAATGAAAAAGGAACCTTGAGGATATTGCTTACACCATCTTACAACTTGCCCTCTGTTATTCTGAGAAGCCAGGTCAAGAACTCAGAGCAAGAACCTGGATGTGAGAACTGAACCAGAGGTCATGGAAGAGGGCTGCTTATAGGTTTACTCCTTCCTGACTTGTTCAGCATGCTTTCTTATATCTTGCAGAACAACCAGTCCACCGATAGCATCATCCAGAGTGGGATGAGTCCTCGAGTGTTTTCACCTGAATGGAAATTTCTGACCCTATCACTGAGAAATTTCATTCTGGTTGTGCTATTTGAAACATTTCAACCACAATACCATAGAGAGCCAAGGTTGAGGAGCATATATGGGATTCTGAAGACAAATATGATGATCTACCATTCAGGTATGGCAAATATTTGATAGTCAATGTTACAATAATCAAATGAAAACCCAAACTCAAGTTGTTGTATTCGTTTCTTATACAGTATGGGTCTAAATTAATTAGAAAATAAGGATACTTAAGTAGAACCAGGGGTTCCTAGCATTAATATTTTCCTTAATATGTTAGCTTTCTCTAATTTTCATTTTAAAAGGTTTTCAAAGTTACTTTTACATTTGACTTAACAGGATTGTAAAGCTGTTTATGTGATATGGGATTGTCGCTTTATTTTGTTTTTCTTAGCCTTTAAGGTCAAACAAATTCTTCCTGCGTAGTCAGTTGTTGGCATAAACAAACTAGAATACTGCACATGACTGAGATAATTAGTTGACCTAAAGTTGAATGCAAGTATGAAAATTTTAGGGTAGATTAAAAAAACTTAGACATTTTTTTCTCTCTCATTATACAAGTGGCAATTCACTTAATTTTGGTCGTAAATAAAATATAGGAATCAGAAAATTAAGTAAATCTTTGAAATCTGCATTGCAATAATTTAGGTAATATTTGTGGGAAAAAGTAAAGGTAATGATTCCATGTAACAGTTCGTTTTATGCTTCTTTGTAAACTTACCATTACTCTTACATGTCATGCCTGATTAAATGATAAAAGCAAACAAATAAACAAAAAATATTCTTTGAAGGCTGCCAGATAAAAGTAATGCTGTGTAAGTCATATTTTTACCATTAAGCATAAAATATTTATATTACAAGTAAATTCTTTTATGTCTTAAATATAACTCCCAGCCCCAAAATTGGATTGGTATGACAAGGACATCCTTATTAAGGAATTTGCTTGACTTAGAACAAAGAGTGCTGTTTTTAGTACTCAAAATAGAATATACACTGTTTTTTCTTCTAAAGAACTGGCTGAGCAGTAATCAGAACAGAAACTGTCAACAAATGTTGCTCTGAAACATTCTACATAACTCAGTTGCCTTAGCAACTGTATCTCTATTGACAATAAAGAAAAGGAAACATATGGTTTGGTAACAGCCTTACTTCAAGAAGCCTAAAATCTATTTGCAGTGTCAACATTGTCTCCAATACTCAAACCCCAAGGCAACTTTAATCAAATATTCCAATATGATGTTGAAATTACTAATATTTTGCTAATAAGAAAAAGTATGACAAAAATTAGCCTGAGGTATTTTCCAAATGTTTTATTTATTTTTAAAAAAGTTAATGAACATTCATTTTTAATAAAAAGTGAATTGTATTTCTTCTAGCATATAATATTAATATAACATATCAATAAAATGTCTTCTGGTTATGTTTATAAAGTAGTACTATGTAATAAGTTGTTGTATACCTATGTGTCACACAATATCTTTCTATTTCTGACTGATGAAGATATTTTGTGTTTGGTTGAGATAAGGTCTTACTTTGCAGCTTAGGTTGACCAAAATCAAACTTTGTAGGCCAGAACAGCCACAAATTGTGCTAATACTTCTGTCATAAGCTCCAATGTTCTGGAATAGCATGATATTACTAAAGATGTATAGTGTTGTGAATAGCTTTTGGTAACTAAGCATTCTCTAATTGGGTTTAAGATCTGCTCAATGAGAGAGAGGAAGATCATGCCTGATATTGAGAACCTATACAACCACCTAGGGCTAGTGAAGTCATGGTTCTTCATGGTAAACATACAACCTTATCTTCTCTCTCTGCTCTCCTGAAACCTATCCTTCAGTCTCATCCTTAGCACTGAAACACAACACCACAGGCAGACTCCATTTCTGACTGTCTATATATCTGCATATCGCACAGACCATCCTCTCTTAACCTGTCCCTACCTTCACTTGTCACTATGTCCCAGCCTCCAATACTAACAGGCATTCTCTGTACGCACATCAGCTGGAAAGGTCAGTAAAACAGGCAATATATATGTACACCACACTCTGTGAAAATTCATAGAGGGAACGAAAAGTAAGAAATAAATCATGTCCCCAACAAAGACAAACTCAGAAATCAGCACCTAGACCTATAATCATCCCAAACCCAGATGCCTAGAAGTCAGCATAAGATCATAATAAATAAAAGGCAGGAAAATATAAATTCACTAGTATCCAACTATCTTACTGCAACAGGCCCCGAGTATTGCAGCATAGTTGAAACAGGGAAAAAACATTAAAGTCAAATTTATGAAGATGATCGAGGCCCTTAAAGTTGAAATGAATAAGTACATTAAAGAAAATAAAAACAAACCATTAAAATAAATGAATAAACCTGTTCAAGACTTGGAAAATAAAATAGAAGCAATAAAAAAGCCCAGAAATTGACAGAATTCTGGAAATTGAGAATCTGGGTTTGTGAACAAAAACTACAGACAAAACCATTACCAACAGAATACAGGAGATAGAAGAAAGAATCTCAGATACTGACGAAACTATAAAAGAAATAAATTCATCAGTCAAAAAAATGTTAAATTGAAGAAATATGTGACACAAAACCTCCAAAAGTCTTGGACAATGAGGAGATCAAACCTGAGAATAGTAGCAAAAAGAAGGAAAAGAATCTCAGTCCAAAAACCCAGAAATATATTTTACAAAATCATAGAAGAAATTTTTCCTAATCTAAAGGACATACCTAGAAAGGCATAAGAAGCATGCAGAACACCAACTATATCAGTCCAGAAAAGAAAGTCGCCTTGTCACAAAATAATAATAATAATAATAATAATAATAATAATAATAATAATAATGATAAACAACTATACACATACAGGACAAAGAATGATTACTAAAAGTTGTAAGGGAAAAAGACCAAGTAACACATAAAGGGAGACCCATTTGAATTATACCTGAGTTTTCAATGAAGACTTTAAAAAAAATGAAGAGCTGTACTGAAGACACAAAAGATCAGATTCCAGCCAAGACTGCTATACCCAAAAAACTTTAAATCATCAAACTTGGAAAAACAATGGAATCCATTATAAAGTCAAACTTAAACAATATCTATTCTCAATATCTATCTACAAAAAATGCAAGAATGAAAATAGCAACCCAAGGAATTTAATTTCATAAAAGCAAATGAAGGAAGAAAAACACCTCATCCACTCATATGTAAGATTAATAAACATTTTAATGGTTACAGAATTTGGTTTTCAGTATAATCAAGTAAATAACTAAATAATATCCTAAAATGAAAACTGGAAGCCAACATACTAGAACCTTTGTGATACACTGAAAACAATTATGAGAAGAAAAAAATACAGCTATTTAAAAGAGCGTATTACTAATCAGAGAATATGACAAATGTATAGTGATAGGTATTTTTACCTATGACACCATAATATGAGGACACCTACATCCTCATAAACTGTGAAACAATAGAATTAGTGATGATGGACTGAATCTTCTGAAACAATGAGTAAAAGTATGGTTTTTCTCTCTCATTTTGTTTTTTAGCTTTTGCTATGTGAAAGCAACTGGTTCTGCCTTCTAGGAAAAAATTATGAAACATCAATGAAATAAACTGAAGAATACAACACATTTCATGTACATGAATCAACAAAAATTAAATTGAAAAATGGTCATATTACATAAAGCAATTTACAGATTTCATCCAATCCTCATAAAATTTCAATAACAACATTCCTAGAAAAGTGACATAGAAGTAGAAAGGCCTTGAATAGCTAGATCAATTTAAAGTGGAAAAATGATGGCAGTATAATAATCCCTGGCCTCGGAGCTAACAAATATTAGCAAGGATGTGTAGAAAAGGAACATTTAGATGTCCTTGGTTGGAGTCATAACAAAATCAATCACTCTAGTTTACTCCAAAAATGAACAGTAACTCAGTTGGCAGAATGCCTGCCTACTATGAACAAGGCACTGAATTCTGTCCTCAGCAAGGCATAAAACAGGTGTGGTAGCATATGTTTGTAATCCTGGCACTCAAATTTAAAATCTCACAACAAGATATGAAAATATGAAGAATATTGTGTGGAGGGATGGCTATATATTACAATCAAATTTAGTTATATGAATGAAAGTATAGTGATAAATATATCATTTTGTATAATTAACATTCAATAACAAACCTAAACAAGTATGTACTTAACATTTTTAAATAATTATTTTTGTTGGAATATAATGTGAAGCCTCTGAAATTTCTAAGAAAATGGAGATTTCCAATGTAAAAAGCAGTGCATAGATAGTAATACACTATACATTTCAAAAAGTAAAAACTACTTACTGTGAAGGATTTTTTTCATATAATAATGTATGTTTTGAGGACAAGATTGTACGATTCCAATTTTATGTGATATATACAGGGATTGAACTACATATGATATACCATCATTATGCAGGTATTCAGAGGAAATGAATTCAGCATATCTGAAAACATGTTTGTTACCATGTGTATTGTAGCATTATTGGAAATACCTAAAGTGTCTTAAGGATCTATAATCAGACAAAGAAAAAACAAAATACTTGGTTTGTAGCACAGTATTACTTAATCATGAGAAAAAATGAAGTCATCATTTTCAACAAAATGAATGGAACTGGAGAACATTATATATATGAGGTAAGGAAGAAAGTCTTACAGATGAAAGGTAGAATATTTTTCATAATTAGAGAAAAGCCATTATTAGATGTTGAGAAGGAGGTCATTAAAATGGAAGGACTATATTAATTCTAGTGAACACTATATGTACACACTGAAATGTCAAGTAAATCTTACTAATATTTACAATTATATATATATATATATGTATATATATATATATATACAATTAAAAACATTTAAAAGTCACTATAGATATATATGTATATAAATGTTAAATGTTTTTAATTGTTTTCTAATTTATGGTGACATTTAAGAAAGAGCCATATTTTTGTATTAACAAAATCTCTGATCGGATAGAAGTCTACACATCACAATAAATATTTTTTAAAAATATTTATTTTATGTATATGAGTACACTATAGATGTCTTCACACACACCAGCAGAGGGCATCAGATCCCACTACAGATGTTTGTGTGCCACCATGTGGTTAGTGGGAATTGAACTCAGGGTGTCTGGAAGAGCAGTCAGTGCTCTTAACAGCTGAGCCATCTCCTCAGCCCCCACAAAAATATCTTTACTTATTTTTATTTATTATTACTTATTTATTATTTGTACTTAATAGTACAAATCACTTAATGTAGTTTAAAAACTCAAAATTCTGTCTAGACTTTATCTGTCTTGCTCTTTATATTCTTTAGTTTTCGACAATATTATCACTGTTTTTAGGAATATTTGTTGTACAATAATACAAAGAAAAAAATTGAGTTAGCACATTTTATTTCTGTACTTTAAATCTTTACTTACTAAAAACAGTTAAATATGAACAAAGAACTATTTTTGCTAATGTACTGTTTTATATGAAATTTAGAATTTTGTTCGAGATTTTCAACTCATGTACAGCCCCAATTGCATGAAGAAGACAGTTCATGTAATTTTTTAATTATATTATATTTTTGAATAAATATGTACATTTCTGGACTGATGGTATATATGTGTATGTACATTGTCATAGCCTGAATCTATATTTTGTATTCTGCCTTTGGTCTGACTATATATCTTTTATGAACACTCAAACTGAGTATATTTCAGATACAAGACAATTAATTTTCCTCTGATAATATCAGCAACTTTTGGTTGTACTTAGGAAGAAATATCCTTCATCAATGATCAAACCACATCGAGTAGATAAGAATATCAATATTTTCCAATGTTTATGTCTACCCATAGGTAATTTATAGAAAGGAACATAATGTGTACCACATGAGGACTTTAAATGTTTGTCCTCTAGATCATTAAGTAGACATACACTACTATGAAATATGACAAGGTTAGTTTATTTTAAGCAAGAGTTATAAGACTGACTTGGGAGTTTCTTTCCAACCCTTACATAGTACATAGCTATTGAAAATTAGTATTTATACTGCTGTGGCTGAACTGAAATTTATTGTGTAGTCAAGGCTGGGCTAGAACAAACCTGTTTCTGCCTCCACTGTGGCGGAATTTGAGGCATGCACCACCAGACAGAGTTATCCTCTGCTACATATGCCACTGGAGCCATGAGTCACTCCATGTGTACTCTTTGGTCGATGATTTAGTCCCTGGAAGACCTGGGGAGTCTGGCTGGTTGATATTGCTGTTCCACCTATGGGGTTGCAAATCACTTCAGCTATTTCAATCCTTCTCTAACTACTCCATTGGGATCCCCATGCTCAGTTCAATGGTTGGCTGAGAGCATGTGCCTCTATATTTGTCATGCTCTGGCATAACCTCTCAGGAGACAGCTATATCAGGCTCTTGTCAGCAAATACTTCATGGGATCAGAAATAGTGTCTGGGTTTGGTGTCTGTATATGGGATTAATCCCTAGATGGGGCAGTCTCTAGATAGCCTTTCCTTCAGTTTCTGCTCCACACTTTGTCTTGGTATTTCTTACCTTGAATATTTTGTTTCCTCTTCTAAGGAGGACTGAAGCATCCATACTTCGTCTTCCTTCTTTTTGAGTTTCATGTGGTCTGTGAATTGTATCTTGGGTATTCTGAGCTTTGGGTCTAATATCCACTTATCAGTGAGTGCATACCATGTGTGTTCTTTTGTGACTGGGTTACTTCACTCAGGAAGATACTTTCTAGTTCCATCTATTTGCTTGTGAATTTCATGAAGTCATTATTTTTAATAACTGAGTAGTATTCCATGTGTAAATGTACCATATTTTCTGTATTCATTCCTCTGTTGAAGGACATCTATTTTCTTTTTAGCTTCTGACTATTACAAATAAGGCTACTATGAACATAGTGGAGCATGTGTCCTTGATATATGTTGGAGCATCTTATGGGTATATGCCCAGGAATGGTATTGCTAGGTCCTCAGGTAGTACTATGTTCAATTTTTTGATGAACCGCCAGACAGATTTCCAGAGTGGTTGCATTGTTTCTTTTATTTTTTTGACATTATATATTCACCATGTCTTCCTTCCCTTTCTTCTCTCCAATTTCTTCAAAAATCACCTTGATTTTGGTAATGAGAACACTGGGTTCATCATGTAACTCTCTCACATAAGGCCTGAGTCATGACACTGATGTACTGAGGTTAATCTTTTCACAAAAGGGTTTTGAGGGACATACTCAAACTATAGCTGTTACAGAAGGTGCGACAGAATGATGATTCTGTTTGACATTTACTTAAGTATTCAATCCTGTCCATAGTTTCCCTACTCTCTTTTCCTCCAAGTTCCTCCTCCTCCCATCTCAATTCTACCCATGATCCTTCTAGACTTCCCTTAAGAAAAGTGCAGATCTTCCAGAGTCATCAACTAAACATGACATATCAGGTAGCAAAAAGACTAGGACTCTCTCCTTATATTACAGCTGGAATAGGCAACCCAGTAGAAGGAAGAGGTCCCCAAAAAGCAAACAAAAGATTCAGAGAAAGCACCCATTCCCATTGTTTGGAGTCTCACAAGAAGACCAAGCTACACAACTGTAAATATATGCTGAGAGCCAAGATCAGACACATACTCTCTGGAAGTTTAGTCTTTATGAAACCCTATGTGTTCATGTTAGTTGATTCTGTAGGTTTTCTTGTGGTGTCCTTGAACCCTCTGGCTCCTACAATCCTTCCTCTTCCTCTTCCACAGGATTCACTAAGCAACCCCTAATGTATAGTTATGGGTCTCTGTATCTATTTTCATCAGTTGCAGTGTCAAGCCTCTCTGATGAAAATTGAGCTAGGTACCAATCTATGAATATTGCTGAATATCATTAGGAATTGTTTCATTGAATGTTTTTGGCAAGTCATGTTTGGTTCCATGCTAGGTCACTAGATTATCCAATCTATGAGTCCTGGCCCTCCAGAGAGTGTCAGGGGTGGGCCCCCTCTAATATATTGGTCTCAAGTTGGATTAGTCACTGGAACCATTGTGGCAAAGCACTGAAATATTCAGGATACATCACTGTTTTGTTTTGTTTTGTTTACATTTAAATCAATGAAAGTTACATTAAAATCAAATATATTGTGGTAATAAACCACTCTCGTAGAGGCAAAAGGGAGGAAGCAAGAGGGCAGATGGGATTGAAGGGTTGTGGAGGGGTAACCTGGAAGAGGGAATGTCATTTGAGATGTAAACAAATAGAATGTTTAATTTAAAAAAATAAGAACAATAAAAATATTTTAATTTTCCATTTTTCTGATATTTGCTCTTACATAGTATTTAAAATTTGGCTTTGATTTTTTTTTTTTTAACCAAAGAATAGCCTAGCAATTAAATTTATAAATAATTGTACTTTAGAATATATTTTGATATATGCTTTCTTTAAAATGGTTATTGCCATTTTACTTGACTTACAAATCTACCACCTATTATAGCTAACCTTGAAATTTTCCAGAGTTTTATGTATCTGGAATTTCAAAAGATACCTGTGGATTGTGAGCTTCCTTTTTTTCTCCAGATAGAGTGTTTCAATTCAAAGAAAATATCTATAAAGCATATAGTATATTAAAATATTAGCCTGGGATTTCTAATTTGTATATATTTGTATTTAGGTGAGTGTGAGTATCTAGACTCCAGAAAATTAAAAAGAGGCTTTATAGATGAGTAAAAGTTGCCCTTACGGAAAATGGTAAGAGTTGAACTGGCAATAGAGGAAGGAAGGGAGAGGAGAGAAGATGTCCACAGATGTCTGCATGTTCCTAGCATTCTAAGGTAGTTATAAATATCAAGCTTAGGCAACTTGTTTAACAATTCTAATTGTGTGGACATCTTGTGTATTATTTGCTAATATATAAAACTATTTGGCTAATCTTAAGCATTAAGAGTCTTATTTCTACCAGGAAATGGGATTCATTATATCTACTGCATGATAGTGGCAGACTTGGCCTTTGGCCATGCTTAGAGCTATGGACTCCACAGAGCTGCTGGCAGACACAAGAGCCACACCAATGTGTCGAGGGTCCAGGACTGGCACTCTTGGCCAGTCAGGGCAGCCATTAGTGCAGAAATTTAGAGCAGGAATATGGCAGAGGCCAGGAGCTAGCTGGAAAGAGGATCCTGCTTTTATTATACCTCCTACAACATGGCAGTATTATGCTTATTATACTTTCCAGATGCTTTTTACTTTATTCATCTGGAAAGTTGGTATTTATCAGATTTGTTGAGAAAACTATGCCTTTTATAAATACTTCTTTATTTTAACCATTAAGCAATTTCAAAGCATCTCTTTCCTATTAAACTCAGAGCTTTTAAATATATAGTATAAATTTCCAAAAGACAATGTATACCTTTTGAATAATTAATTTGAATTTCCGTTTCATAAAAATCCATCTCAACTTAATGAATTAGAATATTTTGGATTAAGGTCAATTTTAGAAAATTAGATAACTTGTAAAATATTGTGTTAGTTTTGGGGGTTTTTTAAATTAATATTTTTATTGGATATTTTATTTACATTTCAGATGTTATCCCCTTTCCCCATTTTCTCCCCCCACACCCCTATTCCATCCCTCCTCCTCCTGCATCTATGAGGATATGCACCCAATCATCCGCCAACTCCTGTACTCCCAGCCTCAAATTCCTGCACACTGGGGCATTCAGCCTTCACAGGACCATGGACCTTCTCTCCCACCTGTGCCCAACAAGGCCATCCTCCACTACATATACAGCTGGAGCCATGGGTCCCTCCCTATGTGCTCCCAGGTAGGTGGTTTAGAACCTGGGAGCTCTGGTTTGTTGGTATTGTTGCTCTCCCCATGGGGCCACAATCCCCTTCAGACCCTTCAGCTCTTTCAGTCTTTTCTCTAACTTCTCCATTGGTAACCCCATTATCAATTCAATGATTAGCTGTGAGCATCCACCTCTGTATAGTCAGGCTCTGGCAGACCTCTCAGAAGACAGCTATATCGGACTCCAGTCAGCATGTACTTTTTGGAATCCACATAAGCATTTGACTTTGGTGACTGTGCATGGGATAGATACTCAGGTAGAAAAATCTCTGGATGGCTCCTCCTTCAGTTTCTGTCTCACATTTTGTCTCCATTTTTGCTACCCATGAGTATTTTGTTCCTTTTAAGAAGGACTGAAGCACCCACACTTTGGTCTTCTTTCTTCATGAGCTTCATGTGGTCTGTGAGTTGTATCTTTGCTATTGCAAGCTTTTGGGCTAATATCCACTTATCAGTGAGTACATACCATGTGTGTTCTTTTATGATTGTGTTACCTCACTTAGGATGATATTTTCTAGTTCCA
Organism: Rhabdomys pumilio; assembly: GCA_030674055.1. NCBI lineage: Eukaryota > Metazoa > Chordata > Mammalia > Rodentia > Muridae > Rhabdomys > Rhabdomys pumilio. Next base: position 22,631,949 of record JANHMN010000005.1, read on the forward strand.
TCCATTTACATAATAATTTCATGAATTCATTGTTTTTAATAGCTGAGTAATACTCCATTGTGTAAATGTACCACATTTTCTGTATCTATTCCTCTGTTGAAAGACATCTGGGTTCTTTCCAGTTTCTGGCTATTATAAATAAGGCTGCTATGAACATAGTGGAGCATGTGTCCTTGTTATATGTTGGAGCATCTTCTGGGTATATGTCCAAGAGTGGTATAGCAGGGTCCTCAGGTAATGCTATGTCCAATTTTCTGAGGAACTGCCAGACTGATTTTCAGAGTGGTTGCATCAGCTTGCAATACCACCAAAAATGGAGGAGTGTTCCTCTTTCTCCAAATTCTCACCAACATCTTCTGTCACCTGAGTTTTTGATCTTAGCCATTCTGAGTGGTGTACAGTAGAATCTCGGAGTTGTTTTGATTTGCATTTCCCAGATGACTAAGAACGTTGAACATTTCTTTAGGTGCTTATTAGCCATTTGAATTTCCTCAGTTGAGAATTCCTTGTTTAGCTCCGTTCCCCATTTTTAATAGGGTTATTTGGTTGTCTGGAGTCTAATTTCTTGAGTTCTTTGTATATATTGGATATTAGCCTTCTATCAGATGTAGGATTGATATAGATCTTTTCCCAATATGTTGTTTGCCATTTGGTCCTATTGACACTGCCCTTTGCTTTACAGAAGCTTTGCAATTTTATGAGGTACCATTTGTCAATTCTTGATCTTAGAGCATAAGCCATTGGTGTTCTGTTGAGGAACTTTTCCCCTGTGCCCAAGTATTCGAGGTTCTACACCAAATACTCTTCTATTAATTCCATTGTATATGGTTTTATGTGAAGGTCCTTTATCCACTTGGACTTCAGATTTGTTCAAGAAGATAAGAATGGATCGACTTGCATTCTTCTACCTACTTACCTCCGGCTGAACCAGCACCATTTGTTGAAAATGTTGTCCTTTTTCCACTGGACAGTTTTAGCTCCTTTGTCAAAGATCAAGTGACCATAGATATGTGGGTTCATTTCCGGATCTTCAATTTTATACCATTGATCTTCCTGTCTCTGTACCAATACCATGCAGTTTTTATCAGTATTGCTCTGTAGTACAGCTTTAGGTAAGGGATGGTGATTCCCACAAAAGTTCTTTTATTGTTGAGAAAAATTATTGCTATCCTGGACTTTTAGTTATTCCAAATGAATTTGAGAATTGCACATTCTATCTCTATGAAGAATTGAGCTAGAATTTTGATGGGGGTTGCATTGAATTTGTAGATTATTTTTGGTAAGAGGGTGATTTTTACTATATCAATCCTGCCAATCCATAAGCATGGGAGATCTTTCCATGTTCTGAGGTCTTCAATTTTTTTCTTCAGAGACTTGAAGTTCTTGTCATACAGATCTTTCACTTTCTTGGTTAGATTCCCCCAAGATATTTTGTATTATTTGTGACTATTCTGAAGGGTGTCATTTCCCTAATTTCTTTCTCATCCTGTTTATCCTTTAAGTAGAGGAAGGCTACTGATCTGTTTGAGTTGATTTTATATCCAGCCACTTTGCTGAAGTTGTTTATCAGGTTTCTGAGATATCTGGTGAAAGTTTTAGGGTCACTTAATTATACAATCATATCATTTGCAAATTGTGATATTTTGACTTCTTACTTTCCAATTTTTATCCCTTTGACTTCCTTTTGCTGTCTATTTGCTCTGACTAAGACTTTGAGTACTGTTTTGAATAGGTTTGGAAAGAGTGGTCAGCCTTGTCTAGTCACTGATTTTAGTGAGATTGCTTCAAGTTTCTCTCCATTTAGTTTAATTTTCAGTTTTAAAGTAATATTCAGCACTTTAACCAAATCCATATATCAATATAGTTTATGAAACCAGACTGCGAAACTGTGCATAAAAGCATAGTATTAAAACATATACAATAGAAGATTATAATCTAATTTACCTTATATCATTTTTGTCAACAATAAAGAAATTTCTTTGAATTTAAGAAAAGACTTTAGACTTATAAATAGTTTTGATGCCAAGAAAGATGATGAGGAATTTTTGAAATTCAAGTGAATACAATTTTCACTAGGGTATGTATATGAACATAAAAGATGGAATGTGGTAATCCAAATGAAAAATGTCTTGGACATCTGGCCACAGTTTCTAAGTTGATTGCATAGTTTGGGAAGAGTTTGAAAATCTGACCTTGCTGGAGGATGTATGTCACTGTGGACATGACTATAGAAATACATAGTTTTTCTCTATTTTCTGTTTTCACTTATTGATTTATGCCCTAAAATTAACAGTTATTCATTGCAATGTAATTGTCATCTCAGAGCTTACTATTGAGTAAGCTCATCCTTTTTACTTGACAAGTTCAACAGAGCTATTCTGGCTCAAACTCCTTTCTAACCAGATGACTGATTCAATCTGAGTTCTTCCAGTTTCTCACTGAATTGCTCTACTTGGCTTCAAACTACCTCCGGCAAATTGTCGTAATCTTCTGGCTCCTTATCTCTGTTTTTAACTGCCTCTACTGGCCTGCCTGAACTGCAAGAACTGCTGGGCATACTCAACTCCTTTGCACTGCACTCACTGTAATGACTACCAGTGTACCCAACTGAACTTAACTGAACTTAATTGAACTAGACTGGACTGGACTGGACTGGACTGGACTGGACTGAACTGAACTGGACTGGACTTTCAACTCCCTCCTCTCTTCCTGTGCTGCTCTTTTATTTTGGTTATTTTATTTATTTACATTTCAAATGGTGTCCCCTTTCCTGGTCCCTGCTTCACAAACCCTCGATCTCATCCCCGCCCCCTTTGCAAACCTCTACAACTCCTTCAGTGCTTCCCCTAATTCCTCCATTAAGATCTCAGTCCAATGGTTGGCTACAAACATCCACATCTGTATTAGTCAGGTGCTGGTAGTGACTTTCAGGGGACAGCAATACCAGGCTTCTGTCAGCAAGAGCATCTTGGCATCAGAAATAGCGTCTGGGTGTGGTGTCTGCAGATGGGATAGATTCCAAGGTGGTGTGGTTTCTAGATAGACTTTCTTGCACTGCTCTTAAATAGACTCCATTTCCTGTGTGTTCTTGTGAGAGTTGGGCATATCTTATCTCTGACTCATTGATTCTGTCAAATCATTCTATACTTCATCACATTGTCAGCTCCTTAATCAAATGTTTATTTCAAACATGGCCTCTTCCTTCTACAAACTAAGCTTACCTATATTGTTTGGGATTAAAGATGTATATTAAGGTCATGTTTACAATGCAGACAGAACACCCTACTTGCTAGATTAAAATTATTCTACAATGCTTGTGATTGGAGATGTGATCTCAGCTTCCTTGTCCTATGACCCTGCGTGCTACTTACTCTCATGTTGTTACCCCTCCATGATGGACTCTTAACCGTCTGGAATCATAAATGAAAACAAAAAGTCTCCAAACTTTTTAAAATTGTCTTTGTTCAGTGTTTCATCATAGCATGAGAAAAGTAATGAATGTAGAAATTAAATGCTAAGTGTATGATTATGTTTGTAAATAGTTTCTTCAGTAAACCTTCAACTTGGCTATAGCCAAAGCAATATCTTAATTATAATTTTTGTGAATGTGGTAGATAGTTTGTCTCAAATTTTCTAGGATTGTATTGGGTATAGCACAGATATTTCTTAAGTAATTGTCATAATTTTCAGGGTCTAAATCCCTCAATGGTAAAAATCACTTCAATGCCCAGCACTAAGCATAATTGGTATATTTAAGTAAATTTAAAGTGCTGGGTTAGAACCTTGGAACCAAATTATGTTGAAAAGCTATTACCAAATTCCTAAACCTTAAAAATATTAGGATATAAAATATGCCTGCTGGGCACTGGTATTGCTTGCCTTTAAACCCTTTAAACTCAGGAGTCAAAGGTAGGCATAACTCTTAGTTCAAAGCCAGCCTGGTATATAGAAAAATTTCCAGGCTAGCCAAGACTACAGAAAAATGTTGTTTCAAAACAACAACAACAAAAAAAGTTATTAGCCTTGCAACAGACTGTTTTTGGTTACATTTTATTCAGTGTGTGTGTATGTGTGTGTGTGTGTTTCTGTGTGTCTCTCTGTGTGTATAAGTACTATGTTACACATGGTGGTCAGAAGACAAACTTTGCAAATATATTTTGTACATTCACCGTATAGGTTCTGGAAATCCAACTCAGGACCTAAGGCTTGGCCCTAAATACCTGTTGAGCCATCTCTTTAGCTCTGAAAAACTCAGTTTGATATAGTTTTTTTTTTTTTTATAGCAGTCGGCAATTACCACAATGTCAATTTGCAGTTTTGGATTAGAAGATACGTTATTTTTAGAAAAATTATTCCATCTACAGACAAATTACTGTCCAGAAAAGGACACACTTGCAGAATACTCGACTGATTATATCTGCCTAGACAGAGTAATCAGTCCTTAATAATTCTGCATCACTAAGGTCTGTCAGACGATCCTGGGCCAGAAGGCTGAAGATCAGATGCTCCAACTGTCCAGGTGTTATGCGATCTCTATAAATTGGCTAAGATTTAGAAGCTATGCTTTGTGCTTCCCATAATTTCCGTTAACTCAGTCATTCTGGATTTCTGACGGGGTTGAAAACTTATAGTCTCATAGCCAATCCTGGCTATTTACTTTGAGAGAAAAGATTTGAGTGGATGGTTTTCAGCTGACATTCATTCTAAAGCTAAGAAAACAGCCAGGTTCAGAACTAAGTGTTTTAGTTAGGAGAGATGACAGAGGTTCTGGTTAGTCAACAAAATGATGGACTGGTTATTAGGACTACCTTGTACCTTACTGGTACATATTGGTATAATTATGCTCTAATTGTGTTTTGAGAGAAGTTTTATTTTAACAGGAAGGGTGATATGTAGGAGGAGCTAAGGTGAGAGGAAAACAAGGAGTAAGGAGAGGAGGAGAAAAAGGAGAGGAGAAGCTAGGTGATGAGAGAGAGAAAGAGAGAGGGGGACATGGAAGCAGATGTTCACGTGTCTCCACCAGTCAAAGATAGTTGATATAATGTAGGTTGGGTATTGGGTTACCCTTCTGATTGAGCATTACCAAACTTATAAAGTCTTTGATTAACATTTACAAAAATGTATAGAAGCAAACAGGAAAAGGCAGCATGGAATAGGGGTTTTCTAGGGAGGGTAATTGGGGAAAGGGGATGGCATCTGAAATGTAAATAAAATATCCTATTAAAAAAAAAGAAAGAAAAATTATTTCATATAGAATTGTTTGGCTCACATATTTGGATTGAAATTATACTGTGCTTGTTGCAATTCAAGAGCAAAGCTAACAATAAACTATGTATAGAAAAATAACATGACATTTAAAAAATGAAATGTTAATTCAATCTTTAGCAAAGGCTAAACCTTCTGATACTTTTAACCTTTGATACTATTGAAAGTGTATACTCAGCAGAGTTTTGAAGAGGTCAGCTAATTTGACCCAAATCATCTCACTTTTTCTTTCTTTCTTTCTTTCTTTCTTTCTTCCTTTCTTTCTTTTCTTTTCATTCTTTTTGTTCTTCCTTTCTTTCATTTTAGAGTCTTACAATGTGAAACTGAAGGATTTGAAACTTGATATATATATATGGTTGGGCTCACACATGTAGTGATTGATACCCTAATTAATGTTCTGACTAGTTATGTATCTCTATGCCTAGTCATAAATAATCATATATTTTGAATAAGATGTTACATTTAACATCTGATATCATCTTTATAATATTTAAACACTAAAATAAATTGTACATATTTGTGTTTAATGCAATAAGTCTTTCATAATGATCCTCAGTTTTACTACAAGCATTTTGAATAATGATCAAATATGCTCAAAGTAATGAAATTTTCACACATATAATATTTTAAGTAGCAAAAACAGTTTTTAATGTATTGTTTTAATTTTTATGTTATATACAGGGCTATAGCTAAAGGGCTTCTAGAACTCTATGAAATAGGAAAAAGTGTCTTATTTCAAGTCAAGTATTTGAAAAATGAAAAGATAATTTAGTGTTTTATATTCTTCCAGTGTGAAAACTATATCTTCATTAAAAATGCACTTGTTCTAGATAGGTGATAGGAAATGGAGTTCACATTTGAGTTAATTAGGATTCATTAAAATGAATGAGGTTTATTGTTTTTCAAGTAAATATAACTTTAATTTGACATGAAGTTGAGCTTTGAATAACAAATCAATGTTGCTTGATTTGAAGTTCAGTCCATTAATTCCTAAATATTACATGAATTTCTGACTGACCTAGAAGCTATAAAAATGTTTACATTTTACTGTATTTCACTCTACATTTAGAACTCTAACTAATAAATCTATCCATTTGCTTTTTGTTTGTATGTTTTATTTTGTTTCATGTATATGTATATGTATGTATATATGTATATATGTCTACACATATATGTGTGTGTATGCATATAATAATATTGCTGAACTGTCAAAAGAGACTCAGAAAAGCAACATTCCAGACAAAATGTGTATGTGCTTTGTGCACTTACTAGTGCCCTGGTATACAGGTAGAAATGTCAGGAGAGCTTGTGGATGCATATTGTAATGTTCTGAACTTTTGTCACATGCATACTCGATATTCAACTCAGATCATCAGATTTGTTATAGGCATATCTATCAAATGATTGAACTGTTAATTCTTTTTAATTTATATGAGAAAGAGAGTGGCAATTGTGACAAAAAAAAGCATGATACTAATTTTGGACATTTGGACAGGTTTGTTTTTCTCAGCAGTTTGGAAGTGATTTTTGTCTTGCCCTCATGTGCTCTTCCTCTAAAGGGCAGATAATGTTAAATTTACATCTGTATAAAATAAGTCACCAGAAATTCAATGTTAGAAATGTCATCCTGTTGGCCTGAGTTCTGCTATGAAGAGCCTTTCATTCAAAAGAAAAGCTTGAACTTCCCCCGAGATTATATTTGATCAACGTATCTTTTTCTTCCTACCAAAAACAGAAGTTAAAAAGAACGAAATATCATCAACAAATGTTATCTGCAAACAAGAAGCAGCAGAGCAGGAGAAAAAAAGATAAAAGTGAATTAGGCCAATGTATCTGATAAGATCACTTCTTTTATCCGCAATTAGTCTTTATATAACTTCTGAGGCTGAAGTTGCATTAACTGAAAGGACACTTTCTTCATCACAGGAAGAACAAAAATCCCCTATTAATGTATAAATCTTGGCATATTCATGTAAATATTGGGTGGCAACTTGCATTTGTCTATTTTCAATAGAGTATCATCAGTATGTATTGTGGTCTTAAAGCACACTATAAAAATATTGGAATATACAAAATCACATCAAAACAATAAAGCAAATTAAAATAAGATTACTGAAATTCCTTAATATAATCCAAAATCATTTGTCTAGTTTTGTTGTGCACAAAACTAGCTAATACTGTCTTCCTCTCTCATGACTACTTATAAGCCCCTCAGGTATGGTAATTAACTAATCAGTTTCTGTGGAAAAGGAACTTTAGTATATTTTTTCTCAGGAGAAAAATGAAAATGTGTTTCTAATTACTGGCCAAAAATCTCATAAAATATAAATTTTAGTATTTGTACAAATAAACACTAAACTTTCATACATGTCTGTTCTTACATTCTGAAAATTACTGTAATTATATTTATAACTTAGCTAAAAAATTTATTACTGTGAAAACAAAGAAAATATTCTTACAACTATTAGTAGTCTATTGTAAACTTATTTGTACCATCATGTCTCTAATATATCTAAAAACTCTGTGAGAGAAAATAAATGTGAATGATAGTTGGCAATTACTAGTACTCTGAACCATGTCATAAGTCACAATAAAAACTCCATAAAAAGTTACTGAGTGAATAATTACCTAAGAACCATATATCCCACTAAGTGCTATATGTAAAAATAATCAATAAGACAAAATTGATGTCTGCTTATATAGAGATTTGTCTACCAGGAATTTACTTTTGTATGTATGTAGATGGCTGAGGAATACTTTCTATATGCCTGAGCTTAAAATCTGTGTGTTTTTTTTTCTTTTTAAAAATATTCATATTTTCTCCCAAATATAATAAAGATTTCTTGTGGATTGATACTTTATGTGTCCTGTCCACCATATGTCTTAATCTTTAAACAGCATCTTGATGGCATCAGCTCTATTCCCAGAACTGACAGAATAGGAGAAACCTGAAACCTATAAGAACAAGAATATCAACCAACCAGACCCTTCAGAACTCCCAGAGACTAAACCACCAACCAAAGAATACACATGGAGGAACCCATATGTAGCATCTGTAGCAGAGCATTGCTTTTTCTGATATCAATTACAGGGGAGGCCCCTGGTCCTGTGGAGACTAGACATCCTAGTGTAGGGGAATGTTAAGGTTGTAAGGCCAAAGTGGGTTAGTGGGTGGGTGTAGGGCCATGAAATGGGTCTTGGTTTTTTGGTAGAAGCACTGACTGGAAGTAGCCCGGAGACCCTGCAAGGGATGGGCTTTTATTCTGCTGCGCTCCCGGAATCCAGGCTCCTAACATGTGGCATGGAACCCCATTAACCTGCACTGTTCAGTCACGTTAGGATGTAGCCCCTCTCAAAGGTTGAAGGCATGACTACAAGCCTCAGCCTCAAGAGATTTATATTCTAATGAGATATTGAAGGCCAGAGGGCATAGCCAATTAAACATTCTTCCCCACACCTTCCCCCCTTTCTCCCTCCCTATTTAACTCAGGTCTTATCTGAGTTTCACAGGGGTGCATGTCCAGATTTATCCATCATCCATCATGCCAATAAAGTCATTTTGGAAACCCAAGGAATTTCTTGTGTCTTTTGGGGCCTGATGTCTTGCAGCTGTCCTGGAGGAACTTTCTGCATTTTTCAGCCACTTTACCCACAGGTGGGTGGGTAGGGGAGCTCCCTCATAGAAGCAGAGGAGATGGGGGATGGGATAGGTGGTTTGTATAGAGAAAAGCAGGAAAAGGGATAGCATTTTAAATATAAATATATAAAATAATGAATAAAAAGAAATATAAAAATTTAAAATTAGTATGCTATATATGTTATTCAATAAATAGTGATATGATTAATGACTGTTAAACTTTTGGTAATTTGTGTAACATATGTTAAATATCCTGGGCATTTAATTATTTTATTTACTTGAGGAAGGTGGATTATTAATTAAAAGTATTAAAATAGTTATATACAAATGGACAGGAGAACAGCTAATCCAAGGTAAATAATTTTAAGTAACTAGAATAAAAATATTATATAAGTGGAGAGGAAATTGTTGTTTTCCAAAGCTGTTAGATGCAGTTAGGATTAGAACTATACAGTTATCTTTGAGGTTGCATATAAGTACTGCCATCTTGATTTGTGGAGGCCCTTATAAATGTGGGCCTAATAACACTACCTCATAGGAAGAATAGGAAGGTTCATGATGCTCAGGAAACTCATATGTCTCGTGGGGCTCAAAAATTACATGTAGTTTATTGGTACATGGGTCACATGAGGCTTACAAGCTCAATGAATCTTGATGAGGACCCTGTTCTGCATAATGTTTTATAGGAGGTGAGAGATAAGTACTTAAGACCATAACTGACCAAAACTAAAAGGATCCTTGTGATGAAAAAATACTGTATATCTTGATTATCTTAACTATCTCATTTGTCATATACTGGGGTCTTGGAAGACATTTTTGTTGAGCTAAATTTTTAACCATGTAATAAAATACATGGTAGAACCACTATTTCATAGAACTACAATTCAGTCTAGAGTAATCCCAAATTAAACATTCAGGGACAAGTCATTGAAAATAAGTTAGAAGCCATCAGCCATTTAAAAATTAGATTTTCAAAACATGTCAGAGAACTTTATATTTTCTCTCATAGAAAAGTTCACTTCTACCTTTATTTTCAAAGGACTAATAGAAAATTCCAGGAAAAAATACCATAAAATGAAGAACTGTGTTATACAAATCTGTGCATCTTACCCATCTCAATTTCAAGGAAATATATCTCCTAAATTTCCAAATGTTGTTTTCAAGTTATTCTCAAAGCTACTGGCACTTGTAGCTGTTTGTAGCATTGATTCTCAGTCTGCCATGTGTGCTGAACAAGTTGAACATTGGCTCTGGGATTTGGCATGTACATTTGTTCACTCTGTTCAATGATTTTGGATGACATCCAAACAAACTCATAAACATAATATTCAGAACAAATCCCTTTTTTTCCCACTTAGCTTTCTCCCAGCATATAAATCACATGTATAAGTTTGTATTTGGATACTTTCTAATTTTCCATTTTTTATTCATTTGTGTTAATTACATTTTTATTTAAAATGATATATAAAAACATTGTAACTGTACATATTTATAAGTTTTATGTGATATTTTACTATTTATGAATATTTCAGAATACTTACACCCATATAAACTTATCTATCTTCTCAAACATCATTTTTATAATGAAATCATCGATAATTCATTTACCAATATATATATATTATTATTATGCAACACAACTATCCTATCATAAACCAAAGCAGCCCCTTACTTTAAACATAAATGTAAAATTTATGTATAGTGAAATGACATAGTAGATAAAGTGCTGGTGGCTATGCATGCACAAAGAATTTCAGCACATGAAGCCATGGAGCCACAGAGGCAGCTTCATGTGTTGATAACCCCAGAACTAGATAGTGGAGAGAGTCCTGAGGGCTCATTTGATAAATACCATAGCCTAATGGGTGAGATCCTGATTTAACGACAGATTCTGCTTTGAAAATTAATGTAGAAAGTAATGAAGAAAATATTCAGCTTTGTCTTTTGGCTTCCACATACATAAGCATGGGAGAACTCATTTGTATGTGCATGCATGTGTATACACACATACACACAAATAACTGAAACAACAATTTAAAAAGTAGTAGTAAAAAAAGGATGTCATTTAGGAAAACTCTTATTAATGAAAGTTTTATTGGAAAATTTTAATGGTGGGTTCATATATAGATTTTTAAGCACTTCAGCCTCCAACTCTATAGCAATAATTTCTCATGTTTGTAACATAGTATTCACATACATATAAATTACTTATTGCCTCTTAGACATATATTAAGTCTACATTGATGATTCTCTGAATTTTTACATAATTTTAAAAAATGAGACCTTTAATTAATATAAGATTAATTAATATAAGATAAATTAATTAATATAAGGCAATTTAATTAATATAAAATATAAATATAAAATATAAGGTAAATTAATTAATATAAGATAAACTCAAAAGAATAAACTCAAAAGAAAAATTATGAAAACAGGCGATTAGATTTGGTTCAGTAGAAGGAATATTAAAATGCATGCTATTGTGAATTTGTAAAAATTAACATATTTAGTAAATATTTAAATTTAATCTTAAATGTTAATGTTAAATTACTAAATAACTCCTAATTCTGTGCAATGTAATTAAAATACTCTGTTTATACATCACTTCTATATACATAGAAATATGGCTGTTAATTATTTTTAAACTGTTTCAACATCATCAAATTTCAAATGATTTTTATGTAATATGTATTACAGCAAACTTTATAATTTTTTAAGCTGTTATGATACCTGAAGATCAAATTATCTTATAGTTGTATTTCAGTTTTTCTTTTGCTGTCAAATAGCTATCATTTCTTTTACAATATACTTTCTAAATATAAGCCTAATACATATTTAATATAAAATATATAAAGCATAAAAATGAAAAATATCATATAAACCAATGAACCAGGAAATTATTTAAAGTTCAAATTATTGTTTCCTTTAGTTAAAGACTAAAGGAATGTCCCAAGTAGTAAAATCATTCAAGAAAATATTTTTCATTGTTAGATAAATTATTTTTCTGTATTTTGTTACCTTGTGCCATAATAATTTGTTGTTATTTCATCTTATTATTCTGGGTCACATAAAGGCATCTTCATGCATATATATAGTATACTTTGAACATAGTCTCCCTATACACTAATATCCTCCCCTTTTACACTTGTTTCCATTGCAGTAAACATTTTTCTTCCCTTAGACCTAGACATTTTTATTTCTACATTTATAGCACCTTTAAATATTTGACTTTATGCATTCATATAAAACTTAGGACAAATGAGAGCAAACATATATTTGTCTATGTGAGAGTTACTTATTTCACTCAATATCTTGAGTTACTTCTAGTTTACACTCATTTTAATTAAGTAGACTAGTATTTTCCCCTACTATTCCCTAAGTATATAATTTGAAAAAGTTGTCTAACCACAGTAATGGTTACTTCCCTGAAAAATGAGGATATCGTTAACTGACTCACAAGAGTGAGGAGTATAAAAATCATTCATGCAGCTTTCTTTTTTTAGTAACTATATTTTAGTAAAAATTAAATAAATATTAGCTGTTCATATTAATAATGCTATATTAACAATAATATGTTGGTTTTATGTCCTGAATGTAATTTGTTTTTTAGCATTGTTATAGTAAACATTCTTTCAGTAATTAGAAACTTTGTATGGACTTAATTTGCTAAATACATACAACTACAGTGGACTCACCTTAATATCATTGATCATAATCAACACTTTAATGAGCATAAACTATATATTCTTAATCTATTTATTGATTCTTTTCAGTTTCACATTATGCACCCTAGTCACACTCATTTCCACATCCCATCACGTCCATCTTCAGCCCTTGCAGCATCCCCCCTCATTAAAGACCATATGCCTATATCTATCTATCTATCTATCTATCTATCTATCTATCTATCTATCTATCAATCATCTATCTCTATCTACACACACACATATATATTTTCAAACAAAAGTAAACAAACCAAAGGATAGAAAATATCTTGTGAAAACTGCAGTGACTCACAGTGTGTGTCAAAATATATACCTCTGTCCTCACATTTTCACATGTAAATGTTAATTGCAATTGGACATTGTTCTGGTTTAAGATCTCTGGCTTCTGTGACACCATCAATATTGGATACTGACCTGGACTCTTCCCAGTTATCCTGTGCCATGGAGATCCTGCAGCACTGGATCAATACATGATTCAAAAGTTTAAAGACGATGTAGAATTTGGGGTGGGTAAATTCAAAATCCTAAACTATATATTTACTATAGTGAAAAATATTACAAAACTCACTAAATCTCATAAAAGTCCAGAGCTTTAAATCAGTGATGATTTATATAGGTTATATGATTTAAAACAATTAATTTTATTTTATGTGATTGATTGTGAGGGTGTCAGATCCCCTGGATCTGGAATTACAGACAATTGTGAGCTGCCATGTGAGTGCTTGGAAGTGAATTCAGATCATCTGGAAGAATAACCAATGACCTTAAAAACAGAGCCATCTCTCCTGCCCCTAGGTTATATGATTTTTATAGAGGAAAAGTAATTAAATATTATAGTAACTAAAGTTAGCATCCCCTTTGGAATACAACTTTTGAAGAAATTGTAGATTATGTAGAGGTAAGATTTTGGTATTTATTTTTGTATTTGCATATACATGCTTGTCATTCTACATATCTGTGGCAATATTACCTAGTTTTATATATCTATTTGTCTTTCGGTATATAGCTTCTTATAATCACACATGAATCTTCATAGCATTACAGGTTTATCACTCCACAGTTACTGTTGGACATATTCTTGCACTATTTCAGATAAAGTTTTTAATCTGTTAAAATTTGTCTATTCAAAGCTATTAGATGGTATTATAAGATGGTAATTTGGAACTAAGCCACAACTAGTTGCAGTGATGGAAAGAAACAATGAAAAGAAAAACATATTGCTAAAGCTGTTAATGGACTGACTTGACATAGGATTTAGCATAGAGTTCACTATAAGCTTGTAGATGGCAAGCTGTAAATGTTAGAAGAAAACAAAGGCACCATTTGTTATGATTATAAAAAGAATCTACAATGTTAAGATTTTTTGTAACTTACATTAACTGAGTGCATTTTAATGAGATCACAATATAGGAATATCTTTGTTAATGTTTATGGCTCCTTTATATACACATTATATTTTCCATAAGGATATGTATTTGACAAATAAAATGTATAATATTAAAATAAATAAACTCAAATTTAAATTAAGTATTCAATACTTTCCTATAGATGATGTATAAGCAGTAAAATAAAACTAACTTTATATTGGAAAGTATGAATGCATTTATTGTTGTAAAAATCTTAAAACTAATATTTTTAGTGTTAAGAAAAACCATCACCATGCTTATAAATTAATCTCAAACAAGACTGATAAAACTGAATATTTTAGTAAAATAAAAAATATAGCTCAGTTTTGCACTATGTGAAAAGTGGTTGTGAAATGCAATGAAATGTAAACAACATTCTAAAAGTACACCTATAAAGAATTTTTAAGTACACCTATAAAGAATTTTTTGTAGCTCAAATTTCAAAATAATAAAAATAAAATCAAAGATGTATGATTTACCATAAGAGACAAAAGAAAATCTGTTGTTTAAACAGACAAACATGACACTTAATCAGTACTTGACTCTACCCTTCATATTCAATAAAACATATATAGAAGGAAGGCTTACTGAAATATTAAAGAAGACGCAATCTGTGGATGGTTGGGAAGAAATAAAAAGTATATGACAGATATAATGGGCATATCAGCATCATAAATAAATGAAACTTGAACTATTTTTTCCATATAACATACTGTAACTGCTGGTTTAGGAAACTTTATTTATTCAAATATCAATAGTTAATGATAAATAAATGACAAACTATGTATAAAACATACTATAAGACTAATACAAAGAAAGAAACAAGGAGATGATAGGCAGTGTATATACAAAGAAATAATGTGAAGTAACAGATGGCATAACTATATTATTTTAAGTTCAATAGACATGTTAAACAATCTTATCCTTAAAACAGAATCTACAAAATGAGATAGATTGTATAGCAAAAGATAGAAGAATATTGAATATAATGCTTTGATTTAATCAGAAATCTGCATTTCCAAACATTGAAAGTCCTTGTCCTCAATTGGTTATTGACCAAACAATAAATATGCCATTGGCCAGTGGATGGGCAAAATATTAAAAGCTTTATACCAATTGTGAGAACCAAATTAGATTTGAATATTTCTAATTCTTGCTTATGAACAAATTTGGAATTAGATTCACTGAATTAGACAATCAATAATGTTGCACTTTAGGAATACTATAAAATTATTAATACTTATATATGAACGTTTTAATAGCCTATTTATAACAATATCAAAATAAGTTACTTAACTATATCAGAAACAAATATGAAATATTAACAAATATGAAATATTAACAAATATGAAACATTAACAAATATAAAATATTAAAACATGAATATACTTTTAAGAATAAGGCAATATCCAGAAAAGTAAAATTGTCTCCTTCATAAAAACAATGCAAAATTTGGAGAACATGACTATTTTAGAACTCTTATCTTAGGACTCTGAAATCCAAACAAAATATTACAAGAGAAACAAGAAAAAATGGCTAATACTTGCATATGTGTGTGGGCAGAGTATGTGTGGGTTCTTAGATCATTTAATTTACTCTGACAAATATGTTTTATAGAGAAAATAGTACTGAAATGGGTACTGGATATCATTAAAGTAATAAAGTTTTTATCACTTACATGGTCCTTTTTGAATGATTACTTCAAAGGTTTATCTTTTTATTATCTATATGTGCAAGTCAGCTCAAACATAGGTATTTTGGAAGGTTTGGAAAAATATATTTAAAGGTAAGTTTATAAGGTGTTGCAAGTGAAATATAACATTTCAAAATATATATTTACCAAAATGCTTGAAAGAAATGTCCACATGACATGCTAGAGGGAATAGTTCCATTGAAAATCTACAATATCCTTGGGATCATAAAAGATGCAAATCTATTTATAACTTGAAGTAATCTCAGAAGAAAGTGGGAGGAGAGAAATACGCAGAACGTAAGCTTCTCAGTGAATTCTGTTCTCTACATAAATAGAAAGTTAAGATTAAAGAAAATGTAAATTTCTAACCCAATTGCTGAAAAAAACATTCCATATTGACAAAGAGTTCTTCATTAAAAACAGAAGGACTTCACCCGTGATACCTTAAAAACATGCTTGCCTAAATAAGACCTAAAGAGTACAAAATTATTATTCATGTAAACATTCAGAGAGAAATTTTATGGGGCCCTACTCATCTGTAGACAAACAACTACTGGCAACTAAGGAATGCTAAAATATTAGGATTGGTTTAACCTAGGAGATTAGTGTTTGGTTATTCATTACCATGTGGTCAGCCAGAAATCATATTAAGCCACAGCAGACAGGCACAGAAAGTTTTAGTTATATATTTATGTTCATATACATGTAATAAAAACTAAGTAATGTAGGTCATGGGTATGAGCAGGAAGAGAGTGTAAGTATAAGGGAGGGACTGAAGGGAAGAAAGGGATGAAAAGAAAATTGGAATTATATTTTAATTTTAAAATATTAAAAATTCAAAGTTGGAGTGACT
Organism: Rhabdomys pumilio; assembly: GCA_030674055.1. Classification (NCBI taxonomy): domain Eukaryota; kingdom Metazoa; phylum Chordata; class Mammalia; order Rodentia; family Muridae; genus Rhabdomys; species Rhabdomys pumilio. The sequence continues at coordinate 22,648,528 of JANHMN010000005.1, forward strand.
TTAAGAATATATGATGTTCTAAGTATTTCAAGATAAGTTTGTGAAATCATTGGATGACCAGTGGTAAAAAGCACAAGTACAGAACTGGCCACAAGCACGACAAGGCACAAATAAAAAGGAACATTAAATTTACAACAATTACTACACACTCAGAAAAATGCCAGGAAAGAGCCAAGCCCAGTCACAACAAATCAAAAAGGAAATAAGGTATCCACAGTTATGAAGTTACTATAACAGTTTTAATATCTAATGGCAAAACAAATTATGAGTCATGAACATGTAAAGGCAATATGGCCTATTTAAAGAAGTCAATACAATAAGAATGTAATTTTGTAAATACATTACATAGTAATGTGATATTATAATTAATAATCCTGAATTGTCTATCTTTTAAATTGATATGGTAAATTATATGCTAGACACATTTGAATACACTTTCAAATATTTTAAATAGAAAATATTTATGTAAGATAAGAACAAAAGTAAAAATCCCCTTTCTTTCAATTTCAAGTCAATGTCTTATCAAATTCAGTTCTAGATTTCTATATCATAGTCATAAATATATCCAAAATAATTTATACAATTATGTGATAACAGTCAAAGTTGGAGTTACTTGTCAACATGAAAGAATGTTAGTGAAAATTTAAAACTGTATAATATGTATACATGCTTAAGATCATATCATAAAATTGCTTTATCAGTTTATCTTTTATAATTATAATTATAATATTACATATTAATATATCAATGCTATTAAAGAAGTTTTATATATTCAATTCAGTCATAAGGATTTCTCATAATTTTTAAAAGCAGTTGATAACATCACCTTAAAATTAGCATGATACCTAAAGTAACCTTAAAGTACATTTAAAACTAATGTAGTTCCAGGGTCAAGAATTTCTGATTCTAGATTATGCTGTTAAAATATAGCAGAATAATAATATAGAAATCAAACAATGTAATAGACTTGAATTTCCATAAATATATAAACAAAAGTTCAACTGAGTTTTGTGTGAGTGTTAAAACCACTCAGTAGATAAAGGATAGTTTTAGCAGATCAGAGATACATAGTAAAATGATAAAATTTGACTTTTCATTTCTATTTACTCAAAACAAGGAAATATTGTTAGAATTTTAGCAGTTAAAATAGTAAAAGAAATGTTAATAAATCTGTATTATATTCAACATCATCTTTTTAGAACTACTAAAATTATAGTACAAAATTTTAAAATATTAATAAAAAATCATGACAAATACAAAATGCAATAGGCATGTATTTAAATTGAATCATACTGACAATAAAATAAATTGGTTATTATATTTAAAAGTAGTTTTGATCTGATTAAGATTATATAACTAGTCTTTTTTAAAATATCTATGTATACACACGTATAATCTCATTGCATTTCAAATGAGAAATAAATATATATCTTATACCTTATAAAAGCTTTTAAGTTTATAGAAATATTAAAGTATAATTAAACTATAATTCATGATAAAATTAAGTATCTGAATCCTGGTAAATTCATGATAGTATAAGGAAAATAAAAATTGAAGCAAAAAAAAATAATTATCAAAATGTTTCATATCATTTAGAAGACAAAGCTTATAACTTCTCCAGTACACATACAAAACATGCAGATAATTAAGCAAGAAATTATGATCATGTTATATATCAACTACTATTAATAATACCAAAATAGTAGATAAAACAAACAACAAGGTCTTACTCAGTAGCTCTAGCATAACTGAAACTACAGCTTCATATATGATACAATCTTGATACCTCATTCTTAGATGTGCTAAGGTATGAACCACAATGAACAGGTTCTTGGATCATGTTTACTAAAGATATGAATATAATATGTGGTAGTTCTATTCAATAAACTTGCGATTATTTGTGTGTATACATCAACTATGAGGTCCAGATGCCCTAAAACAGAGGGCTACAGAAGTTGTGAGCTAATGTCCTCATGCTATAATGTACTGTGGAGAACTTCTATGCAGGAGTAGATAACATCAAAGAAGGACATTTTAAGGCAAAATATGTCAATCTTTAAGAATATATTTATTGATTCTTTCAATATTTTATATTATCTTGATCATCTCCCCTCCACCATTCCACTCATAATCACTTCTTCCATACTTATCTATTCTTGTTATTTTTTCTCCTCTTTCAATCTGTCTTTCACTCTCTAAGTCTATTGAGCCGATTCATATTGGCCTGTTATTCTTGGGTGTGGAGTCTATCTTGGAATATAGTCAATATGTAGCAAATATAAGGCAAAGTATTAGAAAACCTGACTCTACATTGGCCAAAGTATCCAATAGACCTTCTCTCCAAAATTGTATACTACTGGAAAAACTGTTATCCTTCATAACATGATCGCACAGTCCTATTATTGAAAGCATCACTTATGTCACTGAACACAGAGAAATCAAGCTGGTACCCAACTAGAAGCTTCACCTCTACTGATTATCACACATTATTCAAGAGATACTTTGCATGCTACCAATCAAGAAAATTTACCTATACATATCCTGAGACCTACAACAAAGACCCACTTGAGAAATGTACGGGTGCATTATTGTTGGATAGTAAAACCATGCCAAGGAGCTTGGTAAAGTAGAGTAGGTTGAGACCCAGAAACTCAGTGGGCACACACCTGAGACTTAGGTGACTCCCCTTTCCCTGCCAGATTTCTGACCTTGAACATGTGCCACTCTTCACATAAGGAAATGTGACCTGTAGTCCCGTAAGTCCAGAACAGAGTTCTCCATGATAGTGAGGTATCTAGAGGTCTTGAGGGCTTAACCAATAAGCTTCCTTCCCAGACATTCCCTGGTATTTTGGGAGTTAGAAGGGATTTTCCTGCCTCAAGGCACAGGACAAGATAGAAGAGATTCTTCTAGACATAAGCAGAGATCCAGATGTCAGGAAGTCTTTTAGGGGATAAACAGGGAAACTATACAGGAGGCATGGGCTTCCCAGAGGTGTCTTTAATCTACTTCTATGTGACAGGCACCCGCATCACCCTCAAGACAATATCATCACAGCAGCACTAGGCTCCCCTGCTGCTATCTCATTTGCATCTGTATCCAGACCTAGTGAAATCATGGAGTAGAGGCAGTTGGATTTGATTTGGAGATCCTCGAGAGAGAGAAACCAGAACAATTTCAAACAGCAGCACTACAAGGTACTTGACAGCTTTGCCATTTTTGTCTGCCTTGGCCTTAGATGATTTTTGCCCATCATGTAACCCATTGTAGAGTTGTCTCACAGTGCTTGGGCCTTCATGATCCACTTCATGTTGACTGTCTGGCATACTGAAGATTGTTACTTTTTCAATCTTCTTGTCCAAGATCTTCATGAGCTGGCAGATATTCTCAAACTTTGCCTTGCTCTTCTCCTCCATTTTCTTCTTTTCTTCCTCATCCTCAGGAGCTCCAGGTCCTCCTTAGTCACTGAGACCAAGTTGTTTCCGTCAAAACTCTTGAGCTGTTATACATAGTACTTGTCAATAGGCTCTGTCCTATACAGCAACTCAAAGCCCTAGGTTCTCAAACACTCCACAAAGGCAAAGTTGACCACCTGCTTTTTGCTCTCACCAGTGATATAGTACAAAAACTGTGTTTCCTTCATGTGAGACATTCCTTAACAGGAAAGTCTTCTCATCTCCAGACTGAGGAATGTGATAGTAAAGGAGCTCAGAGAGTTGGCAACAGTTATTAGAATCTTCATGGATTCTAAGCTTTAAGTTCTTGGAAAACACTTCATAGAATTTCCCATAATTCTCTTTGTCTTTAGCCAATGCAGAAAAGGACACAATGCACTTCTTCACAGTGTATTTTGTGGATAACTTTGGGGATCTTTCTCCACTGGAGCACTTATCAGGAGACTTTTAGAGGCAGGTACTCAGTGTCTACTACACCATGGATAAAGTGAAGATACTCATGTATAAGCTCCTTACATCTGTCCATGATGAGCACATGATGGATGGACAGTTTGATGCTATTCTTGTTATCAAAAAGGTCAAAGGAAGCTCACCTGGGAAAGAAGAGTAATTCTCTGAACTCCAATTGACCTTCTACAGAGAAGTTCTTGACTGCCAAGTAGCCTTTGCAATCAGTGATGAGGGTTTTGTAGAATTTGTCATATTCCTCTTGAGTGATATCATCAGGGTTTCTGGCCTAAATAAGCATAGTCTTTTTCAACTCTTTCTGATCAGTGTATTTCTCCTTAAACTTTTCTTTTTTATCTTTGCCACTGTCTCCCTCCTCCTCTAATTTCACATCTTCCATTTTAGGCTTTTCTTCATCATCTTTATCTTCTTTTTCTTTTCAATTTTTCTCTTCCACTGTCTCATCACCACTGCTCTCCTTCTCTTGTTCCTTCTACAAATAGAGAGTGATGGAATAGTCTATGAAGTGTGAGTGTTTCTTTACCACTGCCTTGACCCTCCTCTACTCTGAGGATAATCTCTGGTCGTTGAGGTTAAGGATCAATTTGGTACCCCTTGCATAGTCTTCAGTAACTATGAAGGATCCAGCAGCAGAATACTCCTAAGCATACTGTTCATCATCACTGTGCTTTGTGATCACAACCACTTTTTCTGCTACCAGATAGGCCAAATAGAATCCAACACTGAACTACCAATCATGTAAATGTCTGCACTAGTCTGGAGAATACCCATGAATGCCTATATGGCAGACTTAGTAGTGGTTCCCAAGTTATTTATGAGGTCAGCCTTGTTTATGTCAATGCCTGTGTTAATCAAAGTCACCTCGAGCTCCTGGAAGGTTGGGGATGATGTCAGTTTTTAGCGGCTTGACCCTGTGAAACCTGTCAGGCTTTCATACCAAATCTTATCTAAGGCATCAGAAGAAACAGAGATCAACTCTGAAAGGAAACTTCCTTGTTTGAATGGAAAGTATTAATGATAAGGGACAAGATCTGAGAGATTTCTGCCGGAAAAGCAAAGGTCTCCACCATTTTGTACTCCAAGATGCACTTCCTCAGGTATTATAGACATCTATTTAAATTTGTGCACTCCAAAGTCTATTATCCTCTCCATTTGAATACTTTTATGTAAATAATTGTATACTGCAACAAAAACATTCTCTGATGATTGTTGAGAAATGACCTTTGAGTATAAAAATAAATCATTATGAGTCATTTTGACAATGTCTATTTAGGAGAACACTAAGGACAGTTATTTCCACAGGTTCTGAATCTAATTAACATTCTCAGGTATGGATTTCATCTCACAGAGCACACTTTAAACCTACTCAGACACTGATTTGTAAAGTCCATATCATTTGTAACACTATTGAAACGTTTGGCATATCTTATCAGAAAATATCATTGCTTATAGAATTCAGAGTTCAGGGCTGGGTGAAATTGATGGTTATTTTTTTTTACTCTGACATCATATCTAGGGCCCTCCACCACTGTAAAATCTAAACATTCAAACAGTGAAGCTTCCAAGGCTGTAGTCAATTGTTTTCTTCATGTTTTTGACTTGGGTATGTGAAGAATTCTTCATAGGTTCCTACCATCAAGATTTTGAAGGTAACGAAGACAAATACCATACCTTGTAATGTATGGTGTTCTATAAGATCTCATTGGATAAGAATTCCTAAAGAGTTTCTACCACTGCTAGCTTATTTGGACCTATGTGATGTCTACATAGGGGTGTGCCTCTCTGTTATAAGATGATGCCACTTAAACTATCTTTTAAGCAGCTTGTATTTCAGGTTTCGATATGTTTGTACAAAAGGCTTTTAGTGTTAAATATTCCTCCACACATTCATTATTTCACCTTTCCTTCCCATGTAACAGAACTTCGATTCATTCTATTAAATATTTACCTTTCTTCTTTTTATAATATTATATGAGGTAGGGGTAAATATGATCAAAATGTATTAAAACTTGAAAATTGTCATCCTCTGTTTTTGGATCATGGTTCCCTCCTAATACAAGGTTACAGGGGAAAATTAATCACTCAAATCACTTGAACATTGAGTTCTGATCACAAATTATAAAAGCTATGGGTGTTGTATAAGATTTGGAATTTTAAAAATATTGTTAACTTTAATATAAAAGAAAATTTCAAGTACATAAAGCATCACAAACCAAAATTAACCAGATTAAGAATCTATATAACTCAGTGACTATCTAAGATGGTTTGAGTAGACATTAAAAATGAAAGCTATGGAGCTTCATACTAAATCTTACACTTTCAGTGTTGAATATATTTTATGTACATATTTACTATTCAAAGCAAAAATTCTATAATACATTTAGAATTAGAGAAACAATCATCTTTGTATCCTTTTGTAGAACCCATATCCATTTGTCTGCATTTTCAAAATACTCCAGGAAAAATAAAACGAACTGTCAACTAGAAACACTGTGTCCTGCAAAATATCTTTTAGACATGACATGATAAACTTTTCTAATCCATAAAATCTGACAGAATTTATTCCCATCAGGCTTGTTCTTCTAAAAATCTGTCAAATGATGCTGTTCACATGAATAGGGATGCTTCCAAGCAAGAAAAAATAAGAAGAAATTAAAAAAAAAACTTACTGGTTATAGTAATTATTTTAAAAAATTTTGAATACAGTAACATTGCAAGCATGGTATGTAGCCACTCATATATTTAGTGTGACATATGAAGAAAATAATTTTAAGTATTGAATATATAGTGTGCAGAGCCACAGTAGGCGGCTATCATCCTTGCAGCCATCCTGAACCATATACCCTGACAAGAGACTTGATTACAATAGCCTACAACAGCTGAGCACACTCTGATAACATCTTGTTTTAGATACCCAGGATCTTCCCTTGAGTGTGTGAGACTTAAAGGTGTGATTTAGAGCTGAGAGTTAAGGGCGTGACTTAAGGTGTTATTTAGAGATAAGACCTAAGGGCCTGACTTATGGGCGTGACTTAGAGGCATGGCTTAGAAGTGAGACATATAAAAGGCGAGAGGCAGACAGAAGAAATTATTAGGTATTAGGCAATTGGCACTTGGAGGAAGAACTTGGAATTAAACATTAGACACTCAAGACTTGGAAAGAGAATTAGACATTAGGCACTTAGCACTTGGAGAAAGAACTTGGAACTTGGAGGCATTAGGAACTAGGGACTAGGGACTAGGAACTCAAGACCTGAGACTTGGTACTAGGAACTACTAGGGACTTGAAGAGAAGAAGAGAGACTAAAGAATAAGTGGGATTGAATCACGCTCTGTCTGGTCTCCATTCCTTGCATCAGTCCTCTCTCTCTCTCTTGCTGAACCCTAACCCGTGGACCAGAGCAGCCTGTGGAATTGCAGGATCTAACAATTTAGCCCCCAAGGCATTTGGCAGTGCTGGTTCCAACATTGATAGAGCAGTCTGTGAAATTTTGACCCCCAAACATGGGGCAGCTTGGGCCGAAACAATATAGTGTGATGATCAATTCAGACATACACAAACACAATCAATATATGAGGAAAAACTGGATACATATGGTAAATTTTGGTGACTATATATGATCATCTTTTGTTTATGCTATGTTTTTATTTCTCTTCTTCATGTTGATGTTAAGTTGCTACAAATATGAGACAGTTGATAAACTTTCTCTCAGCTGCCAGCTCTCATATGAACATCCTCAAAAACCTTCACCCTTGCTGTTCAAGGAATCAGGTAGGCAATTTGTAATGTCTCTCCTGCATGCCATTACCATATAAAAGCATACCTATGAGAATAATACCCAATGTTTCAATAGCACTCTAAAAGGCAGAAGGTCCTAGACAGATGTTCTGCAAAGTCTAAGAGACCACAGAAGCCAACATACACTTTTAGAGCCAGCAAACTTTCAATCAATATAAATATAGAAAGAAAAAATTTACACAATAAAATTAAATTTAAGCAATATATATATATATATATATATATATATATATATATATATATATATATTTCTAAAAAAAACCACTTTGTCCCAAAGAGGATAATCACACTCCAGAAAACACAAGAAATAGTCTTACATCACCATAACTAAACTCATCATCAATAAAGTAATGGGAATAAAAAACACCACTTATTAGTAGCTATCAATATCAATAGTTTCAAATCACCAATAAGAATACTCAGAATAACAAATAGAATTAAAAAATACCACCAATCCTTCTAATCTGTTAATGAAATAAAACAACATTAAGGATAAGTGTCATCTCATGTTAAAAAAATTAAAAAAGTATTCCTAATAAATAGTTTTAGGAAACAACAAAGTATAACCAGTTTAATTTCTGGCAGAATAGACTTCAAATCAAAACTAGTCCAAAAATATTATAAAGGAAAACTCAAAGAAAAATCCAGTAAAAGTATAATCCAAATCTTAGCATCTATGGAGCAAACATAAGGGAAAACAAATTTTCATGAAAGAAATACTACTAAAGCTTAAAAGCACATATTAACACTCTCAGAGTAATAGTGGACGACTGCAGTATCTACTCTCACCAATAGACAAGATGTCAGACAAAAATTAAACAGAAATTATGGAGCTAAAGGTCAGAGGAAAATAAACGAATCTCATAGGTGTTTAGAAAACATTTTACACATCCACAAAATAATATAACTTTTCAGCATCACATATAACTTTTCTAGAAAATTAACTGCAATCTCAGACACAAAGCTATTTGTTGTGGTCCGAGTTGCCCCACATTAGGCGCCAAAATGTCAGGGACCGCTATATCAGTGTTGGAACCCACACTGCCAAAAGCCTTGGGGGCTAAGTTGTTAGAGCCCTCACTGCCCCAGGCTGCTCCAGTCCGTAGGTCGGGGTTCAGCAAGAGAGAGAGTGAGGATGGACATGAAGAATGGAGACCAAACAGAGTGTGATTCAATCCCATTTATTCTTCAGTCTCTCTTCTTCTCTCCAAGTCCCTAGTTCCAAGTCCCTAGTTCCTAGTACCAAGTCTCATGTCCTACTTCTAGTTCTCTGTTGCTAGTCTCTTTCTCAGTTCCAAGTTTCCAGCTCCAAGTCTCAAGTCCTTATCCTAGTACCAGTTCCAAGTTGCTAGCCTCTTTCCCAGTTCCAAGCTTTCTTCCAAGTTCTCAAGTCTCAAGTACTTTTTCCAAGTACAAGTGTCTAATAATTTCTTCTGTCTGCCTCTCACTTTTTAGTCTCACACACCCAAGAGAAAATCCTGGGTATCTAAATCAAGATGTTATCAGAGTGTAATCAGCTATTGCAGGTTATTGTAAACAAGTCTCTTGTCAGGGTATATGGCTCAAGATGGCTGCAAGGATGATAGCCACCTTCTGTCGGCTCCCCACAGCTATTCTCAACAGGTATAAGAAAACAGATATATCTTCCATCTTATGTAACTACCACAGATTAAAGCTAGATATCAGCAACACCAAAAACAACAGAAAAATATGGTTACAAGTTCAGGGAAACTGAAGAACTCATTAATAATTAAAAAATGGGTCAAGAAATAAATATTTCAAGAATTGAAAGAAAATAAAAATATATCACATCCAGATGTAAGCAACCAAAGGAAGGTTGTTTTAAGAGAAATGTCATGATAATAACTACCTACAAGCATGAGAGAGAGAGAGAGAGAGAGAGAGAGAGAGAGAAAACATATTAGCTTATATTATTAACTTAACCACACACTTAAAAGATCTAGAACAAAAAGAGGAAATATCAAAAGGAGGTGAGGGCTCTCTTCATGATAAGTGTTCTGGAGGGACCTGGGGATACAAAAGACATACCTAAATAAAATACAGATACTCTACATCAAGCTCACAGCCAAAATCTACCTAAATCAAATGAAACTCAGTACATTTTAACAAAAATTGGAAAAAGTATGGTTTTCCACACTCTTACATACCTATTCACTTTGGTACTTGAAGCTTTGGCTAGACCAATGAAGACAAATAAATGAAATCAAGTAGGTACAAACAGAAAAGTAAGAAATAAGAGTAATTTTACTCATCAATTATATGATTGTATACATCAGTGACTATTAAAATCCCACCAGGAAATTCCTATAGATGGTAAGTACTTTCAGCAAAGTAGCAGGTCATAAACTTAATATATAAAATATATAGTCTTCCTATTTACAAATAACAAATGGATTTGAAAAGAAATAAAGAAAATAATATCTCTTACAACAGCTTTAAAAAGATCTTGGAGTAACTCTAACCAAAAAAGTGAAAGGCTTCTATGATTAAAAACTAACAAATTTAAGAAAGAAATTGAAGATGTCAAATAATGAAATGATCCCTCATTCTCCTGTGTCTATAAGACTAATATAGTAAAAATGCCCCAAAACAACAATTTTCAGCTTCATATGGAGACACACACACACACACACACACACACACACACAGAGAGAGAGAGAGAGAGAGAGAGAGAGAGAGAGAGAGAGAGAGAGAGAGAGAGAGAGAGGAATAAGCTTGATAACTAAGACACTCCTGAATGGTAAAAGAACTGCTGGAGAAATAATCATTTGTCATTTTAAGTTGTATTGCAAAGATATATTAACAAAAATAGCATTGTCAGGGATCGCTCTGCCAAATGTTGGAACCTGCACTGCCCCAAGCTTTGGGGGCTAAATTGTCAGAGCCCACACTGCTGCTCTGGTCCGCGGGTCAGGGTTCAGCAAGAGAGAGAGTGAAGGCAGAAGCGAAGAATGGAGACCAGACAGAGTGTGATTCAGTCCTGTTTGTTCTTGTCTCTCCTCTTCTCTCTTTCCAAGTTTCTTGTTCCTAGTCCAAATCCCAAGTCTCAAGTTCCTATTCCCTAATTCCTAGTTCCTAGTGCCTCCAAGTTCCACGTTTCCAGTTCCCTCTTCTGTCTGCCTCTCACCTCTTATAAGTCTGACTTCTCAAGTCACTCCTTTAAGTCACACCTTTAAGTCACACACACCCAAGGAAAAATCCTGGGTATATAAAACAAGATGTTATCAGAGTGTGCTCAGCTGTTGTACCCTGTTGAAAACAAGTCTCTTGTCAGGGTATATGGCTCAAGATGGCTGCAAGGATGATAGCTGCCTTCTGTTGGCTCCCCACATAGCATGGAATTGGAAAAAATCTGAATAGAATTAAAGACCCAGAAAAAAAAATCTACACACCTGTGGACACCTGATTTTTATGGGATTTCTGCATGTACAAACTTGTGCATCTGTGGCTATATGATTTTCTTGTGGGTTTTTCTCTTTTTCTTCTGTTTGTTTGTCCTATTCTGATTTGTTTATGTGTTTTATCTTATTTTGTTTTATTATTAATTTTTAGATTCCTGTTTTGTTTTCTAATGAGCTGAAGAGCAGTTGCGGATTTGCATAGGAGTACATATGGGAAGAATCTCAAAGGAAATGGGATAAAGAAAAAAAACACCCTCAGTATATATTGCATGAAAAATGTTATTTTCAACAAAAAATAAGATTTCTCTATGGAGAAAAACCAAGCAAAACAAAACAAAAACACCTCACAAATACCATTCAGTTTAAGGGAGTAATGAAAATTACCTGGACTCTATTCAATCAGTCATATATATATTTCAAACAGCAGTTAAAACTTTCAATAAAATAATATGAAGTTATGTAACAGTTACCTTGATTTTTAATGTTACAATGCAGAATGTATTTTCTTTACCAAGATCTTTCTTTATACAGCTTCGATTTATTGTCTAGTCTCATTTCAACCTATAGGAGACACTTCTCTTTTGAGTTAGTCTAGTGATAACAGATTTTCCCAGCTTTGTTTCTCTTGGATGTTTTAATTTACTGTTCTCTTTAGAGACAGTTGATTCAGATACATAATTTTTTACCAACAGTTCTTTTTCTTGTAGAGCTCTGAATGAATTCAGTCAATGCTTTTTGGTATTCAACGTTTTAGATTTAAAAAAATAAAATGTGGGTTATTATGTTAGAGATTTCTTTGTGTGATATGTCATTTCAACTTTTTATAATAGTCTCTCTTTTTTGGTCTTGTGACAGTATACTTAGAATTGTTTCTCAGTGTGGCTTTTCTGTTGTTATTTTTGTTGTATTACATCATACCTTTTGTTGGGCTTAATTTTATTTTATACATTTATATTTTGTAAAGTTTGATACACTTGAGCTATTATGTCTTTAAATAATCACTGTCATTTACTACTTTCTTGTTTGTAGAAGCCTCAGGATGTATGTACTGGTTTGCTTCATGGTATACCACACATCCTTTAAGGTCTGTTTACAATTTGTCAATTACCCATATATTCAAACTCAATGATTGGGTTTTTTTTATTTCATATTCAAATTTACATTTGCATCTTTCTAATAAGAAATATACTTCCCTTAAAATGCAAATTAAATTATTAATGAAATGACACGAATTTTGAGACTGTACAAGCAACCTAATTGAAGGAAAAGAGTCCCAAGAGCAGGGAAAAAAATTCAAAGAAGCACTAGCTCCCACTGTTAGGAGTCTTTCCAAAACACCAAGACACTAGCCATAAGATGTACACAAAGGACCTGCTGCCGACTGATGCAGAGCCTGTCTTTGCCACTTCACTCTCTTTGAGACCATGGGACCACTGCTTAACTGACAAGGTGAGCCTTTCTTCTGGTGAGCTCCATCCACTCTGATTTCTACAATCTTTCCTCCCTCTCTTCCTTTGGGGTTACCTGATCTCTGAGTGGAAGGGCCTGATGGAGAACTCCAATTTAGATTATCTCCTTACATAATGTCTGACTGTGGGTGATGAGGGTCTTTGCTTGCCTTTTATTTTGTTCTTTCCCATTTGGTGTCCTCTCTTGGAGGCTTGCTCTTTTCTGAAGTGGAAATTGAGTGAATAGATCTAGAGGAAAGGGAAGGTGGGTGAGAGCTGGATAAAGTAGAGAGAGAAAAAATGTGGTTTGGATTCTTTGTGTAAGAGAAGAATCTATAGTCAATAAATTACCATAAATGAATAAAAATAAATTAATGTCTCATGTGAAGTATTGGTGAGAAGGTACAACATCTAAAACTCATTCATTTCAGAAATACAAAAAACAAAATAACATTAGAATATAATTAATTGGTCTCTAAAATAGGGAAATGTTGCATCTTCTGACTCAAACAGTCTACTTCAAGATGATTATATATGAGAAAAATGAGCATATATGAATATAAATGTTATTTTACAAACGTCCATAGTTGTATTTGTAAACAGGACACAAACTGAAAATTCGTGCAACAATATCAATAGTGAAGCAACACGGATAACGTCAAAATAATCATGTTAAGTAGAAGTGATTCCCATTCATTTAAACTATGTAAAATACAAAATAATTCATATGATGGGAGTCAAACTAGTGTTTTTATAAACATGGATAAAGCAAATAAAGAAATTTAAAAGTAGCTGAAGCTGGTCTCAAACTCATGATCCTCCTGCCTCTGCCTCTTTCAGCAAATTCTACTGGTGTGCACCACCGCAACCAGATGGATACATATGTTTATCTTGGTTACTATGATTACTTTATGTCAGAATACCATGTACTAAATCATAGAATATAACATTCAGACTACACTGTAGCTGCCCACTTCTGTCATATAGGTCTTTAGTGAGAAAGATCAGGAGCAAAACCTAAGTGAAAGATACGTGAAAAATTTTAACATTGTACAAGTGATGTGGATGTGACAAGCCAGCTGTAATTTTAAAAGGGTTTCACAAGTTTTAAATTTAAACATTTTCTTTTATAATTTCATTTTGTAATATATTTTGTCATATAAACAACAATAGTAAGAAAGTTTGATTGTATTATGGGGAGTCCATCAGTGAAGACCACTAAGACACAGTTTTTAGCCAACTGAAGTTCTTTATTTCAGTCATCCTGGACCTTGCCCAAGTATTCAGGAGCCAAGTATAATGAGGAACATTTAGAATAAGGAGTTCTTAATAACATGTGCCATATCCTGATATTTCTCAGCAGATGCAGGAGGAGGTTTTGTGCAAACATGCTGTTTAATAGAAAGCTAAAATAAGCAGTTTTCTAGAGGGAGAGTTTTGTACAGGTAGGCAACTTAACAGAAGCTAAAATAAGTTAGCGTGGGTTCTCGATATCAGGTTCTTACAATAGATTTGGGTAATTTTCTATGTGGATTCTCATTAGAGAGACTAAATTCGATTTAAACCTAAAATTCCCTCAGCAAAAATATAAGATAGAGGAACCTATACTAAATCTTCATATGAATAAGTTTTTACGTGGAATGAACTCCCAGTCACTTCAGGGAAAGGCCCAGATACTCTTCTGAGCTATCTGTATCACGTCTCCATCCAGGACCAGAGGTAGATCTTTTGCCGAGGAGACAACAGCTTTCCTGTAATGGGTCTTAACAATGTTCTGATATGCATCCTTAATGTCCTTCAAGCATACTGCAATAGGTCAATGCATTCACAAAACTAATGAGATGCAAACATATTTTTATTTGTGCAGTTTTCATTGTACAATTTACTTGTACCATTGATTGGTATTAGGCATTGACTAAAGTTCAATAGCAGGTTTTTTTTTTTTTTTATTTTGTGAAATAATTACTAGATGGTATTATTATTATTATTATTATTATTATTATTATTATTATTCTCCCTCTTTCCAAATGAGTTATGAAAAATATGGAAAAAAATAAACTTTTAGTCAAAGGTTTGCCAGTGTATTCCATTTACTGTTGATGTTCTTAAATAGTACCATTCTACCTTGCTACCTTCATATCAAACTGATAGATGGCTGTTATGTTTATGAAAATGTATCCTTTTTTCTTTCTAAAACATTTGTGCACATAACATTCTAATTGCCATTTTTCATTCTCCTTAGCTAATTCTATAAGAAGTATTAAATTCTGAGCTCATGAAACATAAGCAGTAGCAGTAGTCCTGAACCTCAAACCATCTGAGGGTTCATTGGATTGGAAATAGTCCTTCCTGAAGTCCCAGCTTTATCTCTCCTGGGAACATACCCAAAATATCCTCCACAAAGACACATGCTGTACTATGTACATAGCACCCTTATTTATAATAGCCAGAAGCTGGAAACAACCAAGATGTCCCTCAACCAGAGATTGTATATTGAAAATGTGGTTTGTTTACATGATGGAATGCTATTCAACTCTTAAAAACAAGGACATCATGAATTTTGCAGACAAATGAATGGAACTAGAAAATATCATCCTGGGTGAGGTAACCCAAATTCAAAAGGACATGAATGATATGTACTCACTGGTAAGTGGATATTAGCCAAAATGTTCAGAATACCCATAATACAACTCATAAAACATAGGAAGCTTAACAAGAAGGAAGTCCTAAGAGTAGATACCTGAAACCCACTAGAAGGGGAATAAAATAATCACAAGAGGCACGGGAAGAAAAAAACTTGGTCAGAGAGGGGAGGGGAGATAAAAGGAAGAGCAAAATCAGGTATGGGGAGAGACAGGAGGGATGCCCAGATGCCCAAGAGAATGAATTGTAATATGTAGTAGTGGGGGGTTAGGGAACGGAGGAACCTCTAGATAGCCCCAGAGACCTGGGAGGTGAGAGACTACTAGGACTCAGTGGGGATGAAATTAACTGGAATGCCCAATAGTGGGGAGATGGAACTGGAAGACATTACTTCCAGTAGATAAACATGGCCCCAGGTGAGGCAGTGGGCCACCCACTCTTCTTCAGAATTTTAACCAAGAATTGTCTCTGGCTAAAGGAAATGCAGCAACAAAAACAGAGCAGAAGCCAAAAGAAAGGATACCAAGTGACTGGCCCAACTTGGGATTCATCAAATACCCACAGCCCAAATCCTAACACTAACAATGAGGTCATATTGTGTGTGCAGACAGGAGCCTGGCATAACTGTCCTCAGAGAGAGACTCTACCAGAAACTAACTGAGACACATGCAAATACTAACAGCCAACCATTGAATTGGGTTCAGTGACCAGTATGGAAGTAGAGGGAGGACATAATTTTCTTAGAAAAATGGACTTCAAAAATGGACCACACCTCACAAAATAGATATTTTAATATATACTTATCCTAATATTTATAGTGCAGTTTCCAGTACTATATGGCATATCATAAACAAAAAACAGGGATTAATTTCTTAATTATATGCATAATAGCTGCTTGATACTAATTAATTCCAAATGATTTTTAAAGTGTCAGTTGACTTAAACAGAAAATATTGTTTTAGTTGTGAGCCAGGTTGTGAGCTCTGAAAACTGACAGAATGGGACCTGTTGCTGAAGAAAACATTCACACAGCTCATTGAGCATTGAGAGGTCAATCTGGTGCCTGCATGGAGCCTTCATCTCTATGTTATAGTCTCTTTGGCTCAAGAAGATACTGAGAAGGCTATTGAAAGTAAAATCTGATCCCCAACTCAGCCACAAAACCCTCCATCTTCAATCTGTCACTTCTACAAAATGTGCTGGGACAGTGGTGGTATAGAACTTGTGTCAGTGGCCAACTAATGTTTGGTACAACTTGAGACCCATGCCAGGAGAGGGAACCCCTGTCCTATACTGCCTGGAATGTCAGGAATTGGAAACTGGACCAGAGACCTAGGGTAGAAACAAAAAGGACTGAAAAAAAGAAAACAGTAAAATGATTCCTGGTGAGATTCTGCTAATGCTCTTAGATGTATGCCTTGTTCAGTTCTCAACAAAAGATTCCTCTGGCTCCATAGTGAAGTAGGTTCAAAGACACACAGCCAGACATTATGAAAAGAGAGAAGCTAAATTGGAGGTCTCCGGTAAGTCTCTCCCCTCGGAGATTGAGAAACTCTATGGAAGTAGGTGAGCAAAGATTGTAGGAGTCAGGGGTGATTGAGGAAATTAAAGAATGTGGCCCACCAAATCAACTAATCAGAGCTAACATGGACTTTCAGAGACTGAAGCATCAAGTCTGCATGTGTCTGCACCAGGTCCTCTGTTTTTATGTTGTGGAAGGTAGTTTGGTGTTTTTGTGGGACTCTTTACAGTGGGAGTGGGTGTATTTCTGATTATTTTGCCTGCTCCTGTGAATTTTTCTTCTTATTGTGTTGCCTCATTCAGCCTCAAAATGAGAGCTTTTTCTTACTGTATGTTGTTTTGTACTGTTTGGCTCTTTTGTCTTCTGGAAGCCTGCTCTTTCCTGAAGAAGAATAGTAGGGGGAGTGAATTTGGGGGAGAAGGATGGTAGGGGTAGCTTGCAGGAGTGGAGGGAGAAGAAAATGTGGTCAGTATTTTATGAGAGACTAATCTATTTTCTATAAAAATATGAAAAAGAGAAAACACTGGTTTTTTTTTATTTTACTACCCTACCTATTTTAATTTTCAAGTTAAATCACCATCTTCATGTTCTGAGCATATATTTTGTTTCCATCAATCTGAGGACTGAAAAAAATCTGTTTATTTTCTTAACATTCAAATTTCAAATAAGTCTTCGGTTACTGACTTTTTAAAAAGTCTTTTTAGAGAATGCTTTAGAGTCAGTGCTTAGAGTCTCCTGAAAATACTCTATCAGCTACATTTCTCCTCTTCTATACTTAGAATGCAATCACTTTTGGAGCTGAACTCATTAGGGATGATTTTTTATGTACTTGTAACCTATCATTTCTGAGGATTCCTTTCTATTTTTCATTAATGAGTACCACCTACATAGGATTCAAATAATTTGCATCATTTAGCATACTCAAGTCCCTGTAGAAAATGGTATACATGAAGCCTTATTCTCCTCTGATTTGCTTTACATAACAATACAGAATCAGATTCCCTTCCTTAATTTTGGAGGATAATTTTCTCTCTCTCTCTCTCTCTCTCTCTCTCTCTCTCTCTCTCTCTCTCT
>JANHMN010000005.1:22666368-22721091 GCA_030674055.1 Rhabdomys pumilio
TCTCTCTCTCTCTCTCTCTCTCTCTCTCTCTCTCTCTCTCTCTCTCTGTGTTATAAATTTTGTCAATTTTTTCACTTATTTTTCAAATATATCCAAATTTCTTTAAAATATTTACCTAAAAATTCTCATCCTCAATTTTTTTATGATTATAATACAGATAAATAAAGTCAATGTAACATTTTGATAAACTAACTGGTTAGATTTCAGACTACTGTAATGCAATTTGATAGAGCACTAACAATAAGTTACTTTTCTTTAAAGCACATGACCCTAGAAAACAAATATATTTTTAGTATTAGTCTTGATTTTTAACTTCTGTTAAACCGTCTTACTTGTCAAATAAGCTCTTGTAAGCATATGTACTAAAGTATGAATAGCAAATGGTTGAAAATTCTATTTTATTTCAATTCTAATCATGGTGTGCATCTTTTTGTCAATTAGTATATAGAAGAATACAAACACATTAATCTAAAAATTTCTAGCAAAATTGAAATTTGAGCCTTGCATGCTTATCTCAGACAGGACTTGAGGTTACTGTATGTCTTCAGTTACCCCACATAGCTATGTTTATTAAATCTCCTCTCTTTAGTCTTTAAGATCACTTGCCGTTTTAATTGGTGCATCTGGACAAGTAACTAAGCTTAATGTGTCTGGCTGGTGGAACTGTTTTTCATAAAACTCCAGTTATACCCTGAACTAAAAGAAATCTAAGCTAATTTAGCAATGATCATTTGCATGAGTACTCACTTATTTGATTAGAAATAATAGCAATGTTAGTAATACTAATACTGGTATTAAAACTAATGACACTAGTGATAAAGATCTCAATTCTAATATTTAATTTTATTTGTATAACACAATATTATATAGCATAATAATATTGAATATAAGACCATCATCAATTGCACTAAAATACATGCATTCACAGTAATTAAGTAAAATCTTTTACAAAATATGACATATAAATACAATATCATTATATTAAGAAATCTAATATCTTAATAATTAAGTCATTTACTTTTTTTCTTTTTCTTTTTGTTTCTTTATTTCTTTCTTTATTGTTTCTTTATTTACATTTCAGATGTAATCCCCTTTCCCCATTTTATCCCCACCCAGGAACCCCCATCCCATCCAGCCTCCTCCTGCTTCTGATGATATGCCCCCACCAACCCTCCCACCACCCCACCCACGATTTCCCTCATATTGGGGTGTCCAGCCTTCTCTGGACCAAGGATTTCCTCACCCACCTATCTCTGACAATGTCATCTTTGCCTACATATACAGCTGGGGCCATGGTTCCCTCCCTATGTGCTCCCAGGCAGGTGGTTTAGACCCTGGGAACTCTGGTTGGTTGGTATTGTTGTTCTTCTCATGGGACCACAAACCCTTTCAGCTCCTTCAGTCTTCTCTCTCACTCCTCCATTGGGAATCCTTTGATCAGTTCAATGGTTAGCTGTGAGCATCTGCCTCTGAATTTGTCAGACTTTGGCAAACCTCTAAGGAGACAGCTATATCAGGCTCCTGTCAGCATGTACTTTCTGGCATGCACATCAGTATCTTTTACTAAGAAAATTAACACATTTGAGTTTTAAACCAATTTTTTTACCAGATTAATATTTTTATCAACTAACAAAACAAAACTATGACCATTTAAATTTCTTAAATCATACTATATCATTTACATTTAAAAGAATGTTCCCATCATACTTTATCTGAACAAGTTCATTGTTAAAACTTTCACATATATGTATTTGGCTCAGTTCAAATTAATTTGGGGTCAAGTTATGAAATATGAATTTTACTGATTTTTCTAATTTCAGAGAAGATTCTTCTTTCAGTATATGGCAATTAACAAAAAGATACACAGCTATACAGTGTGGAGAGTTTTTAGAGCACTCAGTCCTAAATAGGATATCTTTTAATTATTCATTTTATTTCTTAATATACTACATAATTTCTCTTTCCTTTCCCTCCTTCCTAATCCTGCTATATATGCCTCCTTGTTCAATTTATAATTCACAATTTTTTATCAATTGTTGATAATGTACATGTATATATACATATTCATAAATATGTAAATGTAATCACTCAATCTGGATTTTTGTATCAAAGCCCTGAATGGTCAAGGACCTATGCAACAAGGTAGCTGTAAGAAGTGAAACAGCCTGAGATGGTGGAGGACACCAAGAAAACTGTGCCTTCAAGGTACAACAGGATTCATACACATGTAAACTCACAGAGACTGTGGCAGCATACATAAGACCTGCAAAGGCATGAACCAGACAAAATACTAGCACTGCGAAGGCAAAGTGGACACAAAGTCCATCCCTAACCAAGAAGCTATTTTCAAAGTACAGATTTTAATCAGTAAACAAAAGAAAATAATATAAAAAGAAAGAAAGAAAGGAGAAAGAAAAATCTACATGTCTTGATAAACATACTTATTAATATTTCCAATGAAATACTTATAAACCAAATAGAGATAAAAATTCATTTGCAATAATCAAATTGGCATTACTTATAGATAGAGGAATTATTCATAATACATATCTCTGTACATGTAATAAATCAAATAAATGGATTTAAAGACAATATTTTATTGATCATCTTAATAGTTACAAAAACTCCTTTGGTAACAACTTTTTCTTCATAACAGAGGCCCTAGAGGCAGAGGTTAGAGTATACATATCTCAACCTAGTAAAAGATTGTTATAATGAACACATAGCCAATCTCATCCAAAACGCAGAATACTAAGCTTCTGTGGGGAAAAGTATGGATACACAGCACTGTTACTGATGGATTGAGAGAGACTAGTCACTATAATTATTCCTATTTTTGGACCATGTTTCAAAACACAGCATCCCTATTATTTATGGATTCTGTCTTCCTGATTTGGTCCTGTCTGATGGTTTTGTTATCTACAGTTAACTTAAACATTACGTATTTTTGCTTTAACTATTTCTAGGATAATTTGCAAAATCATAGAAAACAATGTCATACATTTGGGGATATAAATTCTAAATATTTTGAAGATTCTGTTTGATGATTGTGTAGCTTACACATATTTTTCAATAAAATCCCAAAAAGGAATAATTTTTTTATATCTATCCTAGTGTGGTTTTAAATATGTAGGCTTTGTTAAAGTGTATGTCTTTTGATGTTATTCATTTACCATGTTCCTGTTCTATAACCTTCCTATTCCTGATTGTTCCTTTACTCTTCTCAAGTAAACCACATTCTGTTTCTTGATCCTTGCTGTGTCTGCACACAAGTATATGACTTTTAGGTTTTAAATAGGACAGGAAACTCATTTTATTTCTGTGTCTGTTTTATTGTGTTTAATATGATGATCTCCAGTGCATTTTCTTGCATGTATGATTTTGTTCATTTTTAGAACTGTCTAAAACTCCAGTGTGTGTATATAGCACATTTTATTTATTCATTCATCTGTTAGTACACATACAAGATAATTCTATGGCTTGGTTATGGTTAACAGTGCCGAAATGCTCATAGATCAACTGACACCATTTTACTACATGGACATTGATTTATTTTGGTGTATTTTCAGGAGTAGTATGGCTGGATTATATATTGGGTATATTTTATATACCTTCCACTCTTACTTCCATAGCATCTCCTCTATTGTATATCTCCATTAAAAATACACAAGAATTCTTCTATAACCTTCCATTCCCAAGAACATTTTTTGCTGTTTTATTTTAATACTAGCCATTGACACAAGGTAAAAATGGTATCTCAATGTAGTTTTGATTTGAATTTGACTATGACTAAAATCACTGAACACTTTTTAATGTGTGTATTGTCCATCTGTTCTTCTATCTTTGAGAATAATCTGTTTATGTTATTTATCCACTTATTAAGTGAATTATTAATTCTTTTGTCTTTTCTTTTTTTAAGTCAAAACACTTTATTTATCAGTATTTGTATATACATATATACTTAGACATATATATATATATATATATATATATATATATATATATGAACAATAATTAAATAATAAGATGTATTTGAAAAGTATGGGGGGTTGGGAAGAGTGGGAGGAAGGAGAGAAAATGGAAAATTATGTAAATACAGTGCTCATATATGAAATTCTCAAAAAGGAATCCAGTTTTTTAAATTTCAAGAGATTAACTAGAATTTTACAATATGAAAATAAATATGATCTATAATTATGTTGAAGGACATATTAACTCACTACAAACTTTGAAGTTTAAAATGAAATCAATAAAAATTATTTTACCCAGCATACCAACAAAAATCACAATAACGTTTTATAACTCAAAGTATTTCTGAGAACAAGAAAATGGATTGTCAGGAGCTAAGTCAGCAGAGCCAGGGGGACACTGTGTGTTACTTCTTTTTTTTATTATCAAATCATAATTTTTACTTTTTAACATAGGGGTTATAAACACGAAAATGCAGGATGTGGGGAAGGGGATGACACAGGAGCATAGATGTTCAGGAGGAGTACAGATATCTTTCAGAACAGGGTATCAGCTGGGTGAAGGTTCAGGGGTCAGGTCACTATGACTCTGCCTATGACTCACTTGTCCTTATCTAATTTGGTACTATCCACCAAGGCTGCCTATGTACAAGGTCTATGACTACTCTGGCTGGTAGATTTCCACAAAAGCTGCCTGTTTGCAATACTTTATAGCCATCTGTTTCAGTGTTTTCTATAGAGACCCAAGACTTTGTGTTAGCAGACATGTATGTCAGGCCTATTGCTGATTTTTAGGTTTATGGCCGATTTTAGTCCTTCAGTGTATAAGCAGGGCTGTCCCTTACATTTCCTCCCTTCTCCAAGTATGTAAGGGCTGTGGTGATTCTATTCTTGCCAAGGTGGGGATAGAGGCCTGACCTCCAATAATTAAAGAGGACCTTGTAATGGCTCCAGTCCTCCTGTCATTGTCCAGTGAGGCATGAAGGCCACACCTGTCCTGATGTCTTTTTCCTGGAGAGGGGATACTTTTGATATCAACCCCTATGCAGTCAGGCTTGTCCCTCAGGGAACCCAGAAACATATTTTTAACTTTTATTTATATTCCCTTGCAGTGCTTAGCCTCGCAGCCTAAGCAAGAATTCAGATTGACAGACAGAGGGTGTTCTGGGTGGCCACTCTCTGCTTGGTCTAGGGGCAGAAATCCCTTATTTTAGGTTGGGTGGAGATGGGACTTGGGAACACCCTGGATAGAGTAACAACCTCATCTAGAGTCTAGTGGTCCTCCATAGTTAACTTATGATAATGTATCTGAATAGATTTTGCTGTCAGATTATCTATTTGTTGATTCACAAAGTTAGTCAGCCTATTTAATGCCCAGGGACCAAAGGAAATAAGCAAAAATAACCTAATTAATTGTCACAAGATGGAAGGAAGTAAAGTCTCTGGCCTTTTTCATGCTCTCTTTAATCATCCCTGTTTTGTCTATGTAAAAGCAGCATTCTTCTTTAAGGACTGTACACAGTCTCAAGCTGTACAAAGTCTTTTCTATTGTAAAAGAGAAAATCAAGTTCAATAAAGTCCTTTGCAATTTTGAGGGATTGCATCAGACAGCGAAACGAAGGATTTCTTCAGATTAGTGATGTCAATCTATAGCTGTTTGATGTCCTTGTCAAAGGCCCATCGGAGGTCTGAGTAGTATCAGTCTGGAGGCCAACATCAGGATTAGAACTCCTAACAGCAGACATCATGGGGGATTAATTTTTACCTGGAAAGGAAAAAAAGAAGGGAATTCTCAGGGAAATTTCTCTTTCCTGGATGTCAATTGTTATTCTTCTTACTTATAATTGGGCCTGGTTTTGTGGGAGTATCTATTTAATTCATTAATCTTTTTGGCAGCCATTTATCTGTGCCATCTGTGGTATCAAACAGGCATATCAGTCCTCAGCCCCATAGAGGAACTGGGTCCTGGTCATTCCATTTAAGGGTAAAAGGGTACTTCCACATAGTTTTGGCATAGTTTTTATTGGTCTCAGCGATGCCAGAGGCAATCAGTGGCAGATTTGCTGTGAGCTTACTGTTTTAGAATGTTAAGAGTAAACAAGGAATGCTCCTTCCACCCTCAGAGAGTCATGAAGACACTATGTAAAGAAATATAGTTCTGTATTAATAATTTATTTTATCAAAGGACTATTATAAAACAGCCAACAATTAATCAATCTATATACTATATCAATTAATGAGAGCTTCTTCTACTTTTTGTAGAATTACTCCTATTTTGTCAATTAATTGTTGAGGGAAATTAGGATTTGCATCTCTCTTGAGAATATTAAACAGAGACATAAATTCTTTTGTGAAGAGCTTGAATTAAGATCTTAGCCAATAAACATCTCCTTTTTTTTGCCAGACCCATTATCTGTTATTTTTTAAATTGGATATTTTACGTATTTACCTTTCTCCCCCAAAACGCCTTATCCCCTACTCCCTCTTCCAATTTTTAAGAGGGTATGCTCCCACCATTCTCCCAATCCTGCCTCCCTGCTCTCTCATTCCCCAACACTAGGGATCCAAAATTTCGGGGATCATGGCCCTCCACTTCCACTGCCTAATGAGGCCACCCTCAGTTACCTATCCAAATGGAGCCATGAGTCCCTCCCTTTCTGTTCTCAGACTGGAGGTTTAGACCCTGGGAGCTCTGGTTGAGTATTTTGCTACTCCTTCTAAAAAAAAAATACCAAAGCACTCACACTTTGCTCTTCCTACCTCCTCTTGAGTTTCATGTGGCCTATGCACTGTGTCTTAGGTATTATGAGCTTTGGGGCTAATATCCACTTATCAGTGGGTGCATGCCATGTATGTTCTTTTGTGATTGGGTTACCTCACTCAGGATGATATTCTCAAGCTCCATCCATTTGCCTAAGAATTTCATGAATTCATTGTTTTTAATAGCTGTGTAGCATTCCATTGTGTAAACATACCACATTTTCTGTAACCATTCCTCTATTGAAGGACATCTGGGTTCTTTCCAACTTCTGGCTATTATAAATAAGGCTGCTATGAACATAGCATGTGTCCCTGTTGTATGTTGAAACATCTTTTTTGATATATGCCCATGAGTGGTATAGCTGGATCCTCAGGTACTACTATGTTCAATTTTCTGAGGTACTGTCAGACTGATTTCCATAGTGGTTGTACCAGTTTACAATCCCACCAACAGTGGAGGAGTGTTCCTCTTTCTGTACATCCTCGCCAGCATTTGCTGTCATCTGTGTTTTCAATCATAGCCATTCTGACTGGTGTGAGGTGGAATCTCAGTGTTGTTTTCATTTGAAGTTCCCTGATGACTAGGGATATTAAAAACTTCTTTAGATGCTCCTTAACCATTCAAGATTCTTCAGTTGAGAATTCTTTGTTCAGCTCTGTACCTCATTTTTTAATAGGGTTATTTAATAGTCTAAAGTCTAATTTCTTCAGTTCTTTGTATACCTTGGATATTAGCCCTCTATCAGATGTAGGATTGGTAAAGATCTTTTCCCAATCCATTGGTTGCCACTTTGTCCTATTGATGTTGTCTTTTGCTTTACAGAAGCTTTGCAGTTTTATGAGGTCTCATTTGTCGATTCTTGATCTTAGAGCATAAGCCATTGTTGTTCTGTTCAGGAACTCTTCCCCTGTGCCCATGTGTTTGAGGCTTTTCTCCATTTTCTCTTCTATTAGTTTCAGTGTAGCTGGTTTTATGTGGAGGTCCTTGATCCACTTGGAGGTGAGCTTTGTAGAAGGAGATAAGTATGGATCAATTTGCATTCTTCTACATGCTGACCTCCAGTTGGACCAGTACCATTTGCTGAAAATGCTCTTTTTTCCACTGGATGGTTTTAGCTCCTTTGTCAAGGATCAAGTGATCATAGGTGTGTGGGTTCATTTCTGGGTCTTCAATTCTATTCTATTGATCTTCCTGCCTGTGTATGTTCCAATACCATGCAGTTTTTCACACTATTGCTTTGTAGTATAGCTTGAAATCAGGGATGGTTATTCCCCAGAAGTTCTTTTATTGTTGAGATTAATTCTTATAGTATTAAATAGAATTATTCATTTAATGTGCATTTATTTCTCTTGATCTATTTTCCTTAATAAATGTTAACTTGATTCAACTCAGTAGACAATGACCAAAACTCAACAAACTTTTATTATAAAGTACTTTTAAATATCTTATTTTCTTCAGTGATATTCACATGTAGTATGATTATTACAATTAATAAAAATTCACATACTACCTCAGATTTCCATGTGTGCTTCTAGAATTTCTGCTTGTCATTTATTTCTAGTATTAGATGCTTTCATCATTATAAGTTATTTCAATAATTTTACTAAATTCTTGCAAATATTATATTTTCCACTCTTTACATATGCAGCAGAGGACTGCTGGGTCTGACTTCAGTGGGAGAAGATGCATCTATTCCTAGAGAAATCTGAGGCTCCAGGGAGGTAGAAGGACTGGTGTGTGGGGGAGCATCCTTTCAGGGACAGGGGTTAGGAGAAGTTGGATGAGGAACTGTGAGAAGGGGAACCTAGATGGGGAACTATTTGGGTTGTAAATAAAAAAATAAAGAATGCTAATGAAAAAATAAAACATGTTATTTTAACATTTGTGACATATAATCTTTTATTAATATTCTAGTATTTAGGCTCTGTCGACATAAATTATTATCTTTAATAATTTTTCTCAGTCTGAACCAACTAATTGTTGTATGACATACACAGTAAAATAGGTTTTATACATGACATAAAATAGCATGATGTACAAGTACTGTTTTAATTTTAAAGTAATTGACCATCATCAGATTCTATATGAATTATGTATGAGTCTACAAATGTCATCTGAAATTAACAGGAATTGTAAAGTTTACATAGTGGTTTAGGCATTGCTGTGCATGTTTCTGAATGAGAATCTGATAGAGCTGAATAGGGTTGCAACTCCACAGGAAAAACAACAATATCAACCAAATAGACACACCTGAGCTCCCAGGGACTTTACTACAAACTAAAGAGTACACATGGAGTGACCCATGGCTCCAGCCACATATGTAGAAGAGAATAGCCTTGTCAGGCATCAGGGGGAAGAGAGGCCCTTGGTACTGTGAAGGCTTGATTTCCCCCCCCCCATGTATGGGAACGCCAGGGCAGATGGGCAAGAGTGGGTGGTGAGTGGGTGGGGGAGCACCCTCATAGAAGCAGGCAGAGGGGGCTGAGATAGGGATTTTAGGAGGGGAAATTGGGAAAGGGGATAACATTTGAAATGTAAATAAATAAAATATAAAATATCCAATAAAGAAAAACAATATTTAATATGGTATACCAGAAACTGCTTTACAGTACCTGAGTCCCTATGAAAATGAACATTTTCAAGTCTTTCCTTTGAAGAATTATAAAACACAATGGTCTCGATTAACAAAGAGCCAAATATCTTAAAATCCATAGCTACGAGGATAGAGAGGCAAATCTCATTACTTAGGCACATTAAACATAAGCAGTATACTTTGCTAAACTTCTTGATAAATTTGAACATGGGTACATGGACATGCAATAGTGAAGAAATCAAACAAGAATATTGTTAAGAAAAGAGATCCCACTGGAAAGATGGAATTGAGGGCAAATTTTGACAAGTTTGCAAAGCACTAGTCAGATCAACTGTGTGTGTGTGTGTGTGTGTGTGTGTGTGTGTGTGTGCGTGTCTTTGTGCATGCATGTTCCACAAATGAAATTATTAAAGCTGATAACATAATTTTCTCAAAATCTCTCTACTGATTTCTTCTGAGTATACCTTTCAAGGATGTACATCATTATTGCATTTCTATTTCCTCAATCATTTCTATTATTAAATTTTATATATTTATGGGCTAGAGTAAATAGATTTTTGTCAAAGCAAATACCTTGGCTAATGCATTCTGATAAATATTAAATGCTGTGGAAATTTTCTTTCATTTTGTAGATGGCTATGTATTAAAGAGTTCTTAAAATTAAAAAAAAATCTATTTAAATGGTATTATTATCTTAAATTTACACAAAAGATCAATATTCTATTATTGCAGCTATGTAGTACTTTTAAACATGGTTCCAAATAAAATTTCCACAGTTAAAAATCCATTATTTGTCTTTTAGGAGTTTTGCTAATTTACAATTCAACCTATACTATATAGCTAAACTAACACTCCATAAGAGAGTTGTAATAGCTTCTCTGATTTAGTCTAATGATGCATAAAGTTCAGTATTCTTTCTTTGATAGTAGCAGCATTGCTGATTGCTATGATTTTTACAAGGCTCAAGAATTCCTGGTACGCAACTACTTATTTAATTTTTTGGACTTTTTGCTTAAATTTGTGATTATAATTTTCCCGTTAAATAGGTTGCCTTTTATTTTTATTTTAAAGTTTGTATATCTGGAATCTCTTTAAAATTACAACTAATAATGAATTGAAGCATTTAAAAAGCCATTCACACAAGAACACCCATATTTATGTATGTATGTGTATATTCATATGTGCATTAAATCATTGCCTAATCATGGTTTAAGTTTAGTGTAAGCCCAGTTCATGCTTATATCAAAAGTTTATTTTCACCTGAAATTGGCCATAATAAAATAGATTGTAGTTGTGAGTTTTCAGTAAGCACATGTTTTTTTCTCCCAGCCCCACACTTCCAGAAATAACTACTCTGATATTCAAATGTATTTACAAATACCTAGTCCATGTTGCTAGGCATGTTTTTTGACTTGTTTATAACAATACCATTATTATATTCTACATCCTTCCACATGGCTGTTCATCTCATTCTTAGATACATGAGATTGTCTTTCTGTATGTCTTGGGCCCATTACCGCCCCCATCCCCGTGCTTGGCTCCATCCCAGAAGTCCTTTATGCCTACTGCATATTCTATCTCTACTTTCTTCCTCTGCTACAGGCCAATCAGCTTTAGTTGACAGGTGTTACATCCATATAGTACATAAGAAATTTTCTCTACAATAGATTAAAAAACTATCATCTAAAGTGGAAATACTCCTTATTACACATGGATTTCTGAAATATACAAAGAAGAATCATTCAATGAAGTTCTGGTAATTTGCATTTCTTAATTCCTAAATATGAATATACATTAGACTTACACAGAAATGGGTAATAAAGTTTGTGCATTAGTTGACTTCAATTAGGTTATTCTGTGTTAACTAGGGGGATCAAATGTGATACCAACAGTCCCTCAGTGTGGAAATGGGAGGTAGAGGAGACAGGATAAGAGCTTCAGATTGTAAGAAAGACCACATAATCTATCAGTAGCTTCAAAGATGGTTGATGAGAGCAGAAAAGAAATTTCAATGCTTCCAGAATGTATATAAGACAAGGAAAGGTTTGTCACCTACAACTTTTAGCAGAAACCCATGGCTGTTTCTATACTTTGATTTTATCTCAATGACACTCACTTAAAGTTTTTGACTTTTATAATGATTAAAATGATTGAAGAACAAAATTAAATACATTTAAAACAATGATTTTGCAGCAACTTTTCACATATACAATAAAAAACAGTAGAATATATATATATATATGAAGAAAAAAACCCTTAAATAGCTTCTTTAGATATGTACTTATTATGTTAAAAACTAATTAAAGTTTTTGCTAAAAGTATTATATTAAACACATTATATATCAAATAAATACTAGAATGAAAATGTTACAACTTATGAATGAATATTTAAATGATCTTGAAATAGATAAGAAATTTCAAGTATTATACCAGTTTAGATTATACTAAATTAAAGGTTTTGTAATAAAATTTCATGGAACTAAGTAAGAAGAAAGCAAATAACAAGCTACAAATACTACTTGAAAAATATTAGAAAAGGGGCAATATATTTGGTATATAAAGATTTATATCAAATCCAAACAAACTCTATGCTCTCAAGAGAAAAATATATGATGAACATGAATTGACAACAAAAAGAAGAAAATAAAGTGATGAACATAAAACAATCCATATAAAAATGCACTAAATGTGGGCCATATAAATGATTGAGAGCTTGTGTGCTTGAATCAGACTTTCCATGAGAAATCAAAGTTCTGTCAAACTCAATGTTTGCATTGTGTTATAGAACAAGGATTATGTAATCTGTCTGTACATCAAGATCTTTAGTGTCGCATATATGTAAACAAAGATTCATGATAGATATGTGAAGAATGAACAAGTGAATATGTGCATCAGGGATACCAATTCTCATGGTACACGTAAACAGGGAAAAGAGGGTTTTAGTTAGCATGTACAGTTGTTAAATTGATGTAGTTGAGGTTATGATTGAGACAAAAGGCTGAAAAGTGCTAGACATGTATTATTTTCTGGAAAGAAATTTTAATTCAGCAACATCACTCCTCTCAAAAAGGAACAAACCCAAATACCTGGGTCTATGTGATCTGTAAGAAATGAGGACATGCTCTGGATTACAGTATAATCTGTCTGGAATATACACAAGTCCTTCATACACACATTTATTCTCTACCAATAAAAGTAAGGTTAGTTTGTAGATGGAAGCAGCCATGTTTGAAAATGACATCTAATTGAGAGTTAGACAATATGATGAATCAGAGAAAGATTTGATGGAATGAATCAGGGATAGATTCAGCCTAACTCTAATGAGAACAGTACAGGAAATTGAGGCTACTTCAGATCACTGTAGAGACAGAGAAGGGGGCTAGTCAAAGATGGTAAAGACAGAATGAGCCAGAGAAAAAGACTCAAGATTAGGACATATTACCAAAGTTAGTATGAGGCCAATGAGAACAAGTAAGTCAGCCAATGAGAACAATTAAGTCAGAATCAGACAGCTTGGAAGATTAGATTGTTTGGAGGATAGAAGCTTCCAAGCCTAGGTTTAGGCCTAAGGATAGTTAGACCAGAGAAAGAAATTCTCTGGGCTCAGCCCAAGCCAAATAGTGATAACACTGGTTATGGCTCACATCTCATTACATCATCTAATGAAATAAAAGCAATATTTATACTTTTCTATTGATTATGAAATTTTAATTAAGCAGTCTTTATATAAACATAAAAATGATATGCAGCAAGTGTATATGACAATATATAAATTAATTATTTTAGAATAAGTGAATTATGAGAAAAATATGGTATTCTTATCTAATAAAATTCTACTTAAAAAGGTAAAACTAGGTGGATCTCCTAGTCATTATGTTATGTAAAAGAGAAGCATCATGAATGCTACTTACAGTATGTTTCAATTTATAACATATTTATGTTATTCTATTTATGTGAAAAGGCAAACTGTTAGGAGACATAATAAAACAAAGTTTTCCTGGGACACTGAAGCAAAGTTGACAATAGAGAATATTTTTAGTATATTATCATTTATATCTCATTTGTGGATACATGGGTATTGCATATTCATTAAAACTATGTAATTAGGGCACAATGGCATTCAATATATGCTTTAATCTACATTACATTTGTAATAACAAAATAAGTATCATGTATTACAATGTATTTTAAATTTCATTACTTTCTTTATCTCTACATTTCCTTCAAAATTTTCTCTTTCTTCAAACATTATGATAGACATGTTGCAAGAATATATGTTGCTACCATATAATTCTATTAGTGCAGGGCAGCTGTCACTAACAATAATACATTATCTTTTGAATTGTGGAGGCCAAGTGCAAATCACAGCTTAGAAGCTTACTGACTATATTACATAAATATAGTCTCAATTTCTTCATTTATGAAGTGATAACAGTAACAATATTTGCCTCAACCATCATTTTTGTTATTTCAAGTAGAACATGTAAAACTTTTTGATTGTAGTATGCATATAAATTCTTACTGTATCAAGAAATCAACAGTGACTGAAATGGTCTGTGATTCCATACCAAGATTTGTTGTAAGGTTTTTTGTTTTGGTTTGGTTTTGGGGTTTTTTTTAAACCCTACCCATTATGAGGGGAGTAATATGTAATCTCAAGTAGTTTTAATTTGCATTAATGCAAAGGATGTTAAAAATATTTAAAGTGTTTCTCCACCATTGGTATTTCATCTTTTGAGAATTCTCTGGCCAACTTTTTGCCACTAACTTCAGCACTTCTCTCTTCAGAATTTTGAATTCTTTCCACCCTTCTCAGGTATTAGGAACTACAATATGAACATCACTATGAGATTATTGTTTTTCCTACTGTAAGCTAAATGTCTTATCTTTTCTTCCAAAATCTCAATACGTAATGACTTGGGGTAGAAATTTTTGCTATTTCATACATTACATTCTGCTAAGTAAGGATAATTGATAAGTGGAGGCATTTATTCAAGAGTTATTGGACTGGATAATTTTTTATCTTCTCATAATAAATTTAATTATACCATGGTAGCTATGTGTGGTGGTGCATGCCTTTAATCCCAGCATTCTGGAGATACAGGTCAGGTGTACAAAGCCAGTCTGATCTGCATAGAAAGTTCCAATCTAGCCATTTTTTTTTAACACTGAGACCCTGTCCCAAATGGTAATAAATAAACAAACATAGATAAATAAATCATTGGAGAATGGAAACAACATGAGATTTTTTTTTTACTCTGATCTCATCTCCAATGCTGCTTCTACTATTATCAAGAAACTAAAATAGGGAAGATGAACTCTATTAGCTTTACAGTTTTCTGTATGTCAATGGGGATGCATATGATGATTAGAATTAATATGCCTATACCTTATAACTAACAAAAAAGAAAGAGGTCTTAATGGAATGATATATGTTACAGGATATTTGATCACCTTGTGAACCCTGAGATTGTGAATTGTAAAACTCTGTTTCTTGTAGTAGTGTGGTTTCAGCCCTATCACATAACATTTAACCTAAGAGCTTTCTGTAAGCAAAAGCTAAATAAAATCAACCATAGGTCAAAGGCGGAGCAAGTAACCAGTTAAGAGGGAGTGAACATAAGAAAAACCAGGAAACAGAAGGGAGTTTTTATGATTTGAAGGGTATTTAAGACAGTGTGGAGAAGAAGCTTTCTCCTTCTGTAATGATGGTGGAGCAGTTAAGTCAGCTATGTGCTTTCTTTGCCTCCCTGAGCTAGTAGGCTTTTAACATAACATATGGCTCCTGAGTCTTCATTTGATAAATTGAATGTTTGGATTTTGTTTTTAAAACAACAGATATATATTTTTTATCTGACATATGTTTTATTTTATTTATTTGTTTACTTTATTACATTCCAAATGTTGACCCCCCTTCCTCATCTCCCCGCCAAGAGTTCTTCCTCCCCCTCCCCTTTGCCTCTGATAGGGAGTTCCCACACCCTGCTCTTCCACCCCTTACCCACCTATCCATCCCCACCTCACCCCACCTAAGCATCTACCTTTCCTAGGGCATCAAGTTGATACAGAATTTGGTACATCCTCTCCCACTGAGGGCAGACAGGGCAATCCTCTGGTATATATGTGGTAGGGGCCACAGACCAGCCCATGTGTGCTATATAGTTGATGGCTTAGTCTCTTGGATCTCTGAGGGGTCCAGATTATTTGATACTGTTGTTATTCCTGTGGGGTTGCAATACCCTTCAGCTCTTTCAGTTCTTTCTCTAACTCTTCCATAGGTGTCTCCAACCTCAGTCCAATGGCTGTCTATGTGTAGCTACATCTCTCTCAGTCAGTTGCTGGTAGAGCCTCTCAGAAGACAGCCATGCTAGGGTCCTGTCTGCAAATAAAACATACTATCAGTAATAGTGCCCATTGGATAGATTTCAAGTTGAACCATTCACTGAGAACCTAAAGAGTCCATATTGAGTACATAGACAGGGCCTCCAGTGGAAGAATAGGGACACCAACCTACCTTCAAAAATTTTGACCCAGAATTGTTCCTGTTTAGAAGAAATGCATGGACAATATTGGAGAGAGAGAGAGAGAGAGAGAGAGAGAGAGAGAGAGAGAGAGAGAGAATAACAGAGACACACATACAGAGAGATGTTTCATTTTAGAGGCATGAGGTAAGGAGCACTGATATTTATTAGAAAAGATGAATTTGTCCAATTTCAGCAATCATTTAAAAAATAGTTTCACCCTTAGTTATGTCTTCAGAGACTGTCTGAACATAGTCTTAAAATGAAATAACAATTAGCTAATTATTGTCAGGTCTCATCCATTAAATATTTCCTTCTGATAACCACAGGCTAGATTCAGTACTGGTGATGATTAGTTTTCCCTGAGTTTCAATATACTTCATTTGGAGTCACATCACATCTCTTTAAATTAATCAGCTCAGTTCTTGCATCAAAAATTTAAAGTAACACCCTGGGAATTCTAATCCAATTACTATTCTCTTCAGGTGGTGTTGAATAAATCTCAGGTTAAAAAACAACAACAACATGCAACCTGGCAATAACTGGATTTCCTTCTCAGAACCTTTCATATGGTGATTTATCAGAGCATAGAAAATTGCATTTGGTAACTGTGTATGCCTACAAGGACATTAGAGCTTGATCAGGAAAAGTCTATTCATTTTGTATCTCATATTAAGACATTGACTCAATCATAAGTTCTATACATGATTAGTTGGCTTGTGAAGAATTATATTATTCCTAGAGATAAGAGACTAAAGTACTTGCCTTTATATTTTCAATTAAAAAACACAGAATCAGGTATAAATGTTCCTTTTATTTCCACAGTTGAAGAGATGAGGTGAGAGCTATATCCATGCATTCCTTCTATTTTCTTACTATTAGGAAGCCTAGGCCTGGAAGCATCTAACCCTCTTACAATTGGATCTCCAAAAATGAATGATTCAATCCAGCTTCTTTAGACTTCTTCCTGAATTGCTGTGCTTGGTCTCATATTAACTTTGGCAATATGTTGTGATCTCTGGCTCCTTCATCTTCACTGGCTAGTTATGTCTTCAACTGTGTCTAGGTTGTTCTTTCAGCAACCTGTCTCTGTCAAACTGTCTCGGTCAAACTGCCTCACACACATAGCATACTACCATCTGTGTCTAACTTCTCTCTTACTGTCATGCTCCTAAGTAACCTCTATTTCAAGTGTTCTGCTCATGAGGATTGGGCATATCCTATCTCTGACTCATTCTGTCAAATCTCTTCTGACTTACTGCTTTGTCTGCCTCTCTACTACACATCATTTCAAACATGGCTGATTCCTTCAACAAACCAACCATGCATTCATTGTTAAGGATTAAAACAGGATAGTAAGGGAGTGTCTGCATTCCAGGCAGATCATACTGCAATCCACAGTGTGTCTGAATTCTGAATGGATTATGTGGCCCTAGAGGGTCTTTGGATATGATACCTTGCCAGAGCAGCCATGGTGGTAGATTAAAATTTCTCTGTAATTATGACCATATAAATATTTAATGCCTTCTTGCAAGACACTGATGGCATTACTTATGAGAATGGAAGACAGTCACCACTAACCTGTATTTATACTAGTTGTATATTGAATACTAATTATCTAGAAATATTTGCAGATTACAAAGTCAACTTTTCATGACATGTTTTATGGCTTTATCCCTGGAGTCAACATCCTAGGAGTGAATTGTGCAGTTTGCAGGCTAAAAGGAAACATTGTAAGTAAATGCAACATGAAGAAAGAACCAGGGAAAAATATCAAAATTTTGTTAAGTTTGCTCTTTTTATTTCTGTGGCATAAAATAATTGCCTAATCTTTCTGTTCACATTGCATGAGGCACAGCCAACATTTTTTTTTTTTTTGTAAAAGAATGGTATTTATAAGGAATGTTTTGTCTTATGTAAGAAAGAACTTTATATACTGATATATGGGGAAAAAAAGACTAACCTATGGGTAGAAGCCAGTAGAAACATTTATTTTCCAAGGATAAGTAACAATATGACATATTCAAATCATGTACACAATATGGATTTCTTGGCAAGTAATTTCTGTTTTAACTTGTATACATAACCCACACTTACTATCTCTGAAACTTCAAGCCAAATTTACTAGGAAATGAAAACAAAGAGAGAGACTTCTTTTCTTGCCATACCACATGATTCATTATATTAATCCTTCCGTAGCAGAATAAGCACCACAGGAATACTTCAACTTTTGATTGCTTTAAACACATAGACAAGAACAAGCTTGTATGCATCAGTCACTTGCGTTAGTGTAATTTCTTTTTCTAAAGACCAAGACGTCTTTGAACTAGAGGGGACATACTTTTGAAAGCCAGGAAATGTGATACCTGTCAACAAGGATAAACATGGTATTAATGAGAGTCTATGTTAATGCATTAAATTGGTAGGACATCAGCAGGGTATCAGTTTCACTGCCAACTGATTTTTCGAGACGATCTACCATTTGAATTAGTGTTAGTGATAAATTATTTCCAAGTAGTATTAATCATACTCACTGGGAAATTAAAATGTCATAAAATGATAAAGTGTTAAAGAAACAGTATCTCACATCTACACCTGCCTATGCATCACAATTGCACTGAAGTGTTTTCTTTGAATCATTCAAGACAGACTCTGTTTTTAATATGTGATGGAGTCATTTGATGATTTCATATTTCTCTCATTGTTTTAGTAGGTTTAGTAAAGGTAAGTGTATACAAAGGAAAATGGATCGTGCTATGTTATGATCACTGCTTATACAAAAAGAAATAGCAGAAAATAAGATAAAATCATTTTATTCTACCACTTTACTCTTATTAAATATTTCTAATTATAAAAAATGTGAACTTTAAAATATTCACTGCATGCACACTCACACAAAATAAGAATAAATAAAAATAACTGCAGGAGATAGGGACATGGCTTAGCATTTAAGGGCACTTTAAACTTTGTCTGAAAACCTGAGTTCATAGAAAGACCTACATCCAGCAAGTTACCCTATTACCCACACACAAAGTGACATGCATTATACTGCATATACTCAGCCACAAAATGAATAAATATAAAAAACACAAATATTTAATGACATATTGTTTGAAATGGAGTTCATATTTTACTCAAATGTATCCTTTTTCATTTTTTCAAGAGAACTGTGAATTATTACAAAAATTTTGGGTAATCTATATCATTCTATGCTGTTTCCTAAGACACGCTGTGAAGCAATTTTCTATGAGATAAAATCTTTCATCTTGGTGGAAAGCTCATTAAGAGACAGATATCCCAGAGTGAGGAAAAATATCACATTCTGCATGGAAATTCTATAAAGTAAGGAATTAAACATATCAAACTGACTTTAGGAATTACCTGGAGCTACAGATATTTGCTAGACTCCTCTATTTTCAAACATGTATAAGGTTGTAAGGGCTGCTTAGAGACACTTTTAGATAACCTGGCCTGTTTACAAGACAATCAAACAAGCTAAAGTTCATGAAAGGGAGATCAGCAAAGCTGTCTAGAAGAAAGAGACCAGAGGAAATTACTTGAAAAAGCAGAGCCCCACTACTTTCTTCTCTGAAGCTCAGAATAGCAGATCTGGCGAAGATACACTTTGAGCTTCCTGTAAGCTGGGTGATATGGCCCAGACTTAATTGCTTAATTGCATAGGTGATACAGTCAATGTTGAGTCACTTATCCTTCTATAAGTTAAGCCCCATCTATATTCAATAATGTAACCCCAATAAACTTCATTGATTGACCAATTCAAATTTGGTGATATACTTTCTTTAGTTTCTGATCATATGCCTGTCTAGGACAAGTAGAATATAGTTGTTCATGTATTCCATAGAATATTGTCACACAACACACACCAATTCTAACTGCTCTGCTTATGTTCCTTTGTTTAAACTTATTCTGATCCAATTTTGTAGCTTAAAGTTTCATTGACATGTGTCCTTTGGTTTGTTCCATACTGATGCACTATGCTCAGTAGCCTGTTAATGACTTTCATTCTTCAATGTTTGTGGTTTTATGGATAAGTGTATCATTATCTTTTCCCTCTCAAAAAGCCACAATTTTAACAAAAGCTAAGTCAAATTTAATATTCTTCTTGGTTACTTTCAAGATTACTTCTTTCAACCAAAAGTAGTATAATATTTTAAGTTCAGAAAACAGTTCTTAGTCACTAACCTATTGTTTGGTTATGTAACATGTTGCTTTAATCATTATGTCCCTACTGCATAATTAGCTTTCAAACTTTATTTGAGTGCTGATATTTGAACATAGAGCTTCTGTTATGGTTAGCAATTTCTCTTTTAGGGAGCTTTATTCTAAACTCCAAATTCAAAGTACTTAAAGCTAGAAAATGTGTATGATATTTCTTCTGAATCACTTCTCTATGTAATTGAAGATTACATGGACTCAGGTAGCAAAAGACCTTTTAATATGGCATGGTGAA
Source organism: Rhabdomys pumilio (assembly GCA_030674055.1). Classification (NCBI taxonomy): domain Eukaryota; kingdom Metazoa; phylum Chordata; class Mammalia; order Rodentia; family Muridae; genus Rhabdomys; species Rhabdomys pumilio. Next base: position 22,686,683 of record JANHMN010000005.1, read on the forward strand.
TACTTTATTATACAAAAGTGTATAATATCCTAAAAATTAATTCATAATGTTCAAAATTCTTTTTTTGTTATGAAAGTGATTATTTGAGTATTTTAAATATGTATTTTTGTGGCTAAAATTACACTTTCTCTCTCTCCTGAGAAATTTCTAGTAATATAAACCAATTTCTTTTGAAAAATCCTTTATGTGTTTACTTTGAAAATTGTCTAAAATAATTTAATCATCTTAGAAAAGCTTTATGTGTCGATGAATTCTATTTTAAAATTACAGCAACAATAATAATAATACCTTAGTATTATTTTGTATTGGATTATAAAATATTGATGTTATCTTTCCGGTGGGAAGAGATTAATATTGTCTATAGTTTGGGGAAGTAACAAGGTATCTGATAATTATGTCTTCTTCTATAATGTTTATGTGCCTCATTTCTACAAGCTCTCTATTAAGTCTTAATTATGGTTAAAATATTTAATTGTGTTATTCATACAATTATTTTCAATACACAGAGATAATCTTAGTATATCCATGCCCGTAAAAACACAGGTCTACCTGCTTCTACAATAGTGGCAACAAAGCTTTATAGCAAAGAGATCGTAATTTTGTCTGTAATTCATTCAACGAAAGATTGCATAGTTTTAAGAAATTCACATGAAGTTAATAGAATACTGCGATACAATGATTTAAACTGAGTTTCAACTCAGTTATACTATGCTAATTTATATGTATCAAGTGAATAAAAGTAAGCTGACATTTTAGAATACATAAATGTATACTAGATACTTGGTTTCATGCTTTAGTGTTTATAGACTAAACTAAAAATCTTTCCATGCCCTCTTCTCTGATGTTCCCTGAGCCACAGAAGAAGGAGCTGTGATGTAAATGTAGTCATTGTGGCTGGTTTCCCCATGATTTGTTGATCACTGAGTTATGTATTATGTGGTATTCTTTGATGGCCTTTATTTGCTGTAAAAACAGACTTCCTTGATGGTGATGTTGTAGGTACATTCATCTAAGGATTCAAAGATGTGTAGAATGCAGTAAGGATTTACTTGATTTGGCAAACTGATAGTAGTAAGATATTTTTTTTAACCTAAAGTTTATGACATCGCTAGTCTGGAAAAGCTGGCTAAGTTTCCAGGACAAGGCACAATTTATGTTCTGTTCTGTTGCTTTAATGCCAATAAGAGAGCTGTTGTTTCCCTCCAGCATGTGAGTTTACCTTTTTTGCATATCTTGTTATGTTGGTAATTGTCGTGGCTGACAGGTTTGCAGCTGGTCGGACTGTTTGTTTCACTTTCATGGCAGTATTTTCATGCATCATATTTTCTGGAACCAGAGAATCTTGATTGCAGAAAAATTTCTTTCATGTCAGATCCAGTTTGGATCACCCAAATCCTGTGTCCTATATTAGGAAGGCTGCTGTAAAAGTCTCTTCTAGAAATGGCTGCATAACCAAGAATGAAACAATGGTAATGATAATAGGCATGTTAATGTGTGAGGGGGATTATATTCCATTGGTATTTGTCCTCCAGAGAATAAACTATACATAACTAATGAAGGAGAATTAGTTTCTTCCAGGGATGAGACCCTTATTTGTTGTCAAATGCAGAATATCAAAAGTGATCAACTTTGAAATCATATCCCTGAAAAATAACAAAACCGGACCTAGCAGGTTGTTTATGTTTGTGCATGTGTATGCACACATACATATATTTGTAATAAAAATGAAGAAAATTATCAATTTGAGAATGAGAGTAATGGGAAAGGTTTGATGAAAGATAGTTGGGACTTGATAGAGAGGAAAGGAATTGGGTAAGGTAATGTAGTTGTATTAAATCATAAAATTAAACTCCATGGTGATAATGCAGCCTCTATTCAGGTATCATGGAGAACTGTGCATAGGATTGCCTGATTATTATTATTATTATTATTATTATTATTATTATTATTATTATTATAATCATTATCAGTATTTAATATAATTGATTACAGAAGTAAAAGTGGCTGTAAGCATTCCACTTCTCATGTGATAGGATATCCATATTTTGGTGAATATACTCATTGGCTCTTATGTACGTGTTCATTAACCTTTTATTATGTATGAGACTAGTGTTGGTGGTAGGGTCCTCATACTATTTAAGAGTCATTATGGGCACTGGGCTTGAAAAAATGCAGAGTGGAGGTAGTAAATGAGCAGCTTTCCCCAGTAAGTATTAGAAAATAGGCAATACTATGTGGTTCTCTTGTCCACTTTTTCTCATGTATAATTAAAAATAAAGTCACCACATGTATGAAACATGCCAAACAAATGGACAATTAAAACTTATTTTCACAAATAAAAAATGAAAATGAAAATGCTGCCTAACAGAAATTACTATTATAATTTTACAGGCAGGAAATATAAGATATTAAAAATGGATAAATGACCTAACCAAAAATATTTAATAAGTGATAGATCAAATTTCAACTGTATGGGTTTGCTTTGAACTTATTCCTAATATTGCTATTAATACCTATCTTAAAGTACAGTACATGGGCCATATGCTACTATGGTAGTTCTCTGATACCAACTGGGTGGGTCTTATATACTCTGTGTATCACAGTCACTTCTCCTTTTCTCATCTGCTTGTGAGAAACTAACCCTGAACTGTGTAGCAATGCCTTAAGAAGAAAAATAATTAGGATCTTCTCCCTCTGTAGAAAATGACCTGACCCACAGTTTCTTAACTAGATATTTAGTAGCTAATCATCTCCTACCCAATACTTGCTGGTACATTTATGATGGTGCAGTACATTCATGGACAAATTCAGTTAAAAAATGAGATAGAGAACAAAACTTAAAGACCTCCTTCAAAATGATGTTATTTTTATTTATCACATATTCATTCTTTGATATTCTATTTTGTGATTAAAATCATAATGTAGAAATTCCATAATGTTTTTAAAACAAAGTGTTGGGGGTAGGTGGGGCACACCCTTGTGGAGGCAGGATGGGGGGATGGGATAAGGGGTTTCTGGGTGGTGGGGGGAATGGGGTGAGGGGATAAAATCTGAAATGTAAACATAATATTCAATAAAATAAATAGATAGATAGATAGATAGATAGATAGATAGATAAAACAAAGTGTTTTCTATGTCTCACTTATCCCAGACAGGGTTAGTATTTTCTTCATTTGCCACTCTCACAAAATAATAAGCTAAGAATCCATTAGTAAGGGACTAAATGTTCCTTTGTCCTTAAACATTGGAAATAGAATGAAACCTTGCCAGACAGTTTTTCCTCTCTAGGGAATATAAATTCCACTTTCAACCTTGCCTTTGAGAGCTGCAATGTGAAAGCAATCGGATGTAGCATGACCCTCCCAAGTCCTCCTTTTTTATGTAATGTGTGTAAATGTATAATTACAGTCAATCACATTAAATTAAACTGTGCACTTAAAATACATATAAATTTATACATTAAGACCTAAAATAATATGCTAGGTATATCCTTTATGACTGGTAACTTTAAATGCTGCTTTTAAAAAATTAATCAGTGAATGAATCTGCATCCCAAATGTTGTCAGTTCCTAGTCTCCCCTTGCACAGTTCCTTTCCAGATCTCCCCTTTGCCTCTGAGAGGGCAGTCCCCCCCCCCCCCCAGAATTCCCTACCCTGATACATAAATCATCTTTAAGATTAGTTGCATCCTCTCCTACTAAGGCTAGACAGGGCAGCCTTCTACCCTAGACCAGCCTGTGTATGCTCATTGGTTGGTGGCTTAGTCTCTGGAAACTTCCAGGGTTCAAAATTAGTTGTTGCTGTTGGACTTTCTGTGGGGAGCGGAACTCAAGATGGCTCCTGGCTGGGTGCCAGATGCCCCTGGCATGTTGGTTCACCATTTCAGGAAGCCTGAGTGGCACATAGTCTAGGTTTTACTGCACATGCATTCTGCTTGTTCATAATTACATAAGATCGGGCCACGTGACGTATGCGCTCAACACCAATCGAGAATGACTTCATGGCAGGTTCTGATTGGAGAGGACACAGAGATTTAAGGGCTGGGAGCTAGAGCTCGTGGGCTTTTTACTATACTTCAAAGTTCCTGAATAAATCATGTTTGGAAGAAGAACCCGCGTCCATTGTCTTCTGTCTGCTGGTCGGTTCAGGAGGCGGCACCTTTCTCTGGGGTTTCTATCTCATTCAGGGCCTTTAGTCCTTTCTCTAACTCTACCAAGATTCCCTGACCTCTGTCCAATGTTTGTCTGTGGGTATCTTCCTTCTTTCTCCATTTGCTGCTGGGTAGAGCCTCTCAGATTGCTGCTATGCTATGCTCCTGTCTGCAAGCACAACATAGCATCATTAATAGTGTGAGGGATTGGTGCCTGCCCATGAGATAGGTCTCAAAACGAGAAGTTGACTGGTCAGCCATTACTTCAGTCTCTGCTCCATCTTTGTCCCTGCATTTCTTTAAGACAGAACCATTTTTAGATCAAAAGTATTGAAAGAGGGTTGGTGTCCCCATACCTCCACTGGAGGTCCTGTCTGGATACTAGAGGTGGTCTCTTCAGGTTCCATATCCCAGAAGTTAGAATATGAAAACTGAAGATGATTTTTTTGAAGATTGTTGGTTACTATCACAACAAGAAATGTTACTTTGTATTTAAAATGATGTTCTCTTCTTTCTTTATGGGGCAGAGCTAGCATACTGATTAAATAATATGTGTTGATTAATTAAACATATAATAAAATGTTCCTGCATTCAGCTTGATGTTTTGCAAACCTTCCTATGTTTATTTGTACTTTTTAATCAGAGAACTGATTTATTTTTATCTTAGGCATGTCTTTCAATGTGATTGACAGACCATGTCTAGAAAGACAAGAAATAATTAAATGTTAACAGTGAAATAGAAAAGCTCTGAAGCTATGTTTTAATAGTACTGACCAATCCTTGAAGTATATTATTTTTGCTTGCTCATTATAGATCTACGAAAATGTAATGAATCAGTCAGGACAGAACAATAGCTTAATTAGAATTTTGAACCTTGGCAATTTTTAAAGAACCTATATTTGTAATTTGTCAGTTCCTAAAAGTAATAAATTAATAGACTATTACTTTCATAACAATTTTCAAACATGAAGATACAGCACCAGTGTTTCTGTAAAGAACTATTATCAATCAGCTGTCAGAGGTCATTTTGATGGACCCAGACTGAATATACTGTTAGTTACAGTTGAAGCTCCTGAAATGGCTTATCTTTAGCATCTTTTTATAATACCTTTCCATTTGACAGCAGTGCATAAATTAGACTGACAAGACCAGAAACCCATAGAATACATTTGTTGCCCTATCCCTCAGCCCTTTGGAATGGTCCTTGTGGGTAGAGGGTAAGAAGGTTCAGAATCATAGATGATACACAATCTGAGAGTCAGGTGAGAAGCAGAAACAGACTCATTTATTGCAGAATTGGAGAGTGCCTTTATACCCTCCACTCATGCCCCATTAGTCCACGATATCTTGCCCTTTGTTGCTGGAACCATCTGATTGGCTGGCCAGGTCATGTGCTCTGTAGTCATCTGTCTCCATGTGCCAGGCAGCTCTTAAGGTAATAAAATGTGGAAACAGCTATTGTCCGTGGATGGGCCATTATGGGCTGCCGGTCAGGGTATGCTGACTCATTCCTCCTACACACATTGAGTTTATAATCTTTGTATAATTTTCTAGGCCCTTAGACCCTTAGTTCTGTGTTATTACAGTGCTTATGTAGGTCTAGAATGTTATGATTCATCAGTTCTTGGTAGTGGCTTGCATTGTAGCTTTTGTACTGGTCTAATTATGAGGATTTCTCAGCACACCACAGTGACAGTGACACAGCTTCTGAGTTTAGGGTGTCTGAAATCTTTGTCCATTAAGCATCTCTATAGCACTCTCAAAAGCATCTAGTACTAAGTATTTGCAGAATTGGGGAGTGCATTTATAGCCTCCACCCATGCTCCATTAGTCCATGACATCTTGTCACTTGTTGCTGGCACCATCTGATTGGCTAGCCAGGTCACAGTTTCACATTACAGCTTTGTAACTTTCTTAAACTTAGTTCTTTGCCACTGTTGCCTTCTCTGTACTTACCTTTTCTTTTCTCCTTGATTGGGTCACTTATTTAACTCCATAGGTGTTTCTTGCTCTTCTAAGATCATGGCTTAAGTTACTGGTCAGCAACTACTACTACCTCTTTCAGCACTTATCAGTTCTAATGTTGTCTCCACAGCTGTACAGACTTGTTTCTTGCTGCCAGTTTCTTGACTTCACATCTTCTGTGGCTGTCATACCCACTAGTGTCCTATTTCTGCTATCAAATATTCTGCTGTCACTTGTGCAGGAACTAATTTTATTTGAATTTTTAGCTGTTTACTTTTCTAACAGCGAAAAATAGATATTTGTACAAAGCCTAGTATTAGTGAGTCAGTACAAGGAAGTATCTGACAGCCTCCTCAACGAGTGAGAGGAAATCCCTACTTATTCAATCAGGAATTGGATATTCCCAAATTATAGTAGACTGTCATGCAAATGAAGGATTGTGTTCATACTCTATATTTTGCACTTATAAGAACTCACCCTCTACTGAACCCCCAGGGGAAATATTCTCCATCTTTTCTGGTAGAACTTGTTAAAGACAAATCTCAAGTTCCAAGAATCAGTCATGGCTAGGAGTACACCTTGGGACACCAGAACAAACGGCTACAATAATTGTGTAGCTGCCAATATTGAACTATGGAGAGGTGAAAACGGCTGTCATGGGCACAATAACAACCTACTTGACTCTTTCCTTTTCATCTTTGCAGGATTAAGAAAGAAAGTCCATCAGTTCTCAATTAGGAAATCAAATCATGCCATCTCTATAATATTTGCTTATTTATAGGAACATTATCACCTGTAAGAAAGCTTATGATAAATTATTTATTTTTAAAACTGCTCCAGATTTTAACTGTTTAACAGTGTCTCAGATGTAACTAGAACATATTAATAATACACAATAATGGCATGTTCATTCATGTATATATTTACTTTGATCATATTAATATGACTATCACTATCTCCCATACCCTTCCCATTTTTTGATGAACCCTATTACTATCAAATGACAATTAGTATCTCTTGTTTCTTCCCTGTATCTTGTTTTACTTTTCTTCCTTTCTTCCTTCCTTTCCTTCTTCCTTTCCTTTCTTCTCTTCTTTCTTTCTTTCTTTCTTTCTTTCTTTCTTTCTTTATTTATTTATTTCTTTATTTCTTTATTTCTTTATTTCTTTATTTCTTTATTTCTTTCTTCTTCCTCTCCTTAACTGAATGCATTTATTTTGGCTTCCTTGCAAGACTATGACTGGGAAATTATTTAAAGAACTTTAAGTTATTTATACTGCTTGTAATACACTGGAGGAAATATCTCTTGTTCCTTGTTCAACTACTAACTGTCAATATCTCCTCAGGAATAGGTGGCACTTCATGAACCATTCCTCTATTTGTCCTAAAATGTCAATGGGCCAAATCTTGTTCAGATAGCCACAGTTATTGTGTGTTCATTAGTGGAATGGACATTTTATGTTAGAAGATATAAAGTCATGTCTTTACTTCCTCCAACTGAATTACTTTGTGCTCTACTGGAGTAATTTAAAACTCTTACAATTGAAAGCTTCTCCAACTTCTAGTCTTCTAAGCCTAAGCAGTTTTAAACCATACTTGAAAGGCAAGTTCTTTTTCTTTTAAGTATATCTACTCCATTTTAATGTTCTTCTGTTCTTTCCCATGGTTTGTCTTTGCTCCTTGCTAGGTGTTTTGTCTACCATTAAATTATTTTCCCAGCATAATCACAATGTATTCTTGATACATACAAAGTTTAAGTGGGACAAGTCATTTAATATGTTCCTAGAGCTGTCCCTTACATCAATGTATATAATTCTACTTAATCAGTTTACCAATTAGCCTATTCCTACCACACATACATCATAAGACATAATTACTATACCTACTTACATTTTGTGAATGCCTACAATAAAAACTGGGACTGTAAAAGATGTGTCATGTACCATGCACTGACTCCCAGGAGTTCATTATATTTAATGCAGGAACTGTTATGATATTTTGCAAAGTATATTGTGAGAACAAAAGGTAAATTAAATTTACTCTGAAGAGTGCAATCAGCTGTAGGAAAAAAGCAAAACCAGGCAAATATGCACATTGTTTTTGAGGAGATTCCTGGGGGATGAATAAGCATCCACTAAACAATGAAAGACATACACTGGCATTGCTAACAATATCCTGTTATACTAGAGATGTATCCGTGGAGGTTTGGATGAAGTTATGTTGTTAGTTTCCTTCCAAAAGCCTTCCACTCTTCCATAATTATAATATTCAATAGTACAATCTAAAATTTTTCTAAAAACTATATTTCTTGATAGTTCATTTTCTCTAGAGAAACCTAACTAAATAAACTTTTCATATTTAATAGCACAGATCCTACTATAATGCAATCAAATTAATGAGTTATATTATTAATATACTTTTCTTTATCAAAAAACACATACTGTCACCTTAAAAACCATTATTTACTTTGAAATTGGAGTGAATATTTTAACATTGTAAATTTTGTTATAAGTATATATTTTATATTACTTAATATCCCCTCTGTTTTCTTGCTTCTCTGCCCTCCTGTCAATCCTCAAGACAATTTCGCTTCTGCTAATACATACATAAATACATGTGTGTATGTGTATGTGATTTTATATGTCTATTTTATGCACCATCTAGCAAACCCAAATAAGAGAAACCAGAAAACACACAGTTTTCTTTGTTACCTTATTTCACATACACATTCCATAAAATATAAACCTTCATTCTTCCTAATGGCTGAAAAATTCTTATTGCATATGTAATGTTTTCTTTATTCACTCCTCTATTTTTGAGCATATATGTTGGTTCTGAACATTGCTGTCATAAATCATTATATAAAAATATTTATGTGCAAATATCTCAGAGATATGACTCTTAAAGGTGTTCACATTTATTTTTGTTCAAAATATTGCAAAAATGTATATTACTTGATGTGCTTTAATTTCTGAGTTATCATTATGGAATAGGTTACAAAAATAATATGTAAAATTGATGCCCATCCCCTGCACAATTCTATAACTTAGCAGGAACAAGGTAAAAAGAAAAGTATACTTTTTTCAATTGTTCATGTTTGATGCTCCATGCAGAGCAAGGTATTTGAATGATATACATATCAGCAGGGGTTTGATTATTCTTCTATATAAATTAGTTTCCATTTAAATTTTATAAAAGTGAGAACTGAAGCATGTTTTCTTAATGTTTTCAAAGCAATTACAATAAGACACTTAAGCAATATGGTATCATGTGATGTTTCTAAATATTTAAATTAGAATCTACAGAAGACAAAACTACTAAATAGAATTAAACTCTTGTAAAGCAAATGATCCAGATGGATCATTAAGCCATTAAGAAGCTATACAAAGATGAAAGTGAGGATAAAATGCAGTAGAATAACCCTTCCCCATAATCCATCAAATTAAAATGCTTATAACAGTTCAGGAAACATTTGACTGGTCAAATTTTTAAATATATAAGGCTTTTTCTACAAGTTTGCTAGTATAAAAGTATAAACTTGTTTCTATATTAATACTTATTTCATGAGAATTTATTTTTTATTGGATATTTTATTTATTTACATTTCAGATGCTATTCTCTTTCCCCATTTCCCCCCAGAAAACCCCCTATCCCTTCCCCCCTCCTCATTCTTCTATGAGGGTATGACACATCCACACACCCACTCCCACCTCTCCACCCTCAAATTCCCCCAAACTGGAGCATCCAGACTTTATGTGACCAAGGACCTCCTCTCCCACTTTTGCCTGACAAGGCCATCCTCCCCTACATATACAGTTGGAGATGTGGGTTCCTCCCTTATGTGCTCCCAGGCTGGTGGTTTAGACCCTGGGGAGCTCTGATTGGTTGGTATTGTTGCTCTCCTCGTGGAGCCTCAAACACTTTCAGCAATAATTTCCAGAGAAGAGCATGGGAAATAAATAAATAAAAAGGTATATATAGGGGAGTTTTCTATACCAAAAGTAGCATGCACCTTAGTATACAAAACGAAACATATCAAACAGTGTTTACTATAAGGGATCTTAATAAAGACTTTAACATTTTTAAATTACATCATATATAAGTTTATATAATAAAAAGTAACAAGAACTTATATCTTCCCGCCACAAGAGGTGTACAGATATCTTGAGATATTTTGTACATCCATCCAGCATTATATATTTTTCAATGAACATGCCAAGAAAATAAGATGTTAGTAGTATATGTCCCTCAGGCAACAATCTAATGGGATTTGTGTTGAACGATGACAAGTCATAATTTATAACAGGTGATTATATTATGAAGTATTATTCAGGAGCTAGTTTTATTTAGATGAATAAAAGTATTTAGTATAATGCTTCAGTTGAGAGAGGGTAATACCCAATGATAAAATCAATTAAATACTGTAACTCAAAATTTCTCTATATATTTCTACTTCTTGGTCTTTCTCAAGGAAAATTACCATATGCCATAATATTTTTGGGAAAATAATTTTAAAAACATGAGTTTCTTACATAATATTTTTAAAGAAATGTTTCATTATAAAAACATGAAAATGTGATTAGGGAGATGTCTCAGTATTTAAAAGCACTTGCTATTCTTGTAGAGGACCCAAGTTCAGTTCCCATCCATGCCATGGTAGCTCACAAATATCTACAATTCTAATTTCAAAAATTTTGTGTTCTTTTTCTTTCCTCTGTGGAACTCAGGCATGAATACTGTAAGTGGACACGAAAGCAAAACAAATACATTTGAAATGAAAGTACATAAATATTTACAAATTGGAAAGTTAAAAATTATTTGTAAAAATGTTTTCATTTAGTTTTGTTATCTATCTATCTATCTATCTATCTATCTATCTATCTATCTATCCATCTATCCATTGTAGTGTGTGTGTGTGTGTGTGTGTGTGTGTGTGTGTGTGTGTGTGTGTGTGTATGTGAATGTGTTTGCCGTCATGTCTGTATGTGCAATATATGAATACCTAGGGACCATGGAAGCTAAAAGAAGATGTCAGATTCCTTGAAATGGAGTAATAGATGGTTGTGAGCCACATGGGTGCTAGGAACCAAATTTGGATGCTCTGCCTGAGCAGTAACCATTGACTCACCAGTATAGCCTCAGTAAAGTTAGATTTATTTTTTAAGAAAAGAAGTTTAGCTAATCATAAATATAATGTTCAACACACTGGCTTCAATTATCAGGAGGTGTTAATTTCCTTGTCCAAAATTTGTAAGTGAGAAAATGTGTTATTTTTCAAGAAACACTTTTTCTCATTAGACCCTAGGTCTTGTTTATAACATTGCTCATGCAAAAATTAGATACAAATTATTAATTAAAATATTTAATTAAGAATCACTATAAAGAATAGATAACAACATCATGTAATTTAAGCCAATTGCCAGTTCAAACTTTAAGAAAAATAAGAAAAAAGGAAGTTGTCACAAACAGATCAATTCCAGAGTGTAGATACTAGTATAGGACAACAACTTTTGTTTTAATATCATTAAATTAATTATAAAAAATGAATTTTATAGAAATCAAGTGACTCATTTCACATTTTAAGAGATTAAAGAGATGAACTTCCAACTAGAATGTGTCAATATTAGTAGGATTGTTTTTTAAAATATATTGGAAAAGTAATACTAAAACATAAGCATTTTATATTTAAATGATATAGTATTTTTCAACATATTCATGTTGAAAGGAAAATAAATTATACTAACATTTTAATCTGTTTTAATTACTATCAAATAGCATGATTTAATCAGATAACTGCATAACTTAATGTATGCCTTCATGATATTTGCATATACTATAAAATTTCAATGGCTGAGGCCAATGCTCCTTTCTCTGATTTTATAAATTGTATCCTTTTCCTGTAATCTCCTTCATAACCTGCAAGACCCCCTGTCTAGATTTTTTAAGTTATCTGTTGCTCTGCTCTTGTATATGAAACAAAAAATGTGATAGCTAAAATTCCATGTCAATTTCATTTAGATTAAAGTGATGCCTTCTAATTATAAATATTCTTTTAATTTTACTGCTATATAATTCTTTAATATACATAATATATAATATTGTACATATGTGCTTTATATAATATATATTATTTGCATATTAATCAGTTGATTGACACTTATGCTGATTCCACAACTTTTCTAGTTGTGATAGTGCTGCCATATGCATTAAGATGTCATGCATATCTACTGTGTACTTATCTCATTTCCTTCATGCATATATACCTAGAAGTCATGTAGATAAATCATATAATAGTTCTACTTTTAGCTTTTAAGGAACACATATATTCATACTTTTTCTCTGAAAACTGAACTAATTTAGATGTTGAACAGTAGGAGTGTTTCTTATTCTGTTTTGATGATAGACACTCAAACTGGGATAAAATATAGTCTCATATAATTTTGATTTTTCACGACCTAGTGGCTAACTATATGGAAAACTTTAAATATAAACATTAGTCATTTTCTATTATTCTTTTGAAATATGCCTCTTAAGTAAATTGTTTATATTGATTCCTTCAGGTGCCTTGTAGTTATATTTTTAAAATTTTGATACATACATATGTATACATATATATACATATATATATATATGTGTGTGTGTGTGTGTGTATGTGTGTGTGTATGTGTGTGTACATACATACATATATATGCATATATATACATATACATATATATATATATATATATATATATATATAATTTCAAAATTATTAAATTTAGATGGTGAGTTTAAGCTAATTTTTAGCATTTTGGAAATTATGAGATATTATAATAACTTAATTGAAAGATATATACTATATATGTATATAAACAAATATAAATGATATTAAAACTAATATAATATGTACATACAAATAAACATATATTTTCATGCATACTTTATTTCGGATGCTGGTGTGGGTACTAAAGATAATCTGAAGGATAAGACCATTAGAATCTTTTTCTTACCATATGACCATTTACTAGTAGAAAAGTTCAAAAATATGGGAGAAAATAATGGTACTTATACTACATGATTCACAATTAAAGACTACAATTTAATACATTTGGTGAATTCCCAGATGTTTGGATCCATTGACACACTCCCATTTTTATATGGTTCTACCATTCAGTAAAAGCTTTTTAAACTCCAATGAAAAATATCTGTGTTTCCAGGTTGAGCCTAAGTGACATTTAACCTAGTTTATTTGTGAATATTTTAAACAAATATGGAAATTTGAAATATGATTTAATCACTATTTTTAATTTACTCATGCTATATAGCATCCCCAAAATATTTTGTTTATTCTTAATGCTAAACTTTATTTTGTTATGTAGTAATATCATTTTACTTTCATTTATTTTCTCAATAGTTGGTGGCATTTTATGATTTTACTTTAAGGCTATTATGAATGATTTTGAGATTGACCATCACAGACAGGTAATATTTAGACATATTTTATTTGTAGACAGAAAACTATAACAATATTTATCACAATATCTATCATTTCTTGTTATCACCAAAATGGACTCTTAACCAATGGAGTAAAAATAGAAGAGAAGAAAGCTTCAGCACCATGAACTTGATTCACCAAGGTTGACTGCTTAGTGTCATTTTGTGATATATACACTATAAGAAGTAGAGACAAACATTGTATATTACTATTACATCATACTCTGAGGTAGTCATCTCACTTCCTTTGACAGCATGATTACCTTGAGATTTTTAATTGTAGAAGGTATAATGCTTTGTACTTACTGAAATATAAAGTTTTTCTCTATACAATTTCATCTTACATAATGTAATTTTCTTCCAAAATTATCATGTGAGGATTATATTTTTCAGTATTTTATATAGCATTGATTAGGTAATCTATAGAAGAAGGGTGACGATTGGTCAAAACACAATGAGTTCATTGGTAATATCATATTGCTCACTCCTTTTGACATAGATTCAATAGAGTGAAGCAATATTCCTTTGAATACTAAGTTCTTGCACTAGACAATTTCATTTTCTTACTTGGTTTAAACAAAGTTTTCCAGGATGCTCTACACAATATCTATTAAAATGATGCTCTTATGGAATATAATACCATATTATATGTCCATGAGTCAATGAGAAAATAAAGGAACAGAAATAAAATATAATCACTCTGTTATACCCAGTGATCACATGATTTTTTTCTTGCATGCAGACCTTAAGGTCTTAGCTCATGAAGTAATGAAATAATTTCATTGAACTAGGAGACTATTTGGTATCCTCTGTAGACTACTTCTGCCACTAAATAAACAAAGATGTTCCAGTCCTGGCTAGAATGATTGATTTTGACCACTGCTTCATAATATAAATAAGAAAGAGTATATTTGTAATTTAGAATACTTTAGGATAATGATCAACATTTATCTAGTGAAATTTTAAGGTCATTAGAAAAGTAGAACATCCTCATACAGCTAACACTACTTATGTATTAATGAATGTTGGCATCACTTTAACATGTAAAGAAGGAAATCCAGTTGTACAAACTAAGCACAAAGAAAATATATAAGGTATAAAAAAGGCAGAAATTATACATAGTATCGTGGAGGTAGGTTGCTTTAGTCTATTAATTAAAATATTAAAAGATAGACTGTAAATAAGTGTTTGGAAGAAAATGTTTGTTTGCAAATATTGAAGTTTCCTTGAAAGAAGTGTCACAAGAGCTAGAGAAATGAAATGATCAACTCTAAGTGAGTTTGAAGCTGTGATTTGTAATAAGGCCATAAACATTATCTATGTGCTCCTTCTATAGCAGGGATTGTGCCTCAAACTGTTTCCATGATCACACAGTAACTTAACTAAATCCCCCTGTCTTGGTGTATGAGCCAGGAAGTAGATGTAATAGGATCCCTTGTTTTGATGCACAAGTATAAAAAGACTACTGGTTGGCTAGAGTAAGCATGGGTTCCACAAATCCCTCTGTTCTCTGCATTATAAAAAGATCAGAGAAACTCAGGAACTGGAAACTTACCATTGAGCCAAAAAGCCAAAAGGAGATGGAAACCTCTTGCCTATTGCTAAGTGGAAAAGCCACAAAAAACCTCCAACTTTAGTTAGAACGTTTATTTCAGGCATGCAACATCACTACAATATAAAATGCATAGAAAAGAGGATTACCAGTTTATAAAAATTTCCTTCATATATTTTATCAACATGTGTCTCTCTATATAATTTTCTTTTACTTATAATCCATTTGAAATGTTAAAGAACATATACTGATTGTACAACAATGACTTTGAGTATCATATGACATTATTTCAAAACTAATTTCATTTATTTTATGTGTATGTATTTTCTCAGCATGATCTTTTTGCCATACACTATCTGGCCAGAAGTCATCAGACTACCTGAGACTAGAATTCTAGATAGTGCATAACTATTGAGTGCTGAGACTTGAAATCCATCCCCCTCAGTTGCCTGTGCTCTTATGCACTGAAACATTTTTTCCAGTTTCTGTATTCTTACTTCTATGTCATAGTTTTAATTTAGCTGGATTTCAAATGAACAAATAATTTTTAAAAGGATTTTAACACCTATATGCTGGAGGAATTATGCATAATTATTTGTACCTAAAATAGTTTTACATTTTAGGTAGGATATGATTCTCTTGTTTTCTTTAATTTTTTCCTTTTTACTTGGCTATTCAATTTATTTACATTTCAAATGTTATCCCCTTTTCTTGTTTTCCCTCAGCAAACCCCATATCCCATCTCCCCATCCCTTCTTCTATGAGAGATTCTCTTGTTTTTTTTTTTTTTTTTTGGAAATAAAATATGGTTTGTGGAAATGTTTATAGACAACCATTAAAAAACATGGTTGTAGAGTTAATGTGAAATATCAACTTAACTATACCATGAGATAACAAGATACGTACTCAAACATTATTCCAGTCATACTTTTGATTTTATCTCTAGAGGATATTAACATTTTAGCCACTATGGAGTGTAAGTAATACTCCTTGTCAGTGAAATTGTATTTTATTCAATTTGTTATGGGTCTGACTTGAGCAGTAAGGTTGTCACTTGCTTGAATAAGATCAAATTCCTCCTGTTTTAATGTCTTTGATCTGGACCTGTCTGAAATATCAAACTGAAATATCAGCTGTCCCTATATCTCAGTTTTGTCAGGATTCAGTATAATCTGTTTCTCAGTTCTTCAGACACAGATTGTAAATATATCATTGGCATTTCTGATATTTCAGTTTGTATATGACAGTAAACATAACACTTCTCAAACACCCATAAATTTGTGATTTACTTCATTTGAGAAAATATTTCTTCCATATGTATATTTGCAATGTATACACACATACACACATTTATTTATATGGCATAAATTAATTTAAAATCTCTTATCTACATATCTTATCAGTCACAGGTGTCAGACCATACACTACAAAATTTCTCATCTTTCATGAGCCAATCTCATAAATCATATATCCATATGTATGTATGTGCATACAGAAAATCCTAGATATGAACATACATGCATACAAACTTACGCACGGAAAACATATCACTTGACTTACAGTGGTATTATGCTCTTAACATGTATTATAGGAGGGTTAGATAATTTTTTTATTTGTTCTGTAAATAGTTAGATTTATATTTAAAAGTTATATTATGGTCAGAAACCATCAGCAATTTATAGAAATTCTTTTCTCATGGAAAATAATATATGCACTAAAATAATATGATAATAAAGAATATATTTAGCAGTTAAAACAATTGTGGTGCCGGGCGGTGGTGGCGCACGACTTTAATTCCAGCACTTGGGAGGCAAAGGCAGGTGGATTTCTGAGTTCGAGGCCAGCCTGGTCTACAGAGAGAGTTCCAGGACAGCCAGAGCTACACAGAGAAATCCTGTCTCAAAAAAAAACCAAAAAACAAAAAAACAAAAAAAACCAACATCAACAACAACAAAAAAAAAACCACAAAAAAAACCAAAACAAAACAAAAAGAAAAAAAAAACAATTGTGGTGATAAATGATGGCTTAATCAATAAAGTCTTTGATACATGAGCATAAGGACATGAGTTTTGATTTCTGGTTCAAAACATGAAAAACTGAACAGGGTGACATGCATTTTTAATACCAGCACTAGGGTGACATAGACAAGAGCTTTATGAAGTTCTTGACAGACAGGCTAGATGATTTTGTAAGTTCTAATTTCAGTGGGACACTTTGTCTTAAAATTAAGATAGAGATGAAATTATAGAAGGCATCTGTGGCTTTCTTGGTCTTCAAATATACAGACAAATGTAAACCTCCATCCTCACATGTGCACATTCACATGCACACCTATGCTATTTATACAAAGACAAAAACATGTTGTATATGACATAAAAAACACAAGCGCACACACAAGTACACACAAACACACACAAACACACATTTAAACACAGTCCCTTGATCATTTTGTGATTTTGAAATAATGATATTCAGTTACGTTTGTTATAGATGCATAATATTTTATTCAAACAGGCAATTAGTTCTTCTTTTTATGTCTACCCTCTTTTATTGATAACTATAAAGTATTTTTGTAAATTAATCAACTAAATAGCATACATTAGCAACAAAATTCACTATAGAGTATTCACTGTTTTTCTATCTTTATTGCAATAATTACTACTCTATTTGACTGAACAGGTCATACAAATTAAAAATAAATGTGATACCACATATTCAAGTGGAAAATAAACATAAATATTTCAGTAAACTTAATAAGATGAATTCACAAAGTATACTGAAAATGCATCACTTTAGTATCATAATTAGCAAATGAAACAATAATCAGGCAAGTTTCTATCATGTGTGAATTGATATTTAAAAGAATTAGTTATATTTACAAACTTTCCAAAACCTATTTTCATGATACTATTCTAGAGTAGATTGCAAAATCTTCACTAAAATCAATTGCTGCTTGAAGCAGTGTAGTCTGGCATTTCTAAAGTAATGATGAGCCTGAGATTTAAAGAAGTTAGATTAACCACCCTTAAACAACATAAGTAGACACGTTTACATATACAGATTAGGTTTCCAGGCCCTTATTTGCTTCATTATATCTATTTCTTTGCTGATAAAACAGACATAATAACAGTGCAAAATTATTTGTGTCGTTTGAAGATTAATGAAACATAAGGTCTTAACTGTACTAGATATAAATGAAAATTACCCACTATGTCATTGTGGAGTGTTAGATATATCATGGTTTTTGAAATCTTTGCTTATAAAATGAAGATACATAGGTTGGGACTAGCCATCTTGAAGTCTAAGCCCTTTGAAACTGATTGGGAATGTTGTTAGTGTGACAAAAATTTCCATATGCCGTGGGGGGCTGGAGGTGGGAAACAACATAGAAATGGTAATCCCAGGAAATCTAAGTGTATCTGAGGTTGAAACTGGCTTAGAATAGTACATGTTCGTACATTTATCTAGGAATAGTTAATAAGTTTCAACAAATTGTTAAGCTCTTTAGGACTAAAAGACTGTAGGAATTGAACCTCAACCACAGGAAAGTTAAATTTAATCAGTATGTCATTTCTGCTAAAAAGACTTTTTCTGTGCTATTATGATTTGAATGTAAAGTATCCCCCATCAGCTCATATACTGGAACACTTGGTTTCCAGTGCCTGGCACCACATTGGGAAAGTGTGGAAACTTTGAAATGTGAAGCCTAGGTGGAAGAAGTTGACAGACATTGAGAGATCTCTCCCTAAATTCGAACCCCAGTTTCTATTTCTACTTATAGGGTGGCACTTTCTGGAAGACTGTCATGACTGAAAAAGCACATGTTATCTGAAGGTGAATCCTGTCCGGGACCAGGTTGCTGCTGAAGGGGGCTGTAGCCTCATTGTAGCCTCATGAGTTTAAGGACTTATTGCTTTACATGTGACAATGTTCCCTCTCAGTCAGGCTACTGTCATGAGTATGGTTCTTAAACTGTATTGTCATAACAAGTCAGTGATGATTTATTATCATGTCACACTCATCATGCATCCAACCACTGCAGTAAATCTGTTCACTTTATTTCTTGTACTATGTCAATTCTTCACCATTAACTCAGCATACAATGTGTTTTAAAAGTACACAGCTCTATGATCCTTAACTTAGGTTTCTCAGCTCTGAGGAATTTACTTTCCTTGGAATCATAAGAAATATTTGGAGTCCTAAGGATGCAGCAAAATGGTAGAGTTAATGTTACATGTATTGGGTTCAATCTACAACACAGACACACAGGTAGGCCAGTCAGTAAGTAGAGAATAGATACATAATATTTTGTGAGTTTTCACACAAATATAAACAAATACTAGACAAGAAGCACTTCAAATGAATATGAATTTAGATTGGTTGATTGTTTAAAATATAGCCCACTATATAGTGACATACTCATATATCTCTGAATTTTTGCATCCTTTCTCCCTGCTCTACTCCCTAATTCGCCCTTTCATCTTTATGGTTGATCTTTTAAGGAAACCAAAGATATGCTCCTGAATTCTAGATGCTTCCAGGTTCCTGTGGTCAGCTTCATCTCCTTAAGGCATCCCCAAGGAGAAAACTCAGGTGGTTGGCTTTGTGGAATCACATTTATTCAATGAACTGCCTCACCAGCCCTACTCTTTTATACTCTCTTTTATGCCCCAAAACCATTACGTATTCTCACAGTGGCTAAAATTTTTATAATGGTTTGTTTGTCAACTAACATCAAATAGAATACAGCCAAAATATATTTCTCTTTCATTTCTGTGTTTTAATAGAGTTGCACATGTCCTAGGCTGGAACATTGTGTGGCCAAAGAGACTCTGAATTTCTGGTCTTCCTTCCTCTACTTCAGGGTTGTTGAGATTATAGGTATGGTTCATATCTACATGTAAGTAGTGCTAATAACTGAAGCCAAAGTCTTTCATGTAGAGAAATTTTAATCTGGCAATATTGCTGCTCTAGTAAGTGATCATATCCAAAGACCTTTTAGGTCTATGTGATCTGGGTAGAATGGCACATCTTTAATCCTTCTCACTGGAATATACACCTTCAGTCCTTTTGGCTGGAATATAGACATGCCCTTAGTATACACGTCTGATCCCTCTTGCTGTAATACAGACATGCCTTTAGTACAAACCTTTAATCCCAAACAATGATGTATAATTGAGTTACAGACAAAGATTTGACAGAATAAATCAGAGATAGGAAATGCCCAACTCTCATGAGAACACACAGGAAAAGAGAGACTTCTTAAGAGCAGTCCAATGAGAGAAGTACAGTTGCATTCCATTGAGTACAGTTGTTTTCAGTGCAGTGCTGTAGAAAGCAGTTGAGTTCAGTTGAGTCCCTATAGTTCTGTTCAGTTCATGCAGTCAGTGCTGTCAGTGCAGTTCAGTTGGTGGAATTCAGAGGGTTTTTCCAAGCTGAGCAATTCAGTCAGAAGCCAAGAGAAGCCAATTTGAATCAGTCAGATTTGACAGAAGTTTGAGCCCAAACAGCTGTGTTGAACCAGCTAGCCAGAGTTGAGAAATAGCTAGAGTGGTTGAATTTATTCAGCAGTATGTCTCAGTGGTTTAACCATTCTAGGTCTATGTTAACAGACAGAGGCTGAAAGCTAAAGCCTTTATGGTCTGGGCTTGCAGATTAGATTGTATGGAAGCTGGAAACTTTCAGGCCTATGCATAGGGATAGCTCAATTAAAATACTCTGGGCTCACTTCAAGCCATGTTTCTATAATGCTTGGGTACAGCTCACATTTTATCACTTTGTGTGAGGAAATAAAAGGGACATTAACACTTTTACACATTAGACAAGTGTTCAGTGTTCCATTTGCAGTGCTCATCTCTGTTCTTTACCCATTAATTCCTCTTTTACATGGGCAAGTGGAATTCATTTCAATATAATACATATAAGGGACAAACCTCAGGACTGAAGGGAACATATGGGTTATGGAGTTCAATATCATTTTGGTAACATGCTCATCCCTAGAGCAGCCCAATTTCTCTCTGGATCTTCAGTCTATTTTCTAATCTTTCCATGTTATGTGACTACCCCTACCACAAGCCAGAGATCCTGGATTTGCTCACCAACTCCTCTACTCTGAAGCACCAGTGATGTCACAAAAGGAGTTCTTGTAGTCAGGAGGTTCTGTAGACTGACCAATTGCTCCTTCTTTTTCTTCCCATTAGTTTGATTTTGTGGGTTCCTCTTCATCTGCTCCCCTTCTACTGCAGGTCTAGGGAGCTCCTTATTTGAAAAATAGTCATTTTTATTTAGCTCTTCTAGTTTCTCCAGAGTTCATATGCTCTCTGCCCTCTGAACAATACAGTTATCTTCTATGATAAAATAAAACAGCATTACAAAATCTAGGCCAATATGTATACACAGTGGTATTGTTTCCAAGAAGCATACTAAGATTACTAGATAGATGTGTAAGAAGGACCGCAGAATGGGTCCTTCTGTGTTCTGGGGTCCTTCTTACACACAGCACAGTCAGAACAAGTTTGGTTTGTTGGAATGGGTTTTAGGAGTTAAGAGGTCCAGAATATCATGGCACGATGCTGGGCCCAAGTGTCAGTTTAACAGATGCAGATATGTGGACACAGCTGAGCCACATATGCTACCTAAATTCTGAGCCACTAAAGTTTCCTGGAGTAACTGTCTACCTGCCTGCAAATGGGAAGGCATCCACTGAATGCTCTGGCTGGATCCCAGGCACAACAATTCAGAGATCAGTGACTGATCTGCCAAAGCTCCCTCCACTCGATTCCACCAACCAGTGCCCCACCCCAGCTCCAAATCAAGTAATTAAAACTAGTAAGACTAGGCACCCTGTCTGTTTTCCTAAGTCCACATTCTGGCCCGGCCTTGGAGCCTCTGTTATTGACATAGACCATCATTTCTCTGACCCTAAAACTTCCTTGTTGAAAGTTTAAAATTGTGTCATGATGACAATCTAAGGATATTTGCCCTAGAGAGAAAGAAGGAAATTGGAGTGTGATTGGCCTATTGGTTCCTATTGTGAATTGATCCACCCTTCCACACTTTCCCCTAGGGGGCGCTAAGATGTCATAACCCAGGATTCAGTCTTGTCATGAAGTACTCTTGAGACCAGTTAAAAAGTTCTTGCTCTTGTTTCTTCCCAGGAAGATGAAGTGGGGAGAGACCAAAAGCAAATGATAAAGGAAGCTTTTGCTGGGAATGATGTCATCAAAGAATTCCTAAAAGAGAAGCAAGAAGCTATCCAGGCAGGCTGTGCTGTTCTAACTAAGGACCAGGGTTATTCTGAAAAGAGAGTCTTTACAAGCAGTAACAAAGCCAAGCAGGCTGTTCTGTTCTAATTATGGACCAGGGTTTGTCTGAAAAGAGAATCTTTGCACGAAGTAGCAAAGCCCTCAAGTAACAGATTCAGTTGATATCCCCAGATTATTATGCTCTAAATGAGTCTTGCCAAAGTAAAAATTAATCATTCTACAGTAGACTTGTACATGTAGTTAAGGTAACACCCAGAGACTAGAAGATATGAGCCATGTCTCAAGAAAGTGATAACAAACCAATGTCTGTCCATAAAACTGAAGGAATTTTAAGTGGAATCCTTTGTTAATAAGCAAAGTATGCGCTCGGTGTGGTGGAATTGCCCTTTAATCCCTGCAGAGGCTAATGAACTTCTAATCTACAAAGTGAGTTCTAAGACAGCCAGAACTACATAGTGAGGCTCTGTCTCAAAAAAGTAATGATGATGATGATAATGATGATGATGATGATGATGATGATGATGATGATGATGATGATGATGATAATAATACAATAATAATTAGCAAGGGATGTTTGCACTATAGCAGGAAACTAGAACACGATTGTGGTCCCCTAGATATCATATCTTTTTTTGGCACACTGTTGTAGCATGAGTAATGTTTTGCTCAGACTTGTTTGTGAAAATTAAAACAAAACTAATCCCAAAATCCAACATTTTGAATTATTGTCTGTGATAAGTGTGTTTAACTTAAACTTTGCAACATATAAATTTTGATAGATTTTTCAACATATCTGGGTAATAGAATATTTACTACAGTGAAAGAAACTAAGTGTATTTTCACCAAAATTCACTTTTTGTGACTTTTGTTCATTGTCAGAGAGGTGTAGTCTAAACTTATTGAATCAATATCATTTTATCATGTTACTATTTTAAGATATAGTGTTTAGTACAAGTATCCACCATATATTTTTAAACCACTATGTTGTTTACATACTCCAAATCCTCATGCAATTTTACTCAATTTGAGTAGCAAAATTCCCTTCCAAATTCTAAACATAAAGTCTTTCAATTTTATAATCACCTTTTACTCGTTTATTTTTATGTTGTCAATTACACTTTCTTCAATCAAAGTATCTGAAACTATTCTTTTATTTTTAGAATTGTTTCTTTTTTTATTTATTCTTCGTATATAGTACATCCTGGTTTCAGTTTCCCCTCCTTAGTTCCAGTCACTCTCCTCTCCACCTACCCTCTCTCTAAGAAAAGAGATATCACTTCCAGGGACATTAATCAAAGACTGCATAACAAACTACAACAAGACCAGTCACACACCATCACCTCAAAGCTGGATAAAGCAACCCAGTATGAGAAAAACTCCTAAAATTAAACAATAGAGTCAGGGATAGCCCCCATTCTTCACTATTAAAAGTCCCACAAGTATATCAAGCTACTGAGCCACAACATAAATGCAGAGGACACAAGTCAAAACCATACAGACTCCCTGATCTTTGAGAGCTTCCATGAGTCCTGGGCAGTTGACTACATGGGCCACTCTTTTATAGTGTCCCTGACCAATTTGGTTCCTCTGATCCTTCTTCCCCATCTTCTGCAGGACTTCCTGAGCTCTATCTAATGTTTGATATTGAAACTCTACATTTGCTCCTATCAGTTGCTGGATGAAGTCTCTCTGGTCTCTTTGATGCAAGTTCTGTCAGGTTCCTGAGTTAGCACACTCTACATGCAGAACAAATTGGATAAAAGGTTTTCTGGCTGAGTTGCAGTCCCAATCCTCCCACATGAGAGCTTGCCTGGTTATAGAAGATGGCTACCTCAGGCCCTGGGTGCCCTATTATTAGGAATCTTTGCCCATGCTACTCTTGTAGATACCACAGAGTTTCCATTGCAGTAGTTTTCCAACTGGCCAGCAAATGATCCCCAATTTCAGATGTTTCTCCCAGTATTTTCACCTTCCCTCCCTCTCCTTATTGAAATCTCCTATTTCCTATCCCCGTGAGGCCTCAGTCCACCCATGAAATCTATTCTACTTTCCATTGCCATTGAGATATTTGCATCTTCCTTAAATTTTCCTTGTT
The DNA here is from genome assembly GCA_030674055.1 of Rhabdomys pumilio. Classification (NCBI taxonomy): domain Eukaryota; kingdom Metazoa; phylum Chordata; class Mammalia; order Rodentia; family Muridae; genus Rhabdomys; species Rhabdomys pumilio. The sequence continues at coordinate 22,711,183 of JANHMN010000005.1, forward strand.
ACATAGCATTACACCTCTGGGGAGTAACATGATTGTCTTTTACTTTACATCTAATATCTACTTATAATTGAGTACATAATATATTTGTTTTCTGTGTCTGGATTACTTTACTCAGGATAATTATTTTCTAGTTCTTAACTGCAAGTTTCATAATGCCATTGGTTTTAAGTGAGTAATACTCTATTGTATAAATGGACATTTACATTATCCATTATTTATTAAGTACATTTAAGTTTATTCCAATTTCTGGTAATTATGAATAAAGCTGCTAGGAACATGGAGGACCATATGTCTTTCTGGTAGGGTAGAACATTCTTGGAGTATATGCCCAAGGGGGTTATATAGCTGGGTCTTAATGTGAAATTATTTACAATTTTCTAAGAAACCACTATATTGATTTCCAATGTGCCTGAACAAGTTTGCACTTGCACCAGCAATGAGGGAGTATTCTCCTTGCTCCACATCCTTGCAGTCATGAGCATCACTCATGGTTTATGTCTTAGCCATTCTGATTGTGCAAGATGAAGTCACAAATTTGTTTTGATTTGCATTTCTATGGTGTCTAAGGATATTAAGCATTTCTTTAAAGATTTCTGAGCAATTTGAGATTCTTCTCTTGAGAAGTTCATTTAGATCCATACCCCATATTTAACTACATTATTTAGTTTTTGATAGCTAGTTTCTTGAGTTCTTTATACATTTTCGATGTTAGGTATAGGGTTGGAAATTTTTTTTCTTATTTTGTAGACTGTTGTTTTGCCCTTTTCATGGTATACATTGCCTCACATAAATTTTTTAGGTTCATGAGGTTCCATTTACTAATTCTTGGTCTTATTGGCTGTGCTATTTTTATTCTTCTACATGTAGACATTCAGTTAGACCAGCACCACTAGTTGAGGATGCTTTCCTTTATCCACTGTATATTTCTGGTTTCTTTGTCAAAAAATCAGTTGTCTCTAGGTGTGTGGATTTTTGTCTGGGAGTTCAATTCTATTCCATTGATCATCCTGTCTGTTTTTATGTAAATAATATGTGGTTTTTATTACTAGAGCTCTGTAGTGTAGCTTGAGATCAAGGATAGTGATACCTTTGAAAATTCTTTTATTGGATAGGATTATTGTAGCTTTTTTAAAATTTTATTTTGATTTTTCATATGAAGCTGAGAATTCTTCTTTCAAGGTTTGTAAAGTATTGTGTTGGAATTTTGATGTGAATTACATAGAATCTGTAGGTGGCTTTTTGGTAAAGTGTACAGTTTTACCATATAAATCCTTTATGATCCATGAACATGGGAGATCTTTCCAACTTCTGATATGTTCCTCAATTTTTTTCTTCAGAGACTTGAAATTCTTGTCTTACAAGTCTTTCACTTGCTTGTTTATAGTTAAACCAAGGTATTTTACTTTAATTGTGGTCATTTTGAAATATATTCTTTCTGGGATTTATTTATCATTTTTTCATTTATATACAGGAGAGCTACTGAATTTTTTAAGTTAGTCTTGTATCCAGCAACTTTGACTAAGGTGTTTATCAAAAATAGGAGTTTCCTCACAGAAATTTGGGGGTTGCTTATGTATACTATTATATAATCTTCAAATAGCAATACTTTGAATACTTCCTTCCCTATTTTTTATCCCTTTGATCTCCTTTAGTTGTATTATTGATCTAGCTTGAACTTCAAGTACTACATTGAATAGATATGAAGAGAATGAACAACTTTTTCTTGTTCCTGATTTTAGTTGAATTGTTTCAAGTTTTTACAATTTAAATTGATATTAGTTATAGACGTGTCTTAATTTGCCTTTATTAGGTATCAGTATATCCCTTGTATTCCCAGTCTTTGAAAGACTTTTATTATGAAGGGGCTTTGTTTTTTCAAAGGCTTTTCTGCCTTTGATGATCATGTTTTTTTTTTTTCCCCTGTCATAGGTAGTTTGTATGGTAGATAACAATGACTGACTTTTGTTTGTTGAATCAGCCCTGCATCCCTGGAATTAAGCCCATTTCATCATTGTGAATAATCATTTTGATGTGTTCTTGGATTCAGTTTGTGTGTATCTTATTGAGTATTTTGCATAAGTGTTTATAAGGGAAATTGGTCTGTAATTATCTGTCTTTTGTTGATTCGTTTTATAGTTTACATATCGGAGTGGCCATGGTCTCATAAAATGAATTTGGCAATGTCTATTCTGTTTCTATTTTGTGAAATAATTTTAGGAGTATTGGCAAAAATCCTTCTTTGAAAGTCTGGTAGGATACTGTGGTAAAGTCATCTGACCATGGGCCTTTTTTGGTTGGGAGACTTTTAATGAGTGTTTCTAGTTTGGGAGTGTCTTTTACAGTTATTTAGGTTGTTTATCTTATTTTGATTTAACTTTGGTAAGTGGTATCTACTGAGAAAATTGTCTAATTCTTTTACATTTTCCAATTTTGTGGAGTAAACATTTTTAAGTATGGCCTGATGATTACTTGAATATCCTCAGTGTCTGTTATACCTTTTTGCATTTCAGATTTTGTTAATTTGTATATTCTCTTTCTGCTCTTTAATATACTTGGATAAGGGTTTGATTATTATATTTTATTTTTCTCAAAGAACCAATTTGAGAAAAAAAATTTGATTCTTTATACTGTTTTTTTTCTATTTTATTAATATTAGACCTCAATTTATTTCTTGCTATCTACTCCTTTTGGGTGTGCTTGTTTCTTTTTACTCTAGAGCTTTCAGTTATGCTGTTAAGTAGCTAGTTTAAGATGGCACTCGGTGCTATTATCTTTCTCTATCACAGCTGTCTCATAAGTTTCAGTATGTTGTGCCTTCGTTTTCACTGAATTCTTCAAAGTCTTTATTCATGACTTGACCCAGTAGTAATTCAGTATAGAGTTGTTCAGTTACCATGAGTTTTAAAGCTTTTTTTTTTTAATTTGAGTGAAATGTACTGTGTGGGAAAAAATATATGGCTGGGTAACCACAGGGTCTCTCATGCCACGCTGTGTGTAGTTGGCTGAGAAAGCCCTGGGTTCCTCCAGCTGTAAGTTTGGCCTGGCTGCTCATTAAAGGCCTCTCTACAGCACGGCCTCAACACACAAGGAAGTCCTTGGGTTTCCAAAAACAGTTTATTGGCATGGCAGATGGTGGATTGATCTGGATGTGCATGTCCCCCAAAACTCAGGGCAGACCTGAGTTAAATAGGGAGAGGAAGAGGGGGGAGGGGCTGGGGAGGAATGCTTAATCGGCTCCACCCTCTGGCCTTCAGGTACCTCATTAGTATGTAAATCTCTCTAGGACCGGGGCCTGTTTATCATGCCCACCTGTGTATGTGATTGAAGGGTGAAGGTGGAATGGCGATTAGACCTCATGTCAGGCCTGACAGTCCTGTAGATATCTGCTAGGTCCATTTGGTTAATAATATTTTTTGACTCTATTATTTTTCAGTTTAGTTTATGTCTGAGTGACCTGTACTCTGGTAGAGTATTGAAGTTTTGAACTGTCAATGTATGAGGGTTGGTGTATGTATGTGTGTGGGGGGGATTTTATTTTTTTACCAAATGCTGGTGACCGTGTGTTTGATGCATAGGTGCTAAGAATTGAAATGTCAACTTAGTAGATTTCTACTTTGATGAGTATGAAATGTCATTCTCCGTCATTTTAATTAATTTTTCTTTGAAATCTGTTTTGTTAGATATCAGAATAGACACACTAGCTTGCTTCTTCAGTTTGTTTACAGAGGAAATCTTTTTCTAACTCTTTACTCTGAATTAATGTGTATCTTTGTTGCTTAGTTTTGTTCCTGGTATGTAGAGGAGGATGAATCCTGTTTTTACTTTGATTCTGTTAACTTTTGTCATTCTACTAGGAAATTAAGTTCATTGATATTGAAAGATATTATTAATGAATGGTAGTTTACTTCTGTTATTTTGTTGATGGTGGTAGTGGTATTGGTGGTGGTGGTTGTGGTGGTGGTGGTAGTGGTGGTACGTATGTGTGTGTTTTTGCATTTATGCTTGACTTGTGTGAGGTTATTTATTGCCTGTGCATGTAATTAACTAGGTTGGGTTGGAGTTTTCTTCTTGTATCTTCTGTACAGCTTGATTTTTGGATAGATATTGTTTATATTTGATTTTGTCACAAAATAGTTTGTTTTCTTCATTTATGATGATGAAAAGTTCTGCTGCATAGAGTAGTCTAGCGTCTATATTTTCTTAGAGATTACAGGACATCTATTCAGGAACTCTGTTTTTTGGAATCTCAGCTCAGAAGCTGGGTCTAATTCTAATAGGTCTACCGTTGGTGTTTTCCCTTTTACCTTTTAATATTATTTTCTTCTTCTGTATGCTTAGTGTTTTGATTGTCATGTGGCATGTGGACTTTCTTTTATGGTCCAATGTATTTACTCTTCTGTAAGTTTCTTGTACCTTTATATGCATGCATTTCTCTAGGTTAGGACTATTTTCTCCTATGATATTGTTAAAAATATCTTTGGAGTTTCTGAGCTGGAATTCTTCTACTTTTATTATTCTTAAATTTGTTCTTCCCATACTATTCAGCTTTCCTAGATGTTTTGTATTAGAAATTTCTTAGATTGAACAATTTTTTGACTAATGAACTTATTTCTTCTATAGTATCTTCAATGCCTGAGATTCTCTCTTCCATCTCTTGTATTCTTTTGGTGATGCTTGTGTTTATAGTTCCTATTTACCTACCCAAACTTACCATTTCCACAATTCTGTCAGTTTGTGTTTTGTCTATTGCTTCTATTTTCATTTTCAGGTCTTCAACCCTTTTCTTCACCTGTTTGTTTGTTCATTTCCTAGCATTATAAGCATTCTTTAAGGAATTTTCTTATTTCTTCCAATATTTTTTGTCTTCATGATTTCTTTCAGCAATTTATCTACTTCCTCTCTAAGGACCTCTATCATCTTCATAAAGTTGGTTTTAAGGCCATGTGTGTGTGTGTTTCAGCTGTGTTGAAATATTTAAGGCTTGCTATAATGGAATGATTGGGTTCTGGTGGTGACATATTGCCTTGGCTTGTTTTGATTGTGTGTGTATACTGATGTTTAGGCATTTTGATTTGGAGTGATTATAGATCTATGTCCTCATTTCTGAGTTTCTCTTTGTTGGATTGGTGTTTTCTTCATTGATTTTTGTTTACTTTCTGGCCTTCTGGCTGAAGTGTACTCTGGTTAAGCAGGAATCTCTGCCTAAGTTGGGAACTGATCTCTAATTTTCAGGATACTGGCCTGGTATCTGGTGGAGTATGCATCTTCCATTAAATATGATGATAAGGAGAGGAGAGGCAGTTGGGGTTATGCTGGGCAGGAGAAGGCAGGCAGCAGAGGGCAGGCTAGTGGCTTACCTGGATTCCAAAGAGCTGGCTTGCCCTGTGGTGGAATTTCTCCTGGGCAATACAATAAAGATTGCCCTGAATATGGAGTTTAAATATGAGTTGGCCATGAGGGTTATGAGCACAGGAGAGCTGGACTTGTCTTTTGTCTGATTCTCCTCACTTGTCCCTCATCATCTATGACAAGAGGAAGACCTGGTCCCAGGTTCATAAAATTGTTAGAACTGGTCATTTCCCTCACCAGCTGCAACACTTGGGAGAGTGAAGCTCTTCATCTCAACTGGGAAGTAGGATAGAACTGGCCCTGGTTACAAAGGTTCCTGACAAACCACTCCCTGCCCCTAGTGGGTATGAGACTAGGAGAGCCTGTAGTAGGACCAACTCAGATATCTCTCTGTCCAAGATCCAGTGTTTTGAATAAGCCCACTCCAACACCTACCCTACTGATGAACTGCTGGAGTGCATGAAGGAGCAGGTCAAAGAGATCCAAAACAACAGGATCTCCTTGTCACTGAGCAACAAATAATCTCAGAAGTGTACTAGGTGCACTTCTATAGGACTTGAATATGTTTATAAATCACTGACCACAGATGGCTCAAACCCATCTGGAACTTCATGTCCAGGATATCTGGATAACTCTTCTGCCTCTAAGGGCATCTGCACAGATGACAGATAAACACAAACACATAATCAAAAATTAACCAACTATATAGTTTTAAAAACTGATATATACCGTACACATGTGTACTTGCTAATAGCTCTCTGGTCCACTCATTTAATCCAGTGGTACAGAAAACCATCATGATTTATTCAGCTCAGAAAATTACTTCTTTGGCCTCTCTCTTTGCAATGTTGTGTCCTCTTTAACAGTGTGTCAATAAACCCAACTTCCACCTGTGCCACTGCATTAGAAAGGAGAATTTAATTTAAAAACTCATTGATTTCCTCCCAATCAATAGGGAAAACTGAGCTGACACAGCAAGACTCATTCTAATCCGATCCTATCTCCACTAACAACACATGAAAATGCTCCATAAGAGATAGGAAAATATTTGAGGAGATATATAACAGAATTCAACATGAAGGTGTTAGAAGTCTGAGGTTTCTAGAAAGGACAAAAGAAACAAAAGCCACAGTAATAACCTAAAGATAAATTTCAGGTCAGCCATTTATATATATGCTTTGGATCCTGCAGCTCTGCCACTTTATTAGAAAAGGATATATAATCTGATGTTCCTACTTATAAGGAGTTGAAACTAGGCTTAGGTGGCAAATGGTCACCTTTCTGCAATAAGTTGTAGCACCATACTTTGTAGATTTAAATATGCACTCTAGTGTCATAGTAAATTTAAGGCATGAGTTCCTGAAAGCTGAAAATGTTCTTTGAAATTTTGATTCACAAACAGAAAACCAATAGGTAGATAGAAAATTTAAACTTGAAATTATGTGGAAAGAACACACAAAACCACCACTTAAGACAATTTTGAGGTGGCACACGTTTCACAAAAGTACTTAAATTCTAAATAGTAACTCTTAAAAATATTGCATGTCTATTATGGTTTACTGTCATCAGAAAGTTAATTGCAACCTTATAAAACTAAAAACTAGAAATAGTATAAATATTGTAGAAGGATATATGGAAAGGCATGTATATAATTTAAAACTACAATGAACAAACATTGCGATTGTTTTCTCTATGCATATTTAAAAGATTGGTAGAGAATTTTTTAAAACTTGGTGTGATGACATTGATTAATATTCTAATTAACAGTTGGAAAATCATGATATTAAGATACAATTTGATATTTTCCAGTAAAGTCCAAAGAAAAAGGATAGTATATATTCAAATATATATATACAAATATATATATACACACTAGGGACTTAGGGAGATGCAAACAAGACCAATGGTTTTCTCTCAACATAATCAGAAACTCAATCCCCATTCAAATCATATTTCTAAATTTTGCTACCATCTTCAGATAATTCTTTATTAACTCCATTTTTATATCATAAAGCAAAATGATAAAACTGCATGAACAGCAAAAGAATGAAGTCATTTGAATTATCTTTAATGTGAATAAAAAGACAAGAGGTTTAGAATTTTTCCTAATTCTTTAAGAATTTCAATTAACCAGAATTTTCCATACACTATTGATATATTGAACTTAGCTTTAATAGTTAAAAGAATCTATAATGAGTGTATGTTTAAGCTGGCACAAGCATTCCTATGGCTGAAATTTACACATGAATACTTAATATATTAATTATGAATAGAATGTTTGTTTATAGAATAAAAATCCACAATTTCTCTGCTTGATAACTGCTTGATAACAATGTACTAGTCATGAGTTTAAAGCTCATTAATGCAGTGGAAACTAATATAACACTATTTTACTAAGAATTGTATTTAATACAGTCTATACACAAATACAGAAGCTCTTTTAATTCTGTTTATTTATATACTTGTTCTCTTCAAATAATTCAGACACAGGGATAATGTAACCAGTGTAGACCAGTATAGCATATTACCATTAGCAAGGTTTTCAAGATAAGGACCTTAAATGGTATTGAATTTTCATCAGCAGCTCTGACTTCTTGGCACTTATATTTTTAACAGTTATTAATTCATTTTTTTTAAAGAAATGGACCAACACTAGGCTGTCCTATATCTTGATTATGACTATTTGCTTTACCACTATGTTTTATAACATTTATGCATATTGTTTATATTCTCTCTATAAAGTGTTTTACACTAAAACACTATTATATATTAAAAAGAAATATGTACTATTCAGATACATCACACATTATCATTTATAAAATAAAGGGCATTTTAACATTCAGAAAAGATAAAAGGATATAAACATACTACAATGGATAAAAAATGTCTTGTACTGAATAATTTCTTTTTATATAAATCATATAACACACTTGTTCTTCTGATTAAACATCTAACCAAGAAAAAAATTCATTTTTCTTCTCCATATTTTTCCTCTAAATTTCATTTCTCTTTTGTAAGTTTCTGTATTTTAAACTCTTAGATAATGAGAAAAGCTGACTTTTCAAGGAAGATAGTGAAAGGAAGAGATGACATAAACAAATCTACAATTGATTTGTTCATCATAAAATCTCTAGGGGTACACACCTATTATAGCCATGGTTCTTTCTGCATTTTAAATTTAATTTTGATTTTTTAAAAAGTAAATTATCCAAGCAGAAGCTAATATTTGCCTGTGAGACTCTACGTATGTTTCTATCAGTTGCTAGGTGAAGTCTCTTTGATGACAACTGTGCTAGGTCCCAATCTATAATTATAGCAGAATATCATTAGAAATCATTTCCTTTCTTTCTTTCTTCCTTTCTTCCTTCCTTCCTTTCTTTCTTTCTTTCTTTCTTTCTTTCTTTCTTTCTTTCCTTTTTTCAGTCCTGTATGGTTCTATCCCATGTCTCTGGGTTCTGACACTTCAGCAGTGTCAACAGTGGGCTCTCTCTCAAGCATGGTTCTGTATGTGTTTACTCCAGCACATATTTTTGTCAGAACAATTTGTAGATCTAAAGTTTTATGGATGGGTTGGTAACCCAGTCCCTCTGCTGGCAGTCTTGCCTGATTATAGAAAATGGCCCAAGCTGTGTGCTCCACATTGCTAGGAACATTAGCTAGGCTCATCCTTGTTGTTTCCTGTAGTGTTCCATTGTACTACCTTTCTATCTTGTCCCTGAGATGCTATCCAATGCCAATTGTCTCTTCTATTATTTTCTGCTTCCATCCTTACCCATCAACTGACCCTTTCTGTTCCCATCTCCAAGTCTACTCATGGAATTTATTTTATTTCTCCTTCCCAAGGAGATCAATGCATCACCCCTTTGAGCCCTTGTTACTTTGCTACTCTTGATCTGTGAACTATAGTATTATTATCCTTCACTTTATAGCTAAATGAGTAAAACCATGTTTACCTTTCTGGGTGTGGGTACCTCAGTCAGGATAATTAATAGCTCCATCAATTCTTCTTCCATTTTTCATGATGTCATTTTGATAACAGCTGATTATTACTCCATTGTGTAAATGCAACATTTTTTTTTATCCACTCTTGAGTCAAGGGACACCCAATGTCTGTGTCCTATGCTCTTGTTTGAAATTCACTGGATCTAACTTGTGATGCTGCTGTAAGTGTGTGTATAATAGGGGACTATTCTGGATACAAGTAGCCTCTCAGCAGCCATATCCTTGAAGAACACTACTTTACATAGGCAGAAGTTATCAATCATATCCCACAGATAGTATAAAATATGTCTGGTGCAGTTGGTTGTCATCCATAACTTGATATTAAGACATGTTAGATGAAGACAACATATATTTAAGTCATAGGAAATAGAAAAATTCATCTTGGACCAACATGAATTCTTCATCCTCATTAAGTAACTTTTATAGTGATTTGAAGGTGTTGTGCATGGAGCTTCTAGAGGAAAGTAATTAATAGTATGTTGCTCTGATCTCTGCATTGTATTATATCTATACACATAGGACAATATGCTTACGTAGTATTATAAATGTAATGAGGGG
>JANHMN010000005.1:22721101-22799724 GCA_030674055.1 Rhabdomys pumilio
TATAGGATAACATAATTGTGCTAAATGAATATTTCATTAACACAATTTTTAATGATGTTTTAGTATACTGATAGAATAATACATCTCTCCACTTTTATCAGAGCAGTATCTTTCTTCAGTAGCTTATTAGTAGTAGTATACAGACCAACAACTAGTTAATGTAGAGAAATAAGGGGCTGAGAAGTACTGAAATCTTAATTGGCCAATTATGTCACACCTCCTCATGTGAAAGCTTAGGAGTCATTGCCAAAGATGGAATAAAAAGAGTAATGATGCTAGGGAAAGTTAGTGACTATAACACAATAATGTTTTATTGATTCATTAAGAATTGGGTGTAATGGGGTAAGTGGTTAAAATCTGAGATGTAAATATAATATCCAATAAAAATAAAATTAAACTAAAAAAGAATTAGCATATATTAACTCACAAGAATCTGCAATTGTTAAACTTAATGCTCAAGAAATGGAGAAGATCTATCCAAGCAAAGCATGGATTTGGGAAGAAATCATTGCTTTTTTCCTTGATATTTCATTGTTTTTTTTTTCCTAAAGAAAAGAGAATTAATCTTTATTAACTAACCTGAGGTTCATCCAAAGTAGTATGAAAAGCATGAAAAACATCAGCATCTATATGAAACAAGATTCAAAGTTGATATTGATATAAATATCTATTTTCTATTAACAGAGATAGCAAAATTGTAATATACTTAATATTTTATCTTCTGTAACAAATTACTGATTTAATACTATGCCAGATACTATATATAATATAGGCAATATTATATTTAGGTAACATAATATTGTATATATAACATTACTTGATCAAATATATCTGGATGAAGGCAAATAAAATAAGAAAATTATTCCTACAGAAATAAAAATTGCTCAGAAATTTATGCACCAGCCACTTGGATTTTCAAATTTTTCTAACAACTTGTCAAACCACCTTAAAGTATGATATTGAACCCCAGATCATGTTGGCCAATTGTGGAATGGAGTATACACTGATCAACATTTCTTAGATATGCATTTTTTGATCTTCTATTTAATCTTTGATATCAAGTCCCTAATGTTAGACTGGAGAGATTTACTAGATCTCTTTGTCCCAATTCTCAATATGATGACATTGAACAAATCACCCTTTTGCTTACCATTAGTTTAAAATAATAAAATAAGAAAAGAGAACCTATAATGTCAAGGAAATTAGAATTAATAAGAAATCAAACTGTATTTAAATATGTCCATCACATTTAAGATTTATTTATTTATTTATTTATTATTGGATATTTTATTTACATTTCAGATGCCATCCCCCTTCCCCATTTCCCCTCCCTAGAAAACCCCTATCCCATCCCCCTCCTCCTTTTTTGCTTTTATACATTTTTTTTTTAAATGTTGATCAAAGGCTTACTAAGTTTGGTAATGCTCAATGACAAGATGCCCATACAATCAGAAGTCTAACCCAGTACCCAACCTAGAGGAGATGTGTGTGTGTGTGTGTGTGTGTGTGTGTGTGTGTGTGTGAGAGAGAGAGAGAGAGAGAGAGAGAGAGAGAGAGAGAGAGAGAGAGAGAGAGAGACATGGAGGCGGATGTTCGCATATCTCCACAAAAGATTTCATTTATTTATCATCAATAATGTCCTTGTTTGATTAGTCTATCAGGATAAAAAGTATTCCCTTATCTCAAGCTATAAAAGTTGAGCCATTGGTTTTTGATTATGATATATTATAACTTTGCTACTCATTAAGCTTCCAGTCTTTGTGAAAATTATATGACCCATAACAAAACAAGATTCTGGAGTCTGACATATTTAAAGATTATTAATTCCCCTAGAAAGAAAAAACATAAAATATAAACATACATGCTAAAACATCAAATTAATTTGTTAATATATATATAAACACACACACATTTATTTATTTATTTATTTATTTGTTTGTTTGTTTATTTTGGTTTTTCGAAACAGGGTTTCTCTGTGTAGCCCTGGCTGTCCTGGAACTCACTCTGTAGACCAGGCTGGCCTCGAACTCAGAAATCCGCCTGCCTCTGCCTCCCAAGTTCTGGGATTAAAGGCGTGCGCCACCATATATATATATATATATATATATATATATATATATATATATTCTTAATTAAAGGGAAAATGAACTAAGGTGCTGAAAGCAGAAATCTTTTGTGTTTACTTATAATGCATTGGTTCAGGTCTATTCACAAATCTGTGTTGCAGGTCTTAGAAATCTTTTCTGAATTTTTGGCCTTTTCATGGTGATATTATATAGTATTTACTGTCTTTCATAAAAGAAACAAACTGAAAATAAGGATAAGATTAAATAAAAGTTCATTATTTTCAGAAAATGCTCAATTCTGCTTTTGATAACATTATAGATTGCAAGCATAATATGTCAGTATCCCAGGAATAAAACTCTGGTAATTATGATGTTTAACTAGAAAAAGCACTCTTAACTGTATAGATAAGTCACCTTATGACCTTGAAGATGTCTATCAGTTCTATGATTTTCCATGCTATGCTTTTCTTTTAAAATGTGATTATTGTTCAACATGTATTGCTTTCGTTATTGTATAGCATTTAATTCGAAAACTTAACTGGTTTTTATACTGCACATACAATTTTTATACTGCACATAGAAAAGAATCAAATTCAAAGCAATACTTGGGGATATATTAATATATTTAACAATAGGATTTAAGAATATCAATTTGCAAGCTCACGTCCCAATTAATAGTAACATACTATTTCAATTTTAAAACATCCTAGCATCAGACTAAGATTCTCATTTACAAAATTAGAAAATTGAACTTGTTTGTCTGTGCTATTTCTTCTATGTCTAAAGTTATAAGTGATTTCTCTATTGTCACTGGATTCTTAGTAAATAAAATAATTTCCATATTATTTTTAAAACTTAATTTTTATTACATCTGCTATAATACAAAAAACCTATTCATTATTGTAGATATAATTTCCAGAATAAAAGCTATTAACTATGTCTTAAATATTGTTTATATTAATTAAACTTAAATTGGATTTATCATAGTACTTTTAGAAATTGCCTAGAGATATAGCTAAAATGAAGTTATCATTAAGTAAATGAATCTGACATTTTGCATTTGTAGTATGGTTCCAGATAATAAGTAACATTATTGGGCTTCTAGGTCACAAACCACACTTAAAGTATTATGCAACTGTGTTAAATTCTAGATGCACCATTGAAAATCTTGGTGATTTCTTAGGCAGGAATAATGAAAGTTTTTAAAATTTCTCTTTAACTTATCCTTTCCACAGCATTATTGTATCCTTAAGAGTCTGAAGATATCAAATACAAACATAAATAGAGCACTAAGATTGAATCAGTTTATTGGCTATTCATGTACACTTCTTGATGAATAAATGTAGAGTAATATAGTCAATTTTAGCGCACTATTATTACTTGTGTATATTTTGAAATATGGATTTTATGTCCTCGTCTTAGTACCTTTGTATGAACTCAACTTTCTTCTAAAAACATCAAGAATACAATTCTGTATATTTAAAAGTACAATAATAAAATCTACTCCTCTATTAAAGAGCTTTTCTTCTCTCTACTGTTGATCCCATGACCTACAAATGTTACATTAGTTGTATGAGATGAGTCTTTTGTTATTTTTGTTTTATTTGTTTGTTATTATTTTGTTTTGTTTTGTTTTTATGTGGTCTCTAGCTCTAAAGTCCAGGCAAGCTTTGAATTCACTACGTAGGACAAGCTTACCTCAACCTTGCAAGTGCTAGGATTACAAGTAAAAAACACTGTTTTGTGCTTTCATTCATTAAAATACAAATAAAAATAATCTACAAATTGAAACCATATATTCATCTATACTGATTATTATTTTTTATGCAATTAATTTGGAATAAAGTTCACCACCAAGGTACCATATGATATTTCTACTCTAAATAAGGGGTTCAGATTCTAACATTAGTTAATAATTATTATAATAGCAAAGACTTTGCTAGGTTACAAGCAAAATGTTTGACATGTTGGAGTCCTGTAACCTCAAATTAAAAAATGAATATACATCTTCAGGTCAAAATGCTTACTTTAAGTTGTAGGGCATTAGTCAGAAAAGCTAAAGTTCTTGAACACTGAACTATCATGTTATAGGACTTCTATTTGGTTCACTTACTCAGAAGACTATGTTAGTGGTAAAAAAAAAAAGATAAATAGTACATTTAAAGCATAGTAGAAAAAATGTAGAAAATAAAAATGCACACACACACACACACACACACACACACACAAAAAAAAAAAAAAAAACTGGGAAAAAGGTATGAATAGTAAAGAAAAAATAGCAGTTACCCAAAAGAATTTCCAATTGTTTCATGGTAAATTTTATATACAACATGGTTCTTATTATCTATGGGCACATACACTTATAGGCAGACACAATATGATCATTCCTGAGAGATACTATATTAAGATGTTCTTTGTAAATAAAAAGTAGTGATTCCTTTTGATCGTTCTTTTTAAAAGCTTACAAACTGTATTTCGTTTCTGGCATGATACTGAATGAAAGTGCTTTACTGCTCCATATTAAAAATAATTGCAGATGAACTGTTTTGTGAATAAAAATATAATAATATTATTGTAAAGCTGATAAGCTATATAACATATTTTTTGGGGTTCATTAATAAAATCTATGTGTTACAAGGACTGACTATATTTCCCTTAAGCATTAGGGATATTGCTATCTTGTATGCTTTCATTTTTAGTTGGTTCTAGATGACAGAAAGAGAGGTTCTTATACTTGCTATTATTTTACTGTCAAAATGGCAGTATAAGTACTATAACTGAAAAGGTTACATATGAAATGAACTTTTAAAGAGGTATGGACTATGTTAAGTGTTATATTTGATAGGTGAATCTTTATGGAGACTAACTGCTAGGAATTCATTGTTTTCCAACACACCATACTGTATCTAAATATTCTTCATATATCACTTTCCACTTTTAGCATGCCTGATATAAAAGAATTATAATGTGCGCATCTAATTAAATCATATTATGTAGGAGAAATTTGAATTCCAAAATGAGGAAATAGTTCTAAGGCAAAATTATCTCTCTTAATTTTGTAGGCCCACATGAACGTCCTAGATTGAGTTGAATGAAATACCTATCAACATTAAGCGATTAAATTGTTTATGATGTTAGAACAGGTTTATGTCTAGAACTGAAGATGTAGCCTAGTGGTAGAGAAAGTATAAAATATGCAATTCCTGAGTTCCAGAGGAAGTACAACAGAAAGAAAAAAAGGGCCCACACATGTTATGATGAATCAGAGTTCAAAATGTTCATCATGAAGAATTCCAAAGTATGCCATTTTAATGAGAACCAAGTCTTTATTTAGCAATTAGTAGTAGCAATAATTAAAATATCTTCATAATCATTTCATCATTCATCAATGATTATATAAATGGCTCCTTCCAACTGTGAATAATTCATAAATAATCTACAAAAAATTAGTGTTGAAATTTCAGTGATTTAGGATCTTTGGCTTACTCTTTTGTCTTGACAAACATCAGTTTGTCTTCCCTCAAGATAATTTAATTCATAGACACAGAATATTTTGCTTATTACCCAGAATATAATTGAGTCTTGGCCAGAATGGTTTATAAATCAAATATTTCAAATTATAATAAGGATGTTATTGAAGGAGGCAGTTAGATGCTAAAACTAGAAACTTTTAAAATTGAAAACATAAGCAATTTGCTTGAAGAACATATGTGCCTTTTTTCCCATTGTGTTAACAAGAATAGCAGCAACAAACTACTGTGAAATTTAGAGTAAAGGTAAACACTATTAAAACAACCATGATGAGAAAATTCCTTATATTGCTAGATAGAGTGGGATATATATATATATATATAATTTTTTCTGTTGTTTCAATATATATGACATTGAAATATATATATATATATAATGTGTGTGTGTGTGTGTGTGTGTCTGTGTGTGTGTGTGTGCTTTAAGATTTTCTGATGTTTCAATATAAAACATCAGAAAATCTTTTTTTTCTCTCTCTCTCTTTTTTTTGGATATTTTATTTACATTTCAGATGCTAATCCCTTTCCCCATTTCCCTTACCCAGAAATCCCCTATCCCGTGCCCCGCCCTTTGCCATTTGGCTTTTATACAATTTTTTAAATGTTAATCGAGGACTTTGTAAGTATGGTAATGCATTTAAATAATTATAAATAATTATAATTTATAAACTGTTGCAATTGAAATGTTCAGAGGGATGATTCAGCATTGTTAGCTATACTACCTTTAACTAACCATTGAAATAAAAACCATTATAGTAAGTAAAATTAAACATAATAAAAGTAAATATTATATATTTCCTTTTCTAAATGAATAATTATGTTTGTATATGATATATAAATATATATGTAATACCTATATGTAGTAACTTATGATATTAAAGGAGAAATGGTAGAGGTAGATTATTTAGGAAGTGGAAAGGGAAGAGTGTGAAGGAGCAAGAGAAGGTAGTAAAGAATAATATTCAAAAGTCATGATTTACATATAGGAGATTATTATAATTACATTTATTAATTTTGTATAATGACTATCTCCTAATATTTTAAAAATGAAGATAAATTCTGCATATCACAATAGGACAATGAGGGTTTCCCTTAGACTCATGGACCTTTTTGCACAATATATTTTTATTGCTTATAGAGTTTTAGAAATTAACCTAGTGATTCAGGATAAAAAAAATTCTATGATATCTTATTAAAATGAACCATGTAACAGTGATGGCTCATTGGGTGTTGTAAAATCCTAGAGAATAATTACAACAAAGCAAATAACAAAGTTTATTCAAATATTGGGCATAAAATGCCTCAAAGAATAGGTAAAAAAATCTATTTTATGATTTATTTGCTATATGATAGCATTCTTTTGTTATTTAACTCACTCATCTTAATATGATCATTTACTATTAAGGGACAGTCAGTAATTCTCACCAATAATCACCTACATTGTGTTTAGTATACATTACTTTAGAAATGTATATCCTAATGTATTATATCTTTGTTTAAATTAGTGTTACCTTAGTCAAAACCCATAAAAGCTAGATATTTATGGAACTTTCCAATGGTCTACACATTGAAATGAGAAAAAGTGATTGATTATAATTGCCAGTGACTTAGGCAGAAATATTTTTCTTACCTTATTTGTAATTATGAGTTATGCCTAACCCAATAATTTTCAGAGGTAACTTTTAACCTTTTCAAATAGAGTATTCTGAAAATTACGCATCCAGCATTTTAAAACATGTACTAACTTGCCTTTCTAATATTTTTATTATTCTGGATATTCTATGCTTATGAGATGTCCATTTCCTTTAACTATTATTTGTGTGTTAAAAAGTGAGAGATAGACATTTTGTTAAGTTCTTCCAAGTACAAAAAATGGGTTCAATGTCAATTGAGTTCTATTAATGTGGATATGCTTGGAAACTATTTTAAAGTATCAGTACCCACATGGAACACAATATAGAAGTTCAAGAACATATATTTTATAACTGTGAGTGAAAGTAGTGTTTGTAGGAGAAGAAAAAATATCTTGTTTTAACCTCTTGGAATTCACGTTTTGGAATATATATTGCTGGCCCTCTTCCTACACTATTAGTTTTCTACTTTATACAGTATCTTAATGAATGATCATAGCAAAACATCATTACTTGCCAACCAATGGAAAATTTAAATGCATTATAAAATAATCGCATTTATAGATCAGAAAATAGCTGCTAGATTGAGTTTAACTGCTATAATAATTTTACCTCTAGTTTCCTCTCTTCTTCTACTTCTTTCACTCTCCTTTCCTCTTTTCCTGCTACTTTCATTTTTAAGACAATGCCAAAAATGTAATTGCCTGTGAATGGAACAAATAGTGACCTGAGGTCTTAATATCATTGATACAGACTTAATAAGAAAAAAAATCCTAATGAATTTTAAATAGTGTGTTACCAATGTACTTACTAATTCATTCTCAGGTGGTAATACAAAATAAAAGCTGTATTTTGAAAAGTGGGATGTGTAAATTTGGATTCTGATTCTTTAATATAGAGGCTCAATTCTTTAACTTTTTTTCTGATCATCAAAATATTCCTTTAATCTATAGAGTCATGAATATGTATTTGCCTATATTCTTAGGAGATATACACAGAATGTACTGATGGTTTGTGTTGGTTAAGTACAATTCTATAGGTTGCCTACTTGCTTTTCTGGAAGGATTGGCCTGCCTGTGTCAAGTTCGTAAACCTAAAATCCTCACTAATCTTTTAAAGTTCAAGGAAAAAATTTCCATTCCCATTGGAACTTTCCATGTTGTTTCATCATATTTACAAAAGACAAAAAAAATAAAAGAAATCAAACTGTGTCAAAACAGATAAGAAATCCAACTAAAAAATTAAATGGAGTTGGAAAACTTGAGCTATAAGATACACATTTGATGAATATAAAAAATAAATACTGCAGCATAACATAAAATAAATATCTGTGATCTGATGTCTATCTTCCTGATAGAAATAAATTATTTAATAAGTAAATACATTGGGAACATGAAAGGAAAGGACAAATTTTTTTCAAAAGACTTTCTAATAATTTATGTAGACATTCCAGTGTTCATATCTTTTAACTTTTCTAAATGTAAGCCGCTCATTATGAATATCTTCAAAAGCAAAGTGTGGGGATGGGGAAAATTATTGTACTGTGAAAAATAAAATGCACTAAGAAATATCTTAAATATTTTATTCTTATATTTTATATGTGTTCATGTGAGTCTTTGTGTGTGTGTGTATGCATGTGTATGTTATTAGTGTGTGTGTGTGTGTGTGTGTGTGTGTGTGTGTGTGTGTGTGTGTGGTGCATAAACAAGTGCATGGGAAAATGTCATACATGTGCATGTTGAAACAAATTAAGTGTATCACTCTACACTGTAATCCTTTGATACAGTGTCTCTGACTGAAATGGAGCCAACAAACTCCAGTGATCTTTCGCTTTTCATTCCCAATGTCAAGGACGTAACAGTAGAGTCTGCAGTCATGCCAAAATTTTTACAAGGGCTCTTTGATCCAAATGCACGTCATCAAATGTGCACAACAGTTACTCTTATCGCTGACTATCCTCCTGTCTTCTTTTAAAGTTTTAAAATCAACATGTAAACCAGCACCTTTCGTTATGACAATTTCATATATTTGTAGTCTTTGATCTCTGTTGACTCATCCTTTTTTCTATAACTGGACTTCTTGCTTGTACCTTTCTGAAACACACCACATCTCATGTTTACAAGTTCTTATCATATACTATTTATGACATTTTTTATTCTACTTCTTTTTTTTTTCTTTTTCTTTTTGGTCTCTTCCTCTTTTTATTATTGGATATTTTTTAATTTACATTTCAAATATTTTCCCCCTTCTAGGTCTCCCTTTCCAAAACCCCCTATCCCATACCCTTCCCCCTGCCTCTGTGAGGGTGCTCCCCCACCTACCCACTCCCATCTTCCCTTCCTGGCATTCCCCTACACTACAACCCTCAAACCCAAGGGCCTCTTCCCGCACTTATGTCGAACAAAGGCATCCTCTGCTACATATGGGGCTAGAGCCATGGGTCCTTCCATGGTTGATGATCCTGTCACTGGGAGCTCTGAGGGGTCTGGCCAGATGACACTGTTGCTTCCTCCTTGGGGCTGCAAACATCCTCAGCTCCTTGAGTCACTTCTCCCAACTTCTCCATCAGGAATTCCCGTGCTCAGCCCAATAGTTAGCTGAGAGCATCCTCCTCTGTATTTGTCAGTCTCTGGCAAAGCCTCTCAAGAGACAGCCATATCAGGCTCCGATCAGGAAGCATTTCCCATGATCTATAATAACTTCCCCATTTAGTGACTGTATATGGGATGGATCCCCAGGTAGGGCAGTCTCTGGATGGCCTTTCTTACAGTCCCTGCTCCACACATTGTCTCCATATTTCTTCCCATGAATATTTTGTTCCCCCTTCCTTATAAGAAGCAGTGAAGTATGCATACTTTTGTCTTCCTTCTTCTTGGGCTTCATATGGTCTGTGAATTGAATCTCGGGTATTCTGAACTTTGGTCTAATATTCACTTATCAGTGAGTACATACCATGTGTATTCTTTTGTGACTGAGTTACCTCACTCAGTATGATATTTTCAAGTTTCATCCATTCGCCTATGAATTTCATGAAACTCGAATGGCTGAGAAGCACCTAAAGAAATGTTTGACATTTTTAGTCATCAGGGAAATGTAAATCAAAACAACCCTGAGATTCCACCTCACACCAGTCAGAATAGCTAAGATCATAACTGAGGTGACAGCAGATGCTGGCGAAGATGTGGAGAAAGAGGAATACTCCTTCATTGCTGGTTGGATTAAAGGCTGGTACAACCTCTCTGGAAATCAGTCTGTTGGTTCCTCAGAAAATTGGACATAGTACTACCTAAAGACCCAGCTATATCACTCCTGGGCATGTACCCAGAAGATGCTCCAGCATGTAATAAGGACACATACTCCACTGTGTTTACAGCAGCCATATTTATAATAGCCAGAAACTAGAAACAAATGAGATGTCCCTCAAGAGAGAAATAGATACAGAAAATGTGGTACATTTACACAATGGAATACTACTCAGCTATTAAAAACAATGACCTCATCTTACTTTTTAAAAGCTTTTTTGTACCATTTCATGAGTCTGTTTTCTTATTTAATTATATCTGCTCATACTCAAATACTGTATTTCAGAAATAAAAATTAGAAGTTAACATCCTCATATTAATATGATGTATAAACAG
Source organism: Rhabdomys pumilio (assembly GCA_030674055.1). NCBI lineage: Eukaryota > Metazoa > Chordata > Mammalia > Rodentia > Muridae > Rhabdomys > Rhabdomys pumilio. The sequence continues at coordinate 22,731,964 of JANHMN010000005.1, forward strand.
GTGTTGCCTAAGTATATTTATTCTACTATATATGCACAATATTTCTAGGAATCCAGAATAGAAAGTCAGGTCCCCCGAGACTTGAATTATACTCCATGTTGAACTGTTAAATGTGAGTACTGGGAACTAAACCTGTGTTGTGTTTTCTGGAAAAGTAGTACATGATCTTAACCATTGAATCATTTCTTCAAGCCTGATGTTAAATACTTTAAAAGAGTATTGGACATATGTATATTTCCTCTTTTGAGAATTGTTTATTCAGTAATTTGGCTCATTTTCTGAATGAGCTATGTTATTTTGATAATTGCATTGGAATAATGCTTCTGACAAATGTGCACTGCTTATACAGTGTGAATGACAAGGGAAAATGGGAATGGAAAGGCTTTTTAAATGATAGAATGATCTCATAAGTGTAAATTTGTTATAAAAATTAAATTATGCTTAAAATTAATAGTAATCATATGGAATAGTAATCCAGCAGAGAGATTATATGGCTGTATCTGTCACTCAGGAGAATGCAATAGCAATGTCCATTTAATCTTATATATCTTAGCAACTTTTACATATCCTTTAATGATCAGTGCTTTTAAAGGACAAGTGTGAGAAATGAGTGTAAGATATGTTTAGACAAACAATTAATGAATCAGTCTCTGGAATACTTTAAGATGTTTCTCAACCAAAGAGATTATATTAACTAGCAGTGCTTCTCTGAATAGAATTTATAATTTCAATAATGAAATGTAAATTTATTAAATTATAATCTTCTCTAATGATATACACACACATACACACAAACGCACACACACACACACACACACACACACACACAGAGAGAGAGAGAGAGAGAGAGAGAGAGAGAGAGAGAGAGAGAGAGACTACATTATAGGTCTCCAATGGGCTCCTCTCCTCAGAGATTGGAGAATCCTATGGAATAAAGAGAAGGAAGATTGTATGACTCAGAGGGAATGGACCACACCAGGAGAACATGGCCCACAAAGTCAACTAAGCTAAGCTCATGTGGGTTTACAGAGACTTAACAGCAAGCACAGGGCATCCATGTATTTCTAATAGGTCCTCTGCATACATGGCATATTGGTGTTTTGTGAGGCTTCTAACTGTGGGAACAGGTGAGTAACTCACTTTTTGCCTGTTCTTGAGACTTTTCTTCTTATTGGGTCTAATTTTCCAGGCTCAAAATGAGGCCTTTTGCTTTGTCTTACTTTATGTTGCTTTGTCATGTTTGGTTGTCTTCTCTTGGAGGCCTACTGTTTTCTGAAGGAAAACAGAGAAGAAAGTAGATCTGATAAAGTAGGGAGTTAGGAAACCTGCAAATAATGGAGGGAAAGGAAACTGTGGTTGGGATGTAGTGTATGAATGAAGAATAGCTTTTCAATTTAAAAAGAATCAACTAGCTGAGCAGTGGTGGCGCATGCCTTTAATCCCAGCACTTGGGAGGCAGAGGCAGGTGGATTTCTGAGTTTGAGGCCAGCCAGGTCTATAGAGTGAGTTACAGGACAGCTAGGGCTACACAGAGAAACCCTGTCTTGAAAAGACCAAAAAATAAAAAAAAAAAAAAACATGTCAACTAAACTTGTATCACCTCTGTAAATACATAAATCCTATTTGTTTTCTTTCAGAATAGTACACATATTGCTCAAGGAGGAGAATTAATCTTCCCTAGATAATAGCACCCTGGCTGATTATCCAATATGAATTGGTCAGACCCAGAAACATGTTCCTGAAGCTAATAGTGAATAGACATACAGATTATATTTATATATTTATTCATAAATAACAAGAAATATCCTCTATAAATTTTAGAGGGCACGAGTAAGGTCGTTCACAGAAGAGTTGGGGGAGAGAATGGAAATAGAACAATCATGTTTAACAAAATAAAATAGTCACCAAGTTTTCATATGACATATAGTTTCTCATTTGTGGAAAAAGCAAAGTTAAACAAATATCTGAAAGTAGAAAAGCAATTACTAGGCACAGAAAAAATATGGAGGGTTCATCTCAGGCCAGAGTAGGTTGAATGGTTATAAACCATACATTTTATATGCATAGTTGAAAGATTGCCAGTAAATCTCATTAGTATATACAAATATATTAGTTAGAATAGGTATAAGAAAGAACGTACCACTACGAGATAGAAGTTTTAATGGAAAAATTGAAAAATGCTCAATGAAATATTAGGTTATTTCTTTCTAGTACTGTTGTAACTACCCACTGAAGGTGACTTAAGAATGGAGAGTAGTGAAGTCTTGCTGTCTTAAGATGTAAAATCACAGAGGATGAAGATGGGAAGTGAGTTTAAATTTTAAGAATTCCAAGACACAAGGAAACTGCACATGTGATTAAACCCGGTATAAGCCTATAATTCTAGTCTTAAATTTTTGACTGAACAAAACTCAGGAAGCCAGTTGAAAACAATTTTAGGAAGGTCTATGAAATGAGGTGCTCACAGAGTTAATTGGAGACTAACATATTTCTGTTTTTCTAAAAGGCAAGTTTTAACATATGCACATATTCACAACAGTCTAAACAACGCCAAAAACATGATTATATGGATCTCTATGGAAAAAATGTAAAATTTAAAACAGTATTCTAAACTGCCTATCAGGCATTGAAAACACAACTGAGCACGTAGAACATCTATTCTTTTACAAAGCAAGAAAAACTTATTTGCTAAAGATTCTTAATGGAATCCCCATCCAATCATTGAGTAATTACTAACTACACTCATTGATCAGGGCCATCACTGCCCACACAGCAGAGGGCCTACAGCCTTTGCAGAGTTTCTCTAGGAAAATCACTAAAAGGTCAAGTTGCAGCAGCAATAGCAAAACAACAAAGAATAACAGGAAACTTTAGAGAATTTGGATATTACTTCCAGCTTTGGTACTCATATAAACAGTATGATTTCAATTGAAATTTGTATGACTTTAGGAATAAAACATGGAAATGCTGTTCATCTACAGAAAATCAAACATACCTAGAAACTGGTATAAGAAATTGGTCCTAAGCAAGTACATATATTGGATTCACTAAATAATGACTGTATGTTGCTTGTATAATACAAAATATAAGCACAATAAGGGGAAAGAAATAGAGTATATCTGAACAATATCTCTTTCAATTCTGTTTAAATAAACTTGGTAATAAAACTAAATAGTTTTTATATTACTTTAAAATCTTATGGAAATGACTAAGAAAATACAAAAAATATAGAAAAAATGGCAGGATATATGATATAGAAGAAAAATGTATTTAACATGAAGACTCTAATCATGAAAAACTATAGAAATGGAAAAATATAAATCATAGAGAAACAATTGGAAATGTAAAAAGTATGCATCTTATTAATGCCATTAACTATAGATGAATCATTCTTGCCAAAGTTGAGCAACTGGAAGATTGAGTTTAATTTCATAATAATTTATTCCATGCTGTTTGTAAGAGACATTATTTATAGTTATAGTAAGCAATAGTTTTATGTCAAAATGTTAGAAAATGATAGTAAATGGTTGTATTTATCTTGAATGCAGAAGAGCAAGTAGATTTCAACATGAGTAGGTCCTGAAGCAATATTGTTGGCTTGACATGGAACACACCCAAACACAAAACTAGTCAATTAACCTCCAGGAACTGAAAGAGAGCACACTGACAAACAGCAAAGAAAAATTGGCCTCTTTTTCAAAACCTAAAGGTATTAATTCTTCAGTGACCTTTCTGAGGGAGGCCAAGGTTTGTTTTTCTCCTAGACTACAGTTAAAAGACCATTATGAAAAATGATTTGATTATTTTGATAACATAAAAAAAAAACCACAGCCAACTCCACACAGATGTGTAATGCATAGCTTTTTGGGTTAATAAAGCAATATTGTCATAAAGCCAGAAATAATCTTTGATAATTTATGCAGTGGCAACTGAAAATTAAGACATTGTCATGTATTCTAATAATTTTAAGTATTTAATATCCCTGAAAAATAAAGATTTTAAACTTTGTAATGATACATGCATAGAACATTCTAGAAAATGAGTTACATAAAAAGAACATTCAAAACATTCAATTAATTAAAAATCATCAAAGGAAGGGGAAGGGAAGATGAGACCTGGGTGGGAAAGAGGACAGGAAGGGAAAGAGGGGAACATGGTCAGATATTTGGGAGTGGAGCAAGACTGAAGCTCTAAGGATCAGCAGAAAGAATGAAAACAGGCAATCTTAGTAGGTAGGAGATGAGCGGAACCCTCTAGAATTTGCCAGAGATCTGGGAGGTGTAAGACGCTCAGGAATAAAAGGAGGGACCACAGATGAAATGCCATACAGTAGGAAAAAGAACTTGTAGAGTCCATTTCCAGTATAAAAACAGGGCATCAAATAGAAGGGTGGGCTTGTCATCCTACAGCCAAAACCTCTGACTCAGAATTATACAACTGAAATTGTACAATTGAAACAACTTCAGGAACAAAAATGGAGAAGAGCATGAGGAAAAGGAGGTTAAGCAACAGGCCCAAATTTAGATCCAGCTCAAGGGAAGACCCCAAGGCCTGACACTATTACTGATGCTGTGGTGTGCTTACAGATAGGAGCCTATCATGACTGCCCTCCTAGAGGTTCGATGAGCAGTAGAGGGGTCAGATACAGATATTTACACCTAACAATGTACAGAAGCTTGTGACCCCTGTGGTTGAATTAGGGAAAAACCACAAGAAGTTGAGGAGTAGGCCAACCCTGTAGAAGGACCAGCAGTCTCAATTAACCTGGACCCCTGAGAGCTCTCAGACACTGAGCTACCAACCAGGCACCATACACCAGTTGATATGAGGCCCTCAACACATATACAGCAGAGGGCTGACAGGCCTGGACTCAGTCAGAGAAGATGCACCTAACCTTTGAGATACTTGGGGCACCTGGGAGTGGGGAGGTCTGGTGGAGTGTGAGGGCAGGTAGGGACATCTGCTTGGACAAAGAGGAGGAGGTATGGGATGTGAACAGTCAGAAGGAAGACTGAGTGGGAGATAAAGACTTGATTGTTAAAAAAAAGATTAAAGAATAAAAAAATCATCATTCAGGTACTTCTGTTACATTTTTAATGAAATGCACAATAGTTTCACAATAGAGTTCAATAATAAAACAAAATATCATGGGATAGCATAAGTAGAATAAGAATATCCTGTGTCTTGAGAGGTCTCAAATATTTCATGATATCACTTAGCAGTGAATGTAGATTTCTCTTTTTCTTTCTTTTGTATGAAGGAAGATAAGGATTCCACATTGATTATGAGTTACTCTTATTAGTTTGTTCCCCTTACACAACTTATTATATATAAACCCTATTCAATAGTTAACAATTTTGAGTCTTAGTATCTTACGAGTTACAAAATGTTCATTAATTTACATGATATCTTTATTTAATGACTTATTTAGCATAAGAGTGCCTTAGAAACAAAGAATTTTTAGGCTTATGAAAGCCTCCTTATATATGCACTGTTACATACTGACCTTTCTGAAAATAGTTCCTCTATCTTTCATACTTTTTTCTTATTTAATACTCTCTTCAGAGTATGAAAGTAATAAAAGTGCAATCAAGTTTTATATAATATCTATTAGGTTTTAGAACAAAGTAAAAGTAACTCTCCATCTTATAAAGATCATGAACAATTAACAAGTAAAACCACAATTTCACAGATAGTTGACCATCTAAATTCATTTGGACTTAGAGAAGAAGTGAGGCTACATTAAATTTTAATCAAATTTTACAGCTGCTGAAATATATTCATGAAATACTTGATTGGCATTCCTAACACAAACAGAATAGTCTATAAAAAGGACCATTTCATATTAAGGTCAGGGATGTTGTTTTCATCTCCTTGTGTTCTAAATGTGCCATGTTGAAAGAGTATAGCTATATTCTGACATTCCTATACTACTTTACATAACTTTATTTTATAGGAATGTATGAAAATATTTAAAATTACTAAATACTAAAATGGATTCTTTATTCAAGATGAATGAAGTTCTTTAGAATGGAAACATCTTTCTTATATAAAATATATTTGATATTAAAATATAAAAGCAAATAATTAATTATATACACTAACAAAGTAATTAACATTTGAGGTTTGGATATATGCATATGCAATACAATATGTAAACCATCTTAAAATAACTCTTTCTTATGCCAAATATCATTTCTTCATTGTTACCCATTCTTTGAATATATCGGTTAACTGTATTTCTTGAATGTAAATAAAACCTTGTTTGTTGCTTTATTGAAAGTATATTAAACATTTATTTTACTCCATATTTGTTATTACTTTTATAAATATTTTTATTATAACCTCCATACAGCAATTTCAAATATGAAAAGAGGCAAACATAAAACCAATTGGTAAATATAGGTATTTTTCCATAAATTATATTTAGTCCAAATGTAGTTATAAATTCCTGTAATCATAACATCTAGGAGTCTGAGGCATGAAGAATTTATGTTAATGATCATTTGGGGCTACTATACATAAAACCATAAATCACAAATATAAAATATATAATTAAATAATACTTTACAATTATGAGATATTCAATAAATATTTAACAAAGGTAATTTTTGGTATTTCACAATTGCTCTAATTTTGATACCAATTCCTGCATAAGTTTCTTTTCCCATCACTGTTATAATTTGTTTTTCTGTTCTTATATTAAAATACCATGGGCAAGTAACTTAAGAGACAAAGGACTTATTTGGTGCATAATTTCCAGTTACAACCAATTGTAGGCAAGTCAAAGTAACTAGCTACATTAAATCTCCATTTAAATAAAAAACAATAAATTAATGCATGCATACCTATATTCAGCTTGCTTTGTCTACTCTTATACAGTTTACAATACCCTTTATCACGTCCAGGGTGTTACTAACCATTGAGTATGTATTTCCAGGTATCAGGTTAAGACTCAAAAATAAGCATCAGAGCAGAATTTAGAGATATTGTATAAATCTGATAGAAAGCTAACTAGAGTGGTAAAGACTTTAAGTAATTCTAGGAAAAACAACTAGTCAGATTAAGTAAAAACAAGCAAACTAGGCTGAAATATATGAAAGAACACTGATGTAAATGGTGTAAGAATGTGATGTATTGATGAAATTGAGACAGATGCTAAACGAAAGTTGATCATGAATTATTATTCTGTGTTTACAGAGAAATTATATAATATGGAAAAATTCTAACAGATTTTTAATAAGACTTTAGGACACTATAGAAAATTTTGGTGCATTAAAATACATTTAGAATTTAAACTTTATAGGTCTTTGAGATTAATTATTTATAATATTCTGAAACTTATATAAAATTACTTTGAAGACTATAATCTACTTTGTGCTTTGACAACAGAATTCATGACAGCAAATAGTTTATAAAAATTAAAATTTATTTCTTATGGTTGTGAACTCTGGAAATTTTAATGTTTCAGTCAGTGTGGTCTAGAGGAACAGAGCCATATTCTAATCTGTATTCGCTGTCTCAGTTCTATTTCTTTAGAAAAGCAGGTAAAATACAGATATCCCCTATGTCCTCCTTTAAATTCTACTTCATCATACTTTCTTTTCGAAACTGAGTTCAATTAGTGTTGCCCATATTTATGTGGTATAAGGTTCCACACACTAAAGCATGAACAATTGACCATAGGCCATACCACTGAAGAAAACTGATTTTCCTTCTTCCAGCAGTCTTAAACTGTCAACAGCTTTTCATCTATATATGGGTATATAGAAGAGTTTCCTGTTCATATAAAAGGGTTTGACTGACTTGGCAAGTCTTGTACCAGCAGCCACATCTGCTGTGAGTTTGTGAATGCAGCAGCCCTATTATGTTCAGGAGACATTATTTCTCAGAAATATCCCTCACTTCTGGTTCTTAGAATCTTTCCATCTCCTCTTCTATAATAAATCCTAGGATTGGAGAGGAGGGAGATGTGCTACAGATATTCCATTGAGGATTGAACATTCCCTAGTCACTTATTTTCTGAAATTTGGCCATCTGTGTGTCTCTATATTAATCACCATCTGCTGTTGAATTAAGAAATTTCTTTGGTGACTAATTAGAGTTGCACTAATTAATGGGTATAAAGAGAAGTACTTAGGAGTTTGATATTCCATTCCTTTAAAAAATATTGGTTTAGCTTATGACATCTCTAGCCATGCTTTCCTGGTCAGGTTTATAATAACGGGTAGAAAATCCCTCATTTGAAGTGGATGCTATTTCTAATTATAATGTTATTGTTTATCTACATAAAACTTGTGACATTAATGTACCAATGAACATATCTTGCTTGGCTGTTGGTTTAGTAACTCACAGATTTTACAATTAAATGATTCAATTGAAGAGGTTTTTCTTTTTTTTTTCTTTTTTTTTTCCCTCAAACATCCTGATAGCTACCCAGAAGTGGGGAGGCTTCTAGGTCAGTAGCAGTTCAATAATTCATATTCTATGCACAGAGTACGTAGTATTTTCAGCAATAAGGTCTTTTCATGAGGTTCTGGTGGATAACCAAAAGCAAAGACAATAGCCTGTGCATGGAGGAAGTCTATGGGATTCCCCAAGTAAAAACTTGATATGGAATATCAAGCACCTTTCACAGTATCATTTTGTTATACCAATAAAATATTTCAATACTGTTTAAAAGATTCTTGCAAAATAGTAGATTTCCATAGGGCATCAATTATCCTTAATGTTATTTGTCTCCGAGCTACAATCCTCTGTTTTGCCCACACATACCCTTACCACTTTAACTTTTTTCTCCTCTAATTTTTCCCTTTTCCTATTATCCTACTCCACTAAACACCCTTGTCCCCAAAAGGTTCCTTTCTAGTTTCTTAGTTTCTAAAGGTACTGTAAGTTAAACATAGAAATCTGATCATGTGAAGTAAGTATCACATATAAGAGAAACATGTGATGTTTGTCTCGTTGCATCTTGATTATCTTACCCAGTGCAGTTTTTTCCAAGTCTATTAATTTTTTAGCATATTTTATAATTTTATTTTTATAACTAAGCAAAATAACAGACCAAAACAGAGATGCTCTCTTCCTAGACACTAGATAGAATGATAAGATAAGGAAACACAAGAGTTACAAATTGAAAAAAAGAAAGTTCAAGTTATTGATGCTTGCAGTGATACATACTTGCATGAAATTTGATACAAAACAAAAATCAGCAGCCATTGTATATAACAGTAAGAAACTGAAATGAGAAAAAGTTCTTTCACAATAGCCTCAATAAGATCAATTCAAACAAACTTAACCAAGAAAGTTAAAGGCCTGTGCAAAAAAAAAATGATAATCATAAAAATATGAAAAAAGAAAGTGAGAAATGGCCTTGAACACATTGGCACAGGTCTCCTAAACAGAACACCAATGGCTCAGGCTCTAAGATCAACAATCTACAAATGAGACCTCATGAAACTAAAAAGCTTCTGTAATGAAAAGGACACTGTCGATAGGACAAAATGACAACCTACAGATTTGTACAATAGCTTCACTAGCCCTACATTGGATAGAAGGCTGATATCCAAAATACACAAAGACCTCAAGAAGTTAGACTCTAAAATACCAAATAACCCAACTAAAATTTCTGATACAGAGGTAAACATAATTCTCAACAGAGGACTCTCAAATGGCTGTGAAGCACTCAAAGAAATGTTCAATATCCTTAACCATCATGAAAATTCAAATCAAAATGACCCTGAGATTCTACCTTATAACCAATCAGAGTGGCTAAGATCAAAAATTCCAGTGACAGCACCTGTTGGTGAGGATGTAGGGAAAGAGGAACACTCCTCCACTACTAGTCAGAGTGCAAACTGGTACAACCACTCTAGAAATAAATCTGGAAGTTCCTCAGAAAATTGGACATAGATCTACCTGAAGACCCAGCTAAACCACTGGTGGGAATATACCTAAAATATGCCCCTCCATGTCACAAGGACACATGCTCCACTATGTTTGCAACAGACTTATCTGTAATACCTTTCATAGTAGCCTCATTTGTAATATCCAGAAGCTAAAAACAAGCCAGATGTCCCTCAACTGAAGAATGGACACAGAAAATGTGGCTCATTTACATAATGGGATACTATTCAACCATTAAAAACAAGAACATCATGAACTTTGCTGGCAAATGGATGGAACTAGAAAATATCATCCTGAGTGGGGTAACCCAGACCCCAAAGGGCATGAATGGTATGTACTCACTGATAAGTGGATATTAGCCAAATTTTTCAAAATGCACATGATACAACTCACAGACTGTAGGAGGCTTAACAAGAAGGAAATCTCAAGTGTAGATACCAGAAACCAACTTAGAAGGGAAACAAAATGTGATTGCTACAGTCCTTCTCAAAAGGGGGAAGAAAATAATCTCAGGAAGTAGAGGGAGAGAGGGATCTGGGAGGGAGAGAAAAGGGAGAGGAAAAGGGTGGGTGGTTCAGATATTGGGGGAGATATGGAGAAGTATAGAGGTTCAGGATTTGAAAAGAAGTGTGTAGCAGTGGGAGAGGGGTAGCTGGAGGTAGCCACTAGAGAGTCCCAGATTCCAGGGGCCCATGAGTTTCCTAGGATCCAACAGAGAGGACAGTAGATAAAATACCCAACAAAGGTGAGATAGAACCTGTAGAGCCCATATCTAGTGGAATGCCACAGCCCCCAGTAGAGGGATGGAGCTACCCACCCACCTAAAAATAATAATCCAGAATTCCTTCTGTCAAAAGGAAATGCAGGAACATAAAGTGGAATAGAGTCTAAAGGAAAGGCAATCCAGAGACAGCACCATCTAGGGATCTATCCCATATGCAGACTCCAAACCCAGACACTATTATAGATGCCAAGAAAAGCTTGCTGACAGGAAGGAGCCTGATATAGCTGCTCTCTGAGAGGCTCTGTCAGAGTCTGACCAATACAAATGTATTGCAGGCAAACTTTGGACTGAGCACAGGAATACTAATGGAGGAATTAGAGAAAGGACTGAAAGAGCTGATGGGGTTTGCAACCACATAGGAAGAACAACAGTATCAACCAACCAGACTCCCCAAAGCCCTCAGGGACTAAGCCACCAACCACAGAGTATGCATGGGAGGACACATGGCTCCAGTTGCATATGTAGCATAGAATTGCCTTATGTGACATCAATGGGAGAGGAGCTCCTTGGTCCTTTGGAGGCTTGATAACCCAGCATAGAGGAATGCTAGTGTGTGAGGCAGAAATGAGTAGTTGGGTGGAGCAACACCTTCGTTGAGGCATGGGTTGGGAGGAGGGGTAGGGGGTTTGTAGAGGGGAAACTGGGAAAAGAATAACCTTTAAAATATAAATAAATAAAATAAGCAGTAAAATATTGAAAAAAAATCATGGGAGGCAAAGGGAAGGAGGAAACTGGGAGGGAGGGGGAAGAGGAATGGAGGGGCAAGATCAGGTATGGAGAGAGACAGGAGGAATACCCAGAGAGCAAGAAGAATAAATGAAATATACAGCAGTGTGGAGTGCGGGGACAGGGGAAACCTTTAGAATGTTCCAGAGACCTGAGAGGTGAGATGCTACCAGGACTCCATGTGGGGATGACATTAGCTTAATTGTCCAACATTGGGAGGATGGAATTGGAAGAGACTACCTCTAGTAGATAGACATGACCCCCAGTTTTTTGTTTTTTTTTTTTAACCCAGAAATGCCAGAACATATGGAGCAGACACTGAAAGAAAGGCCACTCAGTGACCTGATCAACTTGGGTTCCATCCCACACATGCACATCAAATCCTGACATTATTACTGAGGCTATATTGTGCATGCAGACAGGAGTCTTGCTTGAATGGCTTTCCTTGGAGAGGCTCTACAAGCAAGTGACTGAGAGAAATGCATATACTTTCAATCAACCATTGTACTGAGTTTGGGAACTCTAAGGAAGAGTTAGGGGAGGACTGAGGGATCTGAAGGAGATTGCAACCCCATAGGAAGAACAGTGTCAACTAACCCGGACCCCTCAGAGCTCCCTAGACTATGCCTAAAACCAAGAAGCATACAAGGGTTAGTTTGTGACCCTGGGCACATGTGTAGCAAAGGACTGTTTTGTCTGGCCTCAGTGGGAGAGGATGTGTTTAACCCTGTGGAAATGTGAACCACCAGAAAAGAGTGATGCTTGCGGGGGTGAGGTGGGGTTAGGTGGGTGGGTGGGTGGAGGAGCACTCTCGCAGAGGGGGAATGGGGTGAAGAACTTGAGGAGAGAGACAAGAAAGGAGGGCAATGTAAATAAATAAATTAATTTAATAGAAGAAAAAAGAAAAAGAAATTTAGGAAAATACAAAGACCTTCTATGTCCATCTGTTGATGAAAGTAATATTTTTTAAATGACCATGTCAGCAAAAATAGTAATTTACAGATTCAATGGAATCAAATTTAAAATTCCTAAGATATTTTTCAATTATTTCTCCTTCTCTTTTCTATTTCTCTTCCTTCCTTCCTTCCTTCCTTCCTTCCTTCCTTCCTTCCTTCCTTCCTTTCTTCCTTCCTTCTTTCCTTCCTTTGTTTCTTTCTTTGCTTGCTTGCTTGTTTGCTGTTTTTTTCACCTTTTCACTTTATATCCTACTCACTGCCCCTCTTGGTCACCCCATCCCACAATGCTTCCCCCATCTCAATTCTGCTTCGCCTCTGAGTAGGTGCCCCACCCCTGGGTATTCCCACACCCTGGTGCTTGTCTATGCAAGACTAGGTGACTCTTCTCCAATTGAGGCCAGATAATACAGCCCAGCTACAAGTAAATATCACTTAGATAGGCAATAAGTTTTGATATAGTCCTACACACAATACAGTTCCTGATTTTATACCAAGATAGAAAGAAACAAACTCACAAACAAAACTCAAACACCAAGAGATAGAAAGCATCTTTTGTTAATGTTATATAAATGTTACTAGAAAAACTGTATGTCTATTTGAAGAAGAATTAAATTAGTCTCTGTCATGGTTACCTTCATCTCTTTCCTTGATACAATCTAGAGTCATCCAGGAAGAGGAAACTTAATTGAAAAATTACTTCAATAATATTGGCCTATGTGAGATAACTTCTTGATTAATAATTGATGCAGGAGTTCTCATCCTATTTTGAGAAGCACTATCTTTAGGCTCAAGTGCCTAAACTATATAACAAAGGTATGTGAGCACACCATAACTGATTACTGGCTTTAGTAATCTGCCTTCATTGAAGATCTCCATTCAGTTTCTGCCTCTAGGTACCTGTTCTTAGCTTCTTTCTTGGTTTTGCTTGATTATTAGCTATGACTTGCAAATCAAGTAAACAACTGCAACTCTATTCACAATTGCTAGCAATAGAATCAGTCTACACATCTATCAACTGATGAATATATATTGAAAATACGTGTACACAATGAAATTTAATTCAACTATAAAGTAAATGAAAATGATGTATTTTTAACTTCTTTTAAATACTTGTTCATCATTTGATTATCTTATTAACTGAAGTTTTTTTGTTATTTCCCTTTTTTACTAGTTTATAGATTTCTTATATGCATTAAAGGTTTTTTTTGTCATTGGTGGTGGTGATGGTGGTGGGATTTTTGGTAAACTATATGATTATGGATAAAGTTTTTCTCATACATGTAATTAGAATCTCAGTATTTGCATATTTAAAACTACTTGTACTATTACTATATTTTCTCTCATTATTATTATTTATTAAGATATATTTGAATAATATTCACTCTCTTGCCACGTTCTCCAAGATCACTCACCTTCTTCCATTCTTCCCCAACTCTGGGTTCTCTTTTTTTCTGTTTTGTTTATTTTTGAGATTGCAATGTAATTACATTGTGTAATTTAATTACAATGTTTCTCCTTTCCCTTTCCTTTCTGTACATTCTTCTCTATTCCTCTCCTCCCTCTCTTTCAGTATTTTTGGTTTAATTTTCAATTCAGTAAGTTCATTTTTTTAGACTCATATACTCTTGGATGTTGTGGGCATAGTTGACCTACCAGAGTGTCACACCCTTAATGACACTGCTCTCTCTCCTAGCAGCTATCACTTGTCAATAAGCTCCTCACCCATTGGTGAACTTCTGTGTTCACCTCTACCTCTAAATGAGAAAATTTTGTCTGGCTTGACTTTTTGTATGTCTTGTATATACTGTCTATGGAAAATAGTCTACCGGGGGCATCCCCGTGAAGTGGATTTGGTAACCTAGTAATTTGCTTTTACTCATGTTCTCTCTTTTGTTTCACCCCCTCTCCATTCTGGTTATCATGAGGTCCTTTCCTCCCGCCCTACCCCATATTCTAGAAACATGATATTCTTTATCATGATAAACTGCATCACTCAGGCCCAAAGCAACTTGCTAAAGTGAATGAATTAGGAGAGAAACATCTGATAGTATGTAGAAATCAAGAGTACTCACCCCTTTATTTTTATATTTCTTTCTTTTAATGTATGAGTATTTTGTATATATACATATATGGAGATCAGAGAATAACATGAAAGAGTTGGATCTCTCATTCCACTATTTGGTTTCTGGGACTAAACTTGTGCACTCTGGCTTGAATGGCATCCTCTGATATACAGCTAATCCTACAAAAGGAGGTCTTCATGTCAGATACATCTAAGATCCTCAGGATCTTGTGTCTGAAGTGTGTGATATTTTAGCAATAAGAACTTACCTTGGCCTCTTGGAAGTCATCAAGTGCAGCAGCAATATCCTCTAATGTTCTTGGAGAAAGAATTATCAGTTATCTGGTGACAGCAATGGAAATAACACTCACATTTGGTCCTAAGTTAATTCTTTCTGAGTATTTCAACTGAAACTATGATAAATCATTGTAAGACACTGAATCCTCCAACCCCTACAGGGCATTCTTTTATATATCATCCTATTTAATTATGTTTATTATTCTTCTGTAAGTTTTAATATTGAAGTCATTCAGTATGTTTGGAAGTAACATTTGTTTTTATATTTTTTGAGTGTTATAATTAACGTAATTGTTTCTATTTATTTTGTATGTAATATCTTATTGAGAGTAATTTGAATTACCAATACTAATATTTTGAAGACTTGTTTCCACATTCTGCATAGAGCCATGTGTAAAGTATGCTTATTGCAGGACAAAATATTCTTCATCAGGGAAGAGCATCCCAATTATTTCTCAATATATGATATCACTGAAACAATATACATACAAATTATGTGGACTGACAAAATTGCATTTATACACTTAGGATATAGCAATAGTAATTGAAAAGTAACCCATGAATTTGAGAGAAAGCAAGTTTTAGGGAAGATATTCAGTCAGAATTCTCTTAGTTACAAGAGTTTATGTCCTTTAGATATCTATTTCTTTGGAAGGTTTCATATAAAAACTTGAGTTTTTATTAATGGAAATTTTATGAATAGTAATTGTAACTTAAATGCATGCCAATTGTATATTTTCTATATCTGAAAATATAATATTCTATCCATTGATGTTATCTTATTACAGAAAAGTTACTGAAATTGAGTATAGTCTTTGGTCATAAATTGTTTCTGAATCTGTACATTCAATTAACATTGACTGCACAATCTGAGGATTTTATGCAGTCAAATTGTAGAGCATGCTTTAATAAACATAATAAAAATCCTTAAATATTTGAATATCAAACCCAATGTTATTAAAACATTATTTCACTAGTTCAAAGTAATGTAAACATCAAATGATCACATCACTAAATATAGTTAAACAAGTATAAATAACACAAAACATTCAAAATGAAACATAACAAATGAAAATAAAGCAAATGTATTCATAAGACACTTTTAAATCTGAGTATAGTTTTATTAGTGTTCAAAGGAAACTCCCAGGAAAGACAGACTGTGATTTTCAGCAGCTGCTTAGAGGAGGAGAAAGGAGAGGACAAGAAAAAAGTGTCCTGCCATTTGTGACAAGTCAGTTTAGAGAATATATAGATGGCTGTTCCTAACACATTGGTGATCACTTGGTGATGAAGGGTGATTTAAAGAAGAGTAAGGAAGTACAATGTGTTAGGAAAAGAATGGTTTAAAAGGAAATAGAAGTAAAAAGCTATGCTTTTCTGCATCATTCAGACTCACAAAAAATCTAACTACACAGGAAAAAATTAATCTTTCAGAATTGCTATGTACTATAGCTATAGGAAAGACACTAATATTGGATTCACACAACAGCCTTGTCTAGTAGGATATACTCTCTCCTAAGCAAAAAGCTGGTTTGCAATAGTTAACTGACAATGGGAGTACAAAGAGCACAGCATCCTGGGTGTTTAAGGAAGAAAACTATCTCAGGCTATTATCATTCAGTGCACTGATATTTTAATCTGAGACTTCCTTTTTAATTATTTTTCTAAGTTTTCTATTATGTATTTTATGTATATCTTTATAAATTATTCAAAAGTATTAGATCAATATGTTTGATTAAAAAAATAATGCTTTCTGAAGAGGTATACAACTAACTTTTACAACATTATAGAAAACAATGACTTTCTGCTAAGCAACTTTCTTCTAGCCTCATCACTGATCCTAGCAATATATCTTGTTTCACAAGTCAGTAACATCATTTTTCTTTATTTCTTGTGTAAAATTATACTTTATATAGAAGAAAGTGGGTGAGGCAGAGGCAGAAGGGGGAAGGAAAAGTGGAAGAGAGAGAATAAATGCTAAGACTTTGCACCTAAAATCACAAGATCCATTCACTATTTCTTTCAAAGCTGCTATAATTTGGATGCATTAAAATTTGTTCAGCAGGGTAGAAAGTAGAGCATACAACAGGACATTGGCTCTTTGTGAATAAGCACTCAAAGAAAAAATGGATCCCCAGCTCCTTCTGCTACTTCTAGGCTGGAAAATGAGGGTGTTGTTTCTTCCACATACTCTTACCATGTTTGCCCTTTCCTTGGCTCAAATAAAAAAAGCTAACTGATCATATCCTAGGATCTAAAACAACATTTGTTTCTCATTATGAGGTAATACCTTACATATTCCAATGTATCAGTGATAAATTGACTAACACTAAGTTACATTAATGCTCCAAATTATGTTTCAACTTTTTCTGTAAATTGTTTAGTGTGAAGTTAAAAGATGGAACATCAAAAGCTTAATTTAATATGCTGTTTACATATCTATTTTCACTACTTATGACTGCATCCTATGGAAGAGAATTCTGTAAAGATGAACTAGTACTTATAAGAAATTTTATACTCAAGTAAAATACACTCGAATAATAGATAAACAAAAATGTTACAATTATAAGTCAGGGAACAGCTTTTGAGAATACACCTAGTAGGATTCTCATCATTGATTATATATATACAATGGTATCTCAATGTATTATGTGGCACTGTTCTGATTTTCAATATTTTTTACAGTAACTATATATTTGCTATATTTAAAGAGAATAATCCTACACTAGCTAATGTTACATAGACGCTGTGTTTGTAGCTGAAACAAAATTCAAGAATCAGATATGCTATCCAGAATTATATAAAAGAATGTAAAAAAGAATCATCTTCCATTTCTATGCATGTTGATGTAGCTGTGATATGTAAACACTATAATGAAAACTGAAGTACCAAAAATGTGGGTTTTTTCCAAAAAAAAATTAAAATGAAGTAGAAAAGAAGGCAAAGAATATACATTATAAAATAGTGCAAATAAGTTTATGTCCTTGATTTTATTCTGTCCTTGGGATCTTTTAGAAATTTTATTTTTCATAACAAATGATCTGGCTTTAAAGTTGCTAAACAGTATTGAAAGGCCAGTACTAGTATAAACATGAAGTTGTCAAATTGCCTGAGTATTGTTTGATGGCTGGACATTCTTTATTTGAATGTGTTATAGTTAAGGTCTTACTCCTGTGAACAGACACTATGACCAAGGCAACTCATTTAAGGACATTTAATTATGTCTAATTTACACTTTCAAAGGTTTAGTCCATTATCATCACAGTAGGAAGCATGGCATCATGGAGGCAGAAATGGTACTGAAGAAGGAACTGAATGTTTTACATCTTGCTTGGTCTAAACTCAGCTTGGAGGAGACTACCTTCCAAGTATCTAGGAGGAGGGTCTCAAAGCCTACCCTTAAAGTGACACAATTCCTCCAACAAGGCCTCACCTCCTAATAGAGCCTACTCCCTGGGCCAATTATATGCCAACACATGAGTATATGGGATGGGAGTAAAATCTATTCAAATCACTGTGGGATGTTTGCTCTGAAAATTAAAAAAAGTTTGTGCTGTGTTGTCGTGTGTGTGTGTGTGTGTGTGTGTGTGTGTGTGTGTGTGTGCGCGCGCGTGTGTGTGTGTGTGTGTGTGTGTGTTTGTAACTATATATATATATATATATATATATATATATATATATACACTGAAGCTTTCTTGTAGTTTGCTATCAGAGAAAATTCGTCTGCCTTACTCTCATGAGTAAGTAGTACATGGATTACATATGTGTTGCTATCATTTGACATCCACCATTTCTTTTCTTGAGATTTTGTTAATATTTAGCTTTTTTATTTTTGATATTATAATGTAATAATTGTAACAGATTTCTTATTCTTTTTTTCTCTCCATACTCTCTCATATATTCCTTCATTGTCTTTTTCAAATTCATGGCCTCTTAAATTGATTGTTAAAGTAATTATACATGTATATTTATAAATGTAACATGATCAGTCTGAATAATGTTACTCATATACAAGTTTTTGTTTGGTTGGAATCCCTAGCTCTCCTCCCATGTGGTCTAGCAAATTCCAATTCCTTCCTCCTCTTCCAATTCCACACAATGGAGAACAAAAAGATTTCAAAAGGACCCAGGAACCCATTCCCAAATAAACCTGATCTCAATGAATTGGCTTATTTTTCTGGAGGAGAAAAACCTAACATCTTGATACCGACCCCGATAGACAAGTAATCTAAGAGGCCACCAGAGGGCACTCTGAACTTTAATGTTCTCCATGACCTTGAAAATATGGGGAAATGGACTGAGCACCTTATGTTCAGGATATTTTGGGAACTGCACCCCTGCCCCTCTCTCTGTAGTCTATTCTCGACAGCTCAAGTCTTGTTGGCCAGGGTTACAGCACCCACAAATCCTCTTATCTGGGGATTTGTACCGTGGTTGAGCTGCCAGTCATTGGCCCTCCCACTCCATCCAAGATACCAGTATACTTCTCCCCTCTCTTTTGAGACATAGGCTAAAGCCTAGCCTCTTCCCCTTACCCACCTCACTCCTCTTCTGTCTCTCTTCCTACTGCCCCTCTCTTTCCTCTTTTACAACCCCCAAACCCACACCCAGTCTCTGTCCACACATTGGCCTGTCCCACAAAAATTTTCTCCTGTGGTATCTTACATGGTCCAAACAGGCCTCTGCTCTCCTCTGCACCCTCTGAGAGGTGGAGAGATAGCCGGAGCAGTGGGGCTTAAAGTCCACATTACTTCTCCCTGCAGGACCTCTCTCAGGTTGAAAAATAGCTAGGTTCCTTCTCTACCAACCCATCTGCCTGTATTAACGAGTTCAGCTACCTTTGTCAGGCCTATGACATAATTTGGCACACCCTTTATCACATACAGGCTTCTACCGGTACTCCGGAGGAACGTGAATGAGTTCAAGCAGTGCACAGACTACATACTACATAGTGGATGGTACAGTCCCGTTGGGTAATACTAGCGGTGTCAGCTATAAAACCCAACTGGAATTACCAGCAGTGTCAAAATGGTCTGCTGCCTCCTTCAGGGTATGGAATCAGTCTTGAATAAAGTTGTTAACTTTAATAAGCTCTCCGTGAAATCACACAAGCAGATGAAAATCCAGCCATTTTTTTTTTTTCTTAATCTGTTACTGGAGACTTTGATCTGAAATATCTTCTTGGACCCAGCCTCCTCAGTGGGAGCCATGGTCCTGGCTAATCATTATATTTCTCAATGGTGGTCAGATATTTGAAAAAAGTTAAAAAATAAAAATAAAAAGGCTGAGTATTGTCCCCAAACTCCCATACAGGAGTTGGTAAAAATGGTTTCTAAAATCTTTAACAACCAGAAAGAGGTGGCCAAGTCTTCCTGACAGGATCACCTGTAGCAGAAGGCTACACTTCAAGCTCACACCTTAGCAGCTGCCCTAAGACCAACAGCAACCCTGCAGAAGTAACAAGGGATATTTGCCATGCCCTATTCCACTGATGTCAAGCCTGAGTCAACTCTGCCAGGAACGTGTTTCAAGTGCAGCTGAGGAAGTTGGTCCTGCAGTTGCCTCATCACTAGATAGCCCACCAAGCCATACCCTGCCTGCCAGCAGCCTAGCCACTGGAAGTCGGAATGTTCCAATATTGGCTTTCCCTCTAGGCCCAGCCCCATCAGCACAGGCACCACAGACCATTATGGCCTTCGAGCTCCTTGGCCTAGTAAAGGACTAAATGCTCCCAAATTCAGTGACCTCCATCACCTTCTCCAAGCCTAGGGTAATGCTTGGTAACACCAATCTACCTTTCTCTGTCTCAGTCGTGGTGGACATGGGAGCTACCTTTGCTGTTTTAACCTCACACTTGAGTCCCATGGTAACATCACCAACTTCTGTCACCGAGGTGGACTGGACTTCTTCCTTTTCACCTAAGATCCTGCTACTACCCCGTGTTCTTTCAGGATGATTTTTTTCACAGTTTTTTCTGGTCATGCCTGCCTACCTGGATCCTTTATCCAGCTGATATATCCTCAGCCTCTTTAAAGCCACCATCTCTCTGGACCCCATAACCTTTTCTGATTCCCATTTTCTTCTTTCCCTAGTTGCCTCTCAGATCCCCACTCAAGACTGCCCTGTCCCTACTCTACCTGATCAGATCAATCTCCAAGTGTGGAATATTTCCACACTCGTGATTGCTACCCACTACCAGCCAGCCCTCATCTGCCTGAAGGTCTCCTCTTCCTTCCCCTTTGGACCCTAGTTTCCCATCTCTGAAACCCATCAGCACGGTCTCAAACCTATGATTGTCTGCCTTCTATCTCAGGGGATCCTAATTCCTACTGACTGACCTTGTAACACTCCTATTCTCCTGGTGCACAAGCCTTTTGGTGCCTGTAGATTAGATCAGGATCTCCACCTCATTAATGATGCAATTATCCCAACCTACCCTGTAGTTAAAAATCGCTACAACCTTCTCTCTAACATTCCTCCTACAACCTCCCACTTTACTGCCCTGGGTCAAAAGGATGCCTGTTTTACTGTCCCCCTACACCCTGAAGCATGGTTTACCTGGGAGGATTCTGATACACGGGCTGCAAGACAGTTCACCTGAACAGTTCTCCCTCAAGGCTTCCAGAATAGTCCTCAATTTTTTTGGCCAAGCTTTGGCTCTGGATATCTCCTTTTTAGACTTTAGTCCTAGCATACCTCTTTATTATGTAGATGACATATTACTCTGCAGTACTTCCCTGTCTCTGTCCCCACTCCACCCCCCCAAAAAAACACTGCTTCACTCCTAAACTATCTTGATTCTCTGGGTTACCATGTCTCTCTCTCTCTCTAAGGCTCAGCTGTCCCCTCCAACTCTTGTGTACATATGTGGACATCCAACTGAGCCCACAGTCTAAGACTCTCACCTGACTGACTCCAGGCGTTGTGGGACTTACATCCCCCTACCATGGCTGACCAGATTCTTTCATTCATTGGCCTGGTAGGGTTTTCCAGACACTAAATCCCTAATTTTGCCATTACCAGGTAGCCAGAGACCCCCATGGGGCCCTTGAAGCCACGGTCCTCTATCATTTCTCTTTACTCTGGATGCCTTCTTACTGGGCCCTGACCTTGCCTTCTTCCCATGTACTACCTGCCCCTACTACCTCTTTACAGATGAGAAGATGAATGTGGCCACAGGTGTTTTAAATCAACTTGTTGGGCCCTCCCATTGGGCCATAGCTTTTTTTATCAAAACAGCTAGATACCACTGTAAGTAGATGACAGGCATGTTGAGAGCCTTGGGATCAGCAGTGGAACTTACCCAAGAAGCTCTCAAGATCATCCTGTTCCAACCCTTCATACTTAACTCCACCCATTGCCTCTCTGACCTTTAAAGTCATCCCTCTCTTTTCTCCTCGAGCCGTCACTAAGTCAAGCCTTTCTTCTTCTGTTTCTAGAATTCAGCCCCCCAAATTACCTTCCCCTCCAGTCCTGCCCTAAACTCTGCAACCCTTTTCCTTGTCTCATCCTCCTCTCATACCCCATCTCACTCATGCCCAGAGGCTGTAGAGGCCCTGTACTCACCTCAGCCTTGTCTTCTAGACCAATCCCTCACAGACTTTCAACTCTTTGTAGATGAGAACTTTCTCAAAGATAAATCAGGAAATGAAAAAAGCATAGGTAGCTTATGCAGTGGACACTACCACTAAAACAGTTGAGAAAAACCACCTCTAACTGGAGACCTCGTCATTAAAGGGTGAGTTAATTGCCTTAACCAGGGCACTCTAAATAGCCAAACACAGGTGTTACATCTATACTGATTCTAAGTATGTCTTCTTAATAGCTCATACCCACTCTGCCCTTTGGAAGGAAAGGGATTTTCTCACTACTAAGGGCACACCTATTGTCAATGACCCTCTTTAAGCACAACTTTTGGAGGCTCTCCTACTCCCAACAGAGGTGGTCATAATTCACTGCCAGGGGCACCAAACCTCCATGGACCCAGTGGCTCAGGGTAATGCCAGAGATGTCTCAGTGGCCCAAAGTTTGTCTTCCAGCTTGTCTAGACCCCTCGGGCACATCCTCTTCCACACATCTCCTTACAAACCTCAGTACTAGCGGGGGGAGGAGGGGGTGGGGGCGAGGGGGAGTTCCTTGACAAATGGGCCACACAGGCAAAAGATGAATGGCTTTACCTAAATAACTGCTTTATTCTTCTCCAAAACCCGGTGCCTTCGATTGTCTCTGATGTCCACCAGAGCCTACACATAAACTTCAAAGGTCAAATCTAATTCCTAGAGCTTCTCTTTGATCCTACTGACCTCCAGGCCCATATTTTACAGGTCCGTGCAGACATGTGCCAAGACCAAACCACAGGGGACTCTCCAGATATGTCAGTCTCACACCAGCTCCAAGGCCATCAACTGTGCAAGGACTGACAGACTGACTTTACCCACATGCCCACCCACAAAAGGCTTTGCTATCTCCTAACCCTAGTTGACACTTTTATAGGTTGAACCAAGATATTTCCCACCTCCAGGAAAACTGCAGATGTAGTGAGTGGCTCAGTTGGTCCTTGAACACACAATTGCTTGGTTTGCCGTGCCACAGACCATATAAATAGACAATGATCTGGCCTTTACCTCCAGGATCATCGAGTTCATGTCTGAAGCTCTCAACATCCCCAGGAAATTACACATTCTCTACCGTAACTCACAATCCTCCAGAAAGTTTGACAGAGCCAACAGATTGGTTTAAGTCCTTTTGAACTCCTATAGGGAAGCCATTCCTCCTCAGTCATCCCCTCCCAGCTCAGACTCCCACATTGGGTAATTAACCTACCTCTCCTTCCTATGGTCCCTATTCTGTTCACAAACTGACAGCTACCTGCCTGTCCCCAGGCCAGAAGAAACTACTGCTCCAGAGACCTCCTCACTCTCCCCTGGGGACCAAGTACTCCTCAAACAGTTACCTTCCAACTTCTAGGTGCTTGTTGAAAAGGACCCTTCATTGTGATATTCACCATACCTTCATCTCCCAAGCTCCTGAGACACCAGTGCTGGTACCATTGTCTCTAGAGTCAAGAGAGCACCTACCCAAGATGAATGGTCTCTACAACAAATGGGACATTTCACCATCTGGTTCTCTGAAAAGCCCCAGTGAGGGCCTAGGAGGGCCAAATCAGGAAACCCCCTCCCTCAGTTGGTGGTAATCTCCCCATTTTCAATGACTCATCCCAATAAGAAGACCCCTCATTTTCATTTGCCTGTTCCCCTGTCCCCTACCTCTTCTGCCTCCTCAGAAAATAGATTCTTGAGGTCATGAGGTCTCCTACCTTATGCTTAATCAGATGTTGCTTCACCCAAACCTCTCACTAAGCATGGACCCACTGATTCCCAACTCCACCATCCATCACCATTCCTTTCCATCCAGAAGTAGTTAGATATGAACTGAAGTCTATATTCTCAAAGAAGTCAGGAAGTTTGGTTGGAGTCCCTACCTCACCTCCCACACATGGTCAAGAGGCCATTTTTTCTCTCCCCTTCAAGCTTCAATACCATCCACTCAGTGAGCAAAAATGTGCCAAAAAGGACCAGCCCCACATTCCTGACATTCCAGACAGGTGTCCCAGCCCCTCTTGTCCTAAATCACAAGCCCCCTGCCCCACCCTAGCCTGGGACTTCTTCAGGTTTCATCCACTAAGACTGGTGAACTCAGCCCATTCTCAAATACACCTGCCTTTCTACTTTAATCTGGCTGAATTGGCTTATTTCTTTGGCAAAGAAAACCTAACAGTTTTCATGGCTGACCATCTATTATTGTATAACAGTTGGTGTTCCCTTTTTTGTTAGTTTATGTTTGTTTATTTGTTTGTTTTTTGGTTTTTGCAGGGTGGGGGTGGTGGGGAGTGTGAAGATTAATAAAGTAAAGGTTGTAGATTTT
This sequence comes from Rhabdomys pumilio, assembly GCA_030674055.1. Classification (NCBI taxonomy): domain Eukaryota; kingdom Metazoa; phylum Chordata; class Mammalia; order Rodentia; family Muridae; genus Rhabdomys; species Rhabdomys pumilio. The sequence goes on from JANHMN010000005.1 coordinate 22,756,619, forward strand.
TCTCCAAAATCCATGGCTTCATTATCACTGGGTAGTTATCTAGGCTTCTATTACCTATCAAGATTTTCTTCCTTTTAAGTGAGTCTTAAATCTAATTAGATAGTTGTTGCTTTCTGATAAGGTATGTGTACTGTTTATGTACCCTTAGGTTTACTGTGCCACCCTCATCAGGTGGTTCATAAGTGTCACAGGTATGTAGAATGGTTTCGAGAGGAATGAGATAGGCTGATTCTATGACAGGCTTCAAATTGGCAGTTAAGGAGACTGGGCCTAAATCTCAGTTTCCAAGAACTGGGCAAGCTCAGGCAAGTCAGTTACTGAAAACAAAACAAAACAAACAAATCAAAAAAACCCAGGCTTCAGGCAGCTATTCAGAAACTGTACTGCCACTTGGCCTGAGGCAGGAACAATGGGCAACAATAGTTTCCAGACATCCCCAGCAACAAGTTCCAGCCCCAAGCCTCAGTGATGGTTCTAGAATTTCCATAGACACAGACCTAACAGATTGCGATAGAGGTCATCTACCCTGAATTCCCCTAATGTACTTTAAATAAGGCCTGTAAGCTCACTTGGTTGTCTCTCTTTCTAGGCAATGGGAGACCCCAGTATACTGGACTTCTGCAAAATAAAACACTCTCTGTGTTTACATACTATTTGAGTCTGGGATATCATTCTTCAGTGAATCATGGAACCTTACAGCTGAATGATTTATCTTGAAGGCTTTTAGTGTAGATCCCTGAATACTGAAAGCAAGTCTTAATGGACAACACATTCAGGTCAGTTCTGTTCAGGGAACTCTGGGATATGTTTCTGAAAAGCATGATGCCTTTAACAGTAAGGACTTAACTTTCTGGAAGCAAACAGGGGCAATGGCACTAACCAATAAAGTCTTTTGTGAGTCTCTTGAACAGTCTTAGAGTTATGTTAATCAAAGTTGCTTTCTTATGTAAATTTTGAATAATATAATTCCTAAATGGCTTTTTCTGACATCTTTATCATTATTTTTCTCTTCATTCCTTCTCTATTTATCTCTCCTTTCCCAAAGAGCCTTCCTATTCCTACCCTCCTCCCACCTTCTTCTGTACTTACAACCCTTTCCTTCCCAAACTATCTCATTTTCCCCCAATTTTCTAATCTTGTTATTTGTGCTATTTCTCTTACTATTACTCCACAACCACCTTATCTTCACAGTAATTTCATGTTACTTTCCTAGTTTCTGCAGTTATTCCAGGCTATATGCACCACCAGCAAAGAATAAAGTTTCCTCTTCCCCTGCATTCCCTACATCTTTTGTTGTTGGTTTTTTGGTTGACCTTTGACATTTTGATTTGAATCAGACAAAAATCTCAAAGTTGTTTTGATTTACATTTCTCTAATTCTTTCAGGTGATGATTATATTTTTTGATACATTTCTTGTGTATATTAAAGTTCTTTTGATAACTCTATTCAGGTCACAGGTGCTTTTATCAAATGGGATATTTGTTTATTTTGTTGCTACTATTTTGTTTTGTTTTTCCATTTTTAACTCTTTTTTGTCCTTTGTAATAGTATATCAGTACTGTCAAGGTCTAGGTAAAATGTTAAGGCCTGGGTAACTATTACCTGTCTAGCCTGCCATTTTGTCTATTACTAATGTCATAAGGAAACTATCTCATATGTTGCTGCTGTTAGGAAGAAACTTTCTCATGCCTAAGCTGACTGTTTATTTTGCGCTATTGGAAGCCAATCTCAACAGAAGTCACTTAGAACTGCTTTGTATAGTTACCCACAATAAGCTTGGAAGTGAACCAACCACCCAGCAGCACTTCCTGTATGTGTGCATAAGATTTTAGGTATTTGGTGTTATAAGCTTCCCCTAGGATGGACCCCTACATAATAGAAACTCCTGCACCTATTCTAGACTTCCACCTTCCTAGTATATCATTACCTAGAACCCAAGCCTGCAGCACTTGAACATTTGAGGGAGCTACACAACACAAACAGAGAGAGAGAGAGAGAGAGAGAGAGAGAGAGAGAGAGAGAGAGAGAGAGGAGAAAGGAAGACCTTTTGAGTAGGGGTCAATGATGTTTAAGTTCTGAAGATCTCTCTGCGATCCTACTTGCCAGAAAGAGACATGTATATGGGTAACTGACATCCTGGTTTGCAAGGTAAGACAGGGATGTTAGACAAGGAAAGTCTCCTGCCACATCTGAATATCACAAGCAATGAGAGCAGGATAAATATACAAGTAAGACATGTTTCTAAGGAAATCCTCTATCCCTAAATCCTGATTCGTGGAATAACTTGGCACAGAAGTTTTAGATCTCAGGATTAAGAAGCCCAATAGGACCTTGACTCATTGCCACAGTTTACTTATGAGTTGACCTGTGGCCGTGATCAATCAGTTCTGGGGTATATGTTAAATAAATGATCCCTGTTTGACCCAGATGAGTGCTTGTATGTTTTGTGAGACAACTCATGAACACACAAAATACTCTTTTATTGAATATTAAATTATAAAATTCTATGGTGCTGGTAGTTAAAAATTCAAAATGCTGAGCTTTTAGTCTTGTGCCCTGTTTAGCATGAAATACTACATAGCACAGAGTGTCCTCAAACTTTTGGCAATACTCAAGTCTCTGCTTCCTGAGGGCTTTGATAACTCACTGTTTTGTTTCTTTTTTTGTCTTATGTTTTCAGAGGTTACAGTCCATGGTTGTTGCTTACTCTTGTTGTGTTTTGGCCTATGACAGAGCTGTACATTACTATAAACATGTAAGGTGAAATAAACTGCTCAGTTCATAACGACTGACTTTATCATTTCCAGAAAGGAAAATAAGCAAACAAACAAACAAGCAGCGGTAGAGTATAAAGTTGCAATGTATTTCATAAATCATGCTTTCAGTGACCTAATTCTTCCAATTATATTCTAGTTTCTTAAAGTTTCCACCACCTTCCAATTACATCATTACCTAGAACTCAAGCAAACAGCACTTGAACATTTTTTGAGAGCAGTCAGTATTGCTACACAAACATATCCAGAGAGAGAGAGAGAGAGAGAGAGAGGAGGAAGAGGAAAAGGAGGAGGAGGACCTTAGTAATTGTGAGATATGAAACATTGGGAAATCAAAACATATTTATTTATGCATTTAATGTTTATGGACATTATCTTAAGAAAATGATTCAAACCCAGAAAAACTTAAAATTCTAATATAAATAGTATTTAAATAATTAATGTTAGAATTAAGCAGGAAGAAATTAAATTATTTTGAATTATTACTACTTATAAATATTATTGACTTTTAAGCATTTCTTTGGTAAGTATAATGCTATATATGATACCAGTTTTACAATAATTGTGTTTTCACCTTATGTTCAATAACTAGAGAAAGGTTACTTTCATGGTAGGACAAAAATATTGGAAATCTGTATCAAAATAATTTGATCTTTTAAGTATGACTCTCTGAAATTTTCATTATTATCATTTCAAAATGATTTATATTGGCTAACAAATACATTCTCTGAGTTTTTATACATTCTCAGAATACTAATTATTTACATGCTTTCATATTATACTTAGTATTATTTCATTTAAAAACAATATGCTATCCTTTGTCATATTCTAAAGATGTATCATTGTATCTATTTATAATAGAACTATTTGTCATTTTACAAGAAGTACTGTAATAAATCAGAAAATTCAGCAAAATTATGAGCTTTGGAAAACATTATATGCATTGCCTTTATCATTGTTCAGAAAGACTATTGCCTAATCCCTCTGGCTAATTATGTTTGGGAAGAATACATAGTCCTCTCATTTCACTCTTGTCTTTTGGTTGTATTTCATTTATGTATTTTGGGTTATATTAACCTTTAATTTCATTTATGTATTTTGGGTTATATTAATCTTTAATAAGCACTTAGTTAGTTTTCAGTCACTGAGCCACCTCTCCATCCTGCTCTCAGTTCGTTCTACTTTCCCTTACACAGGCATTTTCAATATACTTATCTTTAAATTCACTAAACCTTTATAATACTGGTTTCTATGTTGTATAATCTGGCTAAGTGGAAAGTTTTTCATATTTAATACTTGTTATATAAAACAGAAAAAACAGAAGTATTCAAATTACATTGAATTTTGATATTAATGAATTTTGTGGTACAATTTTTTTGTGATACAATTTTGCAGCCTATCATAGTTGTATTTTATTAATATGAGCACTATTTTTCTGTCAAATTCTTTGAAATATCACTGAAGAAATTTTACTATATCTTTAAAAAGTCACAAGAGATACTATAATAATTCACAAACACATCTAAATTATAAATGTGTTTTTATAATTAAATAACAAGTCACTTAAAACCTAAAATAAGAAGTGCAATGCGCATCTTCATAATACCTTATATAACTATATATAAAATTTTAAAACATTACTAGAAATCTCCAAAGAGAAAAGAATCATTTTTGTTATTTGTTCTCTATCTTGTATCTGTCCATTATTTGTTATGAATTCTTAAGTTATAAAAAGATGAAAGTAATGGTGCTATTTATGATTTGTCTATATTTACAAATGTTTGTTTTCAGAGTGGTTCATATATCACCTCATTTTACTTTAAAAATAACTGACCTTATTATAATGTCATAAATAAAGAATAGATGGTGATTTGATAGTTAAGAACCCAATGTAATTAATTGCATGTGTTTCTTTTATAGAAAGCATAACACCAGTCATTAGAAATTGAGTAGTTTATTTCACTTTGCACGTTTTGCACCTTACATACACACACACAGATACACACATATACACCCATATATAAACATCTCTTCTCACAAGTTTTCTAAACTGAACAAGTCAAAATTATATTTTAATATTCTTATATAGCTTATTTAAATATCAAAATTGATAAATCATTATTTATTAAAATGCAGAACCTTCAATAATAGCTACCTGTAAAATACATGTTTCCTTTCACACACACAAAAATAATAATTAATCTGCTTTTATATCAAAGGCAATTATTATTACTATTACTATTACTATTACTATTACTATTACTATTACTATTACTATTACTATTACTATTACTATTACTATTTTGGGGCAGTTACATTGTGTTTTCACTTTTGGAGTCTGACCTTTCCAAAATGCCTTCAAGCACTTATCTGTGCTTTGCCAATAGTATTAAACAAGAAACTAGCTATTGGAATATTCATCAAATTGGAAAATGCTTTTGAACACTTTAACTAAAATTTAAACGGTTAATATCCAAATAGATTATCTTCTTACCCAATGCCGTTTTGGAAAAGAAATACTCATCTTCCACTGAAATGTTTGTTTGCTTAATTTGATTGGCCTAATTCTTGATTTTTCTGCTTGTCCTCCATCTCACAGAATATCTGTCCCTTGCAAGATCTAACTCTGTATTCATGAGCAATTTGATGTCAGATAGATTTTTTTTATCCACTACTGTTATATTTTAATGCACACTTATAATAAAAAATGTGAATCTATAATACTCAGGATGTCACTGATTTTATTCATTTATTTACAAAGTTTATATAAATAGATTTTATTTCTAGACAAACAGTGTTCTTTTTAAAAGTTATCAAATTCTCTTAGAAAAGTTTATTATACCTCTTGATCAAAATCTCATTTTTATCAATTGCAAAGTAGGCTACAATTTGACCTACTCTCAAGGCAATTAAAACACACACTCTATTAAACCTTGGTCATGCCCATTAAAATTAATTGAGACCTTAGCCCTATGCTGGACTCTTTCTTAATGAGCTTAGAGGAAAAGATAATAAATCCAGCAAACAAGATCCTTCTTTAATGACTATGGTCCATTTCTCTTTCAGTTAGTATAACTAAAATTAATTGTATATTTCTACTTTTGATGTTGATTATTATCTTCCTGGATATTCAAATATGCTTCTTTAAACTTTCAAAGTACATAATGTGTAACAAAATTCCTTTTTGAAAATACAAATTAAAACAATTTAAAATTCTAGTATCCACTTAAAGGTCAGATTTCACTAGGTAAAAGGACATATTAGCAAGTGGATTATTAAAAGCTCCATTAATACTCAATGAAATTGCTAGCTGTGGTCATACCTTCGCACAACTGTTAAGTGGTCATACCTTTGCACAACTGTTAAAGCAGGGACAAAATTTATTCACTTAATTTAAGTCTAATGCTCACAGTTCTCAAGTGGTTTCTGTTAGGAAAGCTCAGTCTAGAATGTGACAGAATATTTCTCTAGAAGTTTTATATATGTATTGTACATTGTTTCTACCAAACTGCCAAAGTAACTTGTACTTTTTGGATGATTGCTCAATAAGTAGATTTTAATTACAGAGAGAACTAAATATTTGAGATAACGTTAGTAAAATCTTCTATCTCTCTCTGTATACAACTAAGTTCCACAATACTGCATTCTGCTATGTTTACTTTTCGTTAAAAGAAAAACCAACAACATGCTGATATCACAAGGATATCTAATCACAATTCTGAGCTCTGGGGAAAGTTATTCTTTCATAATATTTATGACTATTTACAAACTCAAAAAAAGAGACAACTTTCATGAACATGTAATTACTTAAGGTTAATTCGTGGACACTTAAATCGGTGGATTATAACTCTGACCTATAATTTGTAATTATTTTGAAATGTTTTAAATTATATTTTCAGAACTAATTAAACCACATTAAGGAAGAATACTGGTAAGTTACATAATGTTTTTCTTAGTTAGTGTCATGAGTGCAAGCCATCTATTCTGCACATTTGTAAAATATTCTATGAATAATATCAATGAATAAAGACTAGTTATCCAATTATAAGTTGTCCTCTTAAGTATTTTTCTCAAGTGATTGATACACACACATGCATACCAGCATTCATGGGGAAGCTTGTGTGTGCACACACACATACAAAATTCTTAAATTTAAATGGCTGCTGTGGATTTATACATAGTTTTTAAAAGGTGAAACAAATAATGTCCATCAATTAGTTTAAGGACAGGGAAATGTAATTTTTACACACTACAGAACATTTCTCAGAAATGAAAGATAAATTACATACCAAATAATGACAAACAGTAACAAATTGTTAAAATATACCCATATAGGAACAGGTATAATCTAAATATCCTGCTGTCCTTCAGTGATGTAAAATTCTGAAAGATCACTTCTTGGTGTTTTGGCTAAACCAAAAGAATTTTCAGAAAATAAAGAACTGTGGATAGAATGAAAATGTAAATAATAGCCTGAAGTTTAGGAGTTGACAGAGAACACCTTCTGAAGACAATAAAAACAATTCTACATTATACTGTAAGAGTTGATGCATAATATCATGAATTTACTAAAATATAACCATTTAACTTACTACAAACTCTGATAAAAACTACAAAGATTCCATAATACTTTGTCAATATATTGATTTTTACCAATTTTAGTGTTATATCACAATAAAATATAACATTCATAAATTGTCTTTTATTTGCATTATAAATTTGTCTATTATATGAGGAACATAATTTTTGAGCTACAAATAGAAAGTTATTTCCTTAACCTTTAATAAAAATGTGACAAAACTACAGTAAATAGCTGAATTTATGATAATGTGTTGCAAGTTTTCACTGTGGAATTAGAAAAGAGATCAAAGTTACTTATTTATTAATTTATTCATACATTTATATTTGTGTCTGTTTATGTTTGTGTGTGTGTCTGTGCATGTTTGTGTGTGTCTGTGCATGTTTCTCTCTCTCTCTGTGTGTGTGTGTGTGTGTGTGTGTGTGTGTGTGTGTGTAGCATGTGTGTCATTTCACATATCACATGCGGAGAGATCAAAGAATAACTCTAAAGAGTTGGTTCTCTCTTGTCATCATGTAGTATCTGCTGACAGACCATAGGTTGTCAAGATTCCATGAAATTGGCTCAACTCAGTAAGCATTTTGTTGTCCTCAATATAAAATTAATATTCAACAGATTTGTAATAACTTTCAATGCTGCAGAAAAAAATACATCAATAAGGAGAAGCTCTAAAGAAACAGATATATTTTCATTTTACTTATAAGAAATGCATAAGTACATTAAAGAGGACCTGGACATGAGACACCACTGCTACCCATGGAACCACTGGGAACTGTTAGATACTAAAACAGGGAGAGCCAGTTTTCTATAAAAATGCTGCTTCTAGTTAGTGGACTAATAACCAGTAAAAACTGCTTATTCAATAGCATAAATTAGAAGTGATAGGCTTAAATAAACCCCACAAATCTGGATAAACAAGGAACAGGAGTGAATCTGCTAAAAGATAGGGGAAGTGAGTACTATCAAAACCTAGCATGAAATTCTCAAGGAAATACTTTATATAAAAAAGAAAACCTTTCACTTTTGTTGGGTATTTCAGCTAAAGTCATTACCATTGGCTAACTGGACCAACCAGACCTGCCTGGAACTAAATCACCAATCAAAGAGTATATACACAGAGGGAGCCAGGACTCCAGATACATATGTAGCAGATGATGGGCTTATGGGACATAAAAGGGAAAGGATGGAAGCTTGATGCCCCCAGCATATGGGGATGCTAGAAGGGTGAGGCAGGAGTGGGTGAATGGGTGGAGGAGCACACTCATAGAGGCAAAGAGGAGGGAGAAGATAGAGAGGTTTGTGGAGGGATAACTGGAAAAGGGATATCATTTGAAATGTAAACAAATAAAATGTTTAATAATAAATATATAAATAAATAAAAAGAAAACCAAGAGAATAAAACAGCATTTTCTTAGTTAAAAATCACATTACAACCTTAAAATAGAAAAATATCTTTTATTTCAAATAAAAAAAATAGTAACCAAAATAACAATTGATTGTCTAAATATTTACTTCTCAAGCCTAGAAATAGAATCAGGGTGAAAAAAAGAGTTTAGCTTTCACTTAGAAATGTTATATATTTTAACTTTTATTTTGTACTTGAATAATCTTGAGATGACTATATTCATGATAAAAATGGAATATATGAACACATAATTGAGCTAATTTGTGCTTCTACCAATCACTGTAAAAGCTTTGAAAATTTGCCTCAGTACTTCTCATGCAGTGCTTTTGAAAAGTTTGGCTTTGTGTAGAAACAACCTCACTGATGAAACAATGAACTATTAAAAGTAATTATAAAGGCATTAATAATTATCATATATAAAATATTAAACAAATATAAACTTTGTTGAGAATTAGTATTTACAAGTACAATCCAGGATCTGCACCTTGATAGTTCTATGGCTTTCAAAGGATGAATAATTTTTACGGTACAGTTTTTTCTCATATTGGTAACTAGGATAGGTAATAATAACAATCTTTTATATCAGTTGTCACAAGTAAGTGTTTAAAACTTATTTACTACTAATTTTTCTATAAAAGTAGTATACAAATATAAATATAGTATACATTATTTAACAATAATATGCAACATAAAACATGGTTTCTGACTTAATAAAGCACATCCTCATCTACATGAAGAGACAATAATAAAAGAGAATATTCTTACAGGTAAGAAATAGACATAGGAATGGGGACATTTTGATCTTTTTCAACTGTAGAGTTTTTATAAGGCGGTTACTTATTTATTAAAAATCAAAAACAAAATGAGTAAACTAAAAGACTTAGGCATTTCAAGGTAAGCACTTCCAGCATGAGCCAATAGTTAAAACATTCTATTCTCAGTACCTTGATATTGCTAGATATTATTTGGCTTTCCGCAACAGCCAGAAACCTCTACTCATATTAATCATGATTTTTGACTAGTTTTAGAATAGTTATTTCTTTCATTACTTTTGCTAGACAAAAGTGCAAGTACTAGAGACTGTGGACTTCTATTTACCTTTTCCCATATCCTAACTTAATTTTTTGTCATTTCTTTATTTATTTACATTCCAAATTTAATTGTCCACTCCTGGTCTAGTCTCCGACTATTCCATATCCCATACCTACTCCTCAGTCTCCACAAAGGTGTCACCACCTGCCACCTCCAACCAACCAGACCTTTAAACTCCCTGGGGCCTTCAGTCTCTTGAGGGTTAGGTGCATATTCTCTGACTGAACCCAGACCTGGCAGTCCTCTACTGAATGTGTGTTGGGGGCCTCATATCAGCTAGTATATGCTGCCTGGTTGGTGGTTTAGTTTCTGACAGTTCTTAGGGGTTCAGGTTAATTGAGGCTGCTAGTCTTTTTACAGGGTTGACTTCCTCCTTATCTTCTTTCAGCCTTTTCCTAATTCAACCACAGGGGTCAACAGTGTCTGTCCATTGGTTGGGTGCAAACATTTGCATTTGACTCTTTTACCTGCTTGCTCAGTCTTCAGGAGTGCAGTCATGATAGGCCCCTTTTTATGAGTGCTCCATAGCCTCAGTAATAGTGTCAAGACTTGGGACCTCCCCTTGAGCTGGACCTTACTTTGGGCCTGTCACTGGACCTTCTCAGGCTTCTCTCCATTTCTATCCCTGCAATCTTCAAACAGGATCATTTATGGGTCAATTTTGACTGTAGGATGGCAACTCCCTCCCTCACTTGATGCCCTGTCTTCCAGTTGAAGATGGCCTCTACAATTTCCCTCTCCCTACTGTAGGGCATTTCATCTAAGGTCCCTCACTTTGAGTCTTCAGAGTCTCTCACTTCCCAGGTTTCTGGTACATTCTGGAGGGTCCCCCTAACCTCCTATCTCCTGAGGTTGCCTGGTTCCATTCTTTCTGCTGGCCCTCAGGGCTTCAGTCATTTTTCCTCACTCAATACCAGATCAGGGACCTCTGTACCTCCCACAACCCTGTCCACTTTCTCTCCCAGGTCCCTCCTTCCCTCCCTCTCTCCTCACTTTTGATTGCTTTTTCTCCTTATCAAGTGGGTCTGAAGTATCCTCACTTGGGACCTTCAGCTTGTTGACGTTTTTTAGTTCTATGGACTGTACCTTGTATATTCTGTACTTCTCCTTTTTTTGTTTAATAACCTAATGCATTTTTAAAATATTGTTAATTACTTAATTACAATGTACTTCGATTACATCTTCCTCTAATGCTTTGCAGGTTCCTTGCCAGCTGGTCCAGGCAAGAGGAAAGAGGTCCTGGTTCACCTGGTTCTCTCTGGGGCTGAGTGGAATGGTGTCGATAGCCCAAAGAAACACACCCCACTGGGAGTCTTGTTGAAGCAGGAACTCAACTTTAATGTAGCAAAAGCTAAGCAAAAGCAGGGCCAAACAGGTCCTCTTGAGTCATCCCAAAATGGAAGTAACTAAGACATGTCTCAAACTCAGCCAGGCTTAAGCTCTTCACAAGGCCCCAGAAACTAGAGCCAGGCTCAGGTTTGTCCACAAGCCCCAAACCAGGGCTGAAATGGGGCCCACCAATGCTTTCCATCAACTCCTCCCATATATACACCTATCTTTCTAGCTCCCTTCCATATGAGGTATGTTTCTACAATATCTGTAACATAATCTGTATACTATAATTATGAATACACTCCATCTCTCCTAAACTAACTAATGGATAAATTACCAAACTCATATTCTATATTGGAAGCAGAGATAAAGGGATTATAACTTTTGTCTTTTCCTTCACCAGATACTATTGCATTGCTTTTACATAACTATAAAACCACAGTCACCTCCCACAGAAGAAAAGTCAAGAAATCATTGAAGAGTTTTAATACCAAAAAGTTATTTCAACTATAAAATGAAAGCTATTACCAGACAATAGAAATTAATTAACAAGCCATGAATTATTAGGGAACTGCATGGTGAAAGAACAATATCTGATCATCGCACAGAATCCTAGATCATCACTAAGTATATCTACTGGGAGTTAATAAAATAAAAGCAATAGATATAACAGGAATGTATGTTTGAGGGATTCAAACAAGGAAATACAGGCAATCCTAAGCTTATTATTACATTCTGAAAGATATAGATTAATTTTTTGCCAGATAATGCAATGATTGAATGATAGAAGTAGATTAACCCAAAGAGAATTGTGTCATAGAGAGAGAGAGAGAGAGACAGAGACAGAGACAGAGACAGAGACAGAGACAGAGAGACAGAGAAAGAGTCTGTGTGTGTGTGTGTGTGTGTGTGTGTGTGTGTGTGTGTATGTTTATTCTACAATTATACTTTTCTGTTTGCTAAACTTTATTCTTGGAAAATAATGCATTTTAGAATGTCTTTAAGTTTCCACATGTCAGTGATACATTTAGTTACATTTAATTACTTTTGAAGTTTGTCTTTTAGTATAATTAGTACAATGGATCATTTGTCTTTCTGTACATGTTATTTTACTGTATGCATAAAGTAAATATGATAGATTTTAGTTATAATTATAACAGGAACTTTACTCTCACAGATATTTTACAATAAACTCTACAACACAATCACCTGGATAACAATGTTCTTAAGCAACAGCAGTTAAGTGTTGACTAAAGGAAAAATGCAAATTAGGTTTTCTGGAAACAAATTCTAATATGCAAAATTGGACTGAGTTTATTAAAATGTGGTTTTGACTACAGCATATGTCAAGAAGTAAAATAGGCAGCATAATAATAAGGGGAAAAGAGCTCTGAAGTAACAACAAAGGTCTCAGAAAACCCATAAGGAAGATTTAAACTTTGTATGGCCTATCAGTTTGGTCTTGTACTGAAGGGAAGAAAAGTGGACTTTATGCACATTTTATACACGTTTGTCATTCAGTTGTTGAAAGCCAGTAGACCTATAGAAAAGAAAGCAACCATAAGTAGTGTTTTCTTTACTTAGTCTCAGTAGTGGAAAAAAATAAGTTGATATCATTTGGTTTTCAGTGCTGACACTAGCTAGATAATTGAGGGAGACCATTCTTATGTAAAGGAGGAAGTTGTGTGTAAGAAAAAAATCCAGCAAGATGCCTTTTTGTGTAAAAAGGTATGTCCACCAAACCTGAAGGCCTGAATTCTATCATGAGCTACCAGACAGTGGAAGGGTCAAATAAAGTCTTATAAATTGTCTTCTAATATGCACATGTATTCACAGGCATGTGCAAGCACTCCCTCTAAGTTAATTTAATACAACAACAAAAAGTGTGCCAGTATGGAAGGGGAAAATTCCAGAAGGCCTCAACTGTACACAAGGAACTACAGGCAACTAAGGAAAACAGAGTGGAAGAAAGAATCTTCCCTAGGAAAAAGCACACTAATTGGCTATTCATCATAAAATGGTCAGCCTTAAAAATATAGAGAGAAGCAACAGTGTAGTAACTGAAATTACTTTACTGAAAAAAAAACATGAAATTAAAATAGAATAAGATGGAGAATATATAAAGATTTAGGGGAAGAAAGGGAAGAAACAAATGTTGGGATTAAACTACAATCTAAAATAGATTTTAAAAAATCAAAATATTTGTAAATAATGTATAGGAAAAGTAAAAAAGTTACATTATATTGTAGATTAACTTTCTTCATGAATGTCTAATCTCTGAAGCTAAATGTTTAATTCCTTTATCTGCAGATATGCATTTCTATACTATAACAAAATCACCATTTACTTTATTTCTAGTTATAGTAATAATCTTCTTGAATACAAAGAGACATAGTTTCTTTAATTACCATTCTATTAGGTTCTCTTAATTTTGTAGACCTATATTCTTATTATGTCTAAGATCAAAGAGCATTTTTCAAATATCTATTCTAGAATATATCACTTTTATTTGTTGAGGTTCTGTACTCAATAAAAGGGAAACATGAACTGAACATTCATCTCTCTCTGCTACCTAACTTCATATGCAATGTGACAAGCTACCTTACATTCCCACCACTATAGTTTCCTTGCCATGATGGATTTTATACTTAAAGTATTAATCAAAACAAACCCTTCCTTCTTTGAGTTGCTGCTTGTCAGATATTTTGTCAGTGCAATGAGAAGAGTGACTAATGTCATACTCATCAGAGATATTAGCCTGTGATTCTCTTTCCTTGCAGAATTCTCATCTTGTTTGTGTATTCACACAATGCTGGCTTAGAAAGCCTGATTTCATATGTGTTCTCTATTGGAGAATATTAAAAATACTATACCTATTTGTTTTACTGTAAAAATTGGGTTGAATTCAACAGTAAAGGCTTCATATCTTATTTTTTTTTTTGAAATATGTTTTATATTGCTGATCTTGTCTGTTTAGCATTTCTATTCACTCATTACTCATTCTTGTAAGGTTGTGTGTGTCAAAGAATTTATTTTTCTAGGATTACTGAGGTTACTTATTTCTTATTATTATTTATAGTGATTTCTCATGATCATTTGTAAATCAGCAGTAACGGTTGCACTTTGCCTTTATTATCTGTATATTTAATGATTTTTCTCATCCTACCTCATTAGTGTGGCTATATGTTTGTCTATAGTGTGTGTGTTTTGAAAAAAGTACTCTGCATTTTACTAACTTTTTTTCTTAGTCTTTATTGAACTTATTCCTGGCCTGACCTTTATTTCTTAATAAAGAGAATTAGGTTAGTATTTTCTAATTCCATGAGGTATAGCATTAGATTATTCTTGACCTTTGTTTTTAAGTAGGCATTTCCTTCCTTTAGGACTGATTTGCTGTATTAAAGAACCAAATGGCTTTACTGTTAAATCCTACTAAACTGGAAGCCAAAATTAATGTGAATTACCTAAAAACTCATATGGAAAACATAAATTGGAATGAATCATGTTCAGTGAGGAAGGTGAGTACCAGACAATAGTATTTCAATATAAAAATGATATATCTTTGATCATTATATATTCCACATCAATAAAAATTGCTTACAAACAAAGGTAGCAAAATAAAGAAGATGCTATGAAAGCATGTTTTTTATCTACTGTAATAAGTAACAAGTTTGGTTTGAAAATGAGTTTTTACTATACTGCTTTGTGTTATCAGCAGATCACAAGCACATATCTGCCCAGGAACTATCTCAACTATCTCAGTATGCAAATAGAAAACACCCAGACACAGACACAGACACACACACACACAGACACACACACAGACACACACACACACACACACACACACACAGAGAGAGAGAGAGAGAGAGAGAGAGAGAGAGAGAGAGAGAGAGAGAGAGAGAGCAGTTAATTTTAATATGCCTTGGCTAATTCAAAATATGGGCACTCCTAAGCTTTCACCTGATTCCCCAGGCCCAATAGGCAAAGTGGCCAGTGGCTACAATACCCAAAGTCTCACATGGTTGAGTGGATTTATCTCCTGCCACTCTGTGTCCCATTCTTTTTTTCCCCCAGTCCGGGAATTCGACAGTTCATCACTGCGTTCTTTCTACTTGAGCAACTCTTAATGTCCTGTCCCATGCTCAACTATTGGCCATTGGCATCTTTATTGATAGATCAAAAACCAATTGGGGACAAGGACCTTCAACATCTGAACATGCAGATTCAAAGCCTTAGCACCAATCTCCAACACAGACAATAACTTAATTAATAAAAATATATGAATATTTTTCTCTAAATTTGTAAAAACCAAGAATAGTTTCTTTCATCAATCAAATTTTACTTAGTACCTAAAGTTTTAGATGAAAAAATAAGTTACAAAAATTTATGAAATATATCAGAATCGTAGAATAATGAGTAAGTACATTAGAGATTGTATGAGGGTATACAAAACAGTTCAAATGAATCTATGAAAATAGTTTAGAACTAAAAAGCTTCATGAACAAATTTATAAATTTCAAGATTAAGTGCATATATATGTATTCTTTTCAATGAGCTATTTTTGAAATAATAAGATAATAACAACATCCTCCCCATTCCTCCTTTTCCTTCCTCCAAACTCTTCCATATACCTGCCTTCAGTGTTTTTCAAGTTCATGGCTTTTTTTTTAATTACACTATAAATACACACACACACACACACACACACACACACACACACACAACTGATTCAGTATGTTCAATGTTATTTGTATGAATATTTTTAGGGTTGATCAGTTAACACTGGAAAATCAGTTGGTGTGTTCTTCCCAAGAGAAGACAACATCTCCTACTCCCAGCTTTTGTCAGTTTCAATTAATTTTTTGTAGTGGGTTTGGCCTATTGCTACTTGTTTTGTTAATTTGGGTACCTAAAGTTGTTTGTAGAAGAGAGTACACACTGAGGAACCCCTGCCCCAGTTGGTTCTGTTTGGTAAATAAAGACATGGGCAGTCAATGCCTGGACAGGGCAGACAGAAGTGTGACTTCAGGATTCCCTGGCTTGGGACTGAGAAAGGAGAAGGAAGAGATCAGCAATAATGCCAAGAGTGTGGGGAGAGAAGATGCCATATCTGAGAAGAGTTCGGAACAAAGAGAATAGTCACTATGTGAAGGACCCAGGAGAGTGCAGCCCAAGAGGGCTTACCAACTGGGTCCAGGGCAGTCAATTTAGAATGTAGAATTTAGTAAGTGGTAAATCAGGATTATATTCATTATCGTCAGGAGGTAGATTAACCACAAGGAGGTTAAGAAGTGGCCTAGCTATTGCACTGTATAAGGCATATTAAAGTATAAAGGCTGTGAGGGTGTTATTGTCTTGCTTGTTCCTTGACTATTTACATCTATTGTATTGCTAGTTCCTCAACCTAAAACTGACCTTAATACTTGCATGTAATTAAAATAGTATAAAAGCAAAAAGGAGGCGGAGGGATGGGATAGGGGCTTGTTGGGGGGGGGGGAGTGGGGAAAGAGGACAACATCTGAAATGTAAATAAATAAAATATCCAATAAAAAATTTAAAAAGAACCCAGAACATTGAGGTCTGTAGCAGGAACATTCCAAAATTGGAGTGATACAGAAAAAAGAAAAAGAACTGAATAGGATTGAAGAGATAAAGAGACAGAGGATGACATTTTAGCCATACAATAATAAATATTAGTTCACTTTATTGGAATTGAGTATTGTCATCATAAATCAACAATGTAATTCAAGTACCAGTTTAATGGTTAATAAGAAAAAAATTTCAAATCAATTGTTAGCCTGAAAGTACCACATTGAATACCTTTCAGACAGGTAAGATTATTCTCTTTTTTGTATTATAAACCACGGATAGGATGATCTGTCATTCATGAAGTAAATATGGACAGAGGCAAAAAATGGTGAATTAATAAGGTGTCAGTGACTACAATTTTACAATACATTTCTGCTAATTTGGAAATACTAAAAAACTCAGAGTGCATGTTTTTGAAGATAATGATGATACATGGACTGACAGAAAAGGAGAGGAGAGTTAAAGAGAACATGAAATTTAAAAATTCAGTTTTCAGAAAATTTTTATTTTAAATCAATCACAAGTGGATTTTTATATATAATAATTTGTTCTTTCAATTAGTGTGTGAGGAAGTACATTAAGAACATATATATGTATATATATATATATATATATATATATATATATATATGATTACAATAAGTTAAGTGATCATCTAGAAAGGGAAAAATAAATTTGGAATTTAGAGTTCATTTCTCTTTATCCCTCTACCACACCCTAGCTCTCTTATGCTAGGCGAAAAACTTCATCTCTGTTTTCTTTTTTTATAGTGATAACGTAGCATTTCCACCTCTGTGACAGCTTCAGAGTGGCTACTCGGTAAGACCAAAAAGAATTAGTGTACTTAAAACTGGATTTCAAACTTCACTACCCTGTTTAAATTCAAATAAGTCAGTGCAAATTCCGTCTCATTCCTAAAAATTACAATGAAATTGTGCTGACTTTAAATGTGATTTTTCATTATTCTTTTAAAAAAAGAGCTTATGTTTTTCTTCAATGCAGTTTATGAGAGATAGCTTAAAATAAATTCAAGTACTTCGTTTTGTTTTGATTTTTAAGAACTCAAGTTTTTATTTGCAGGGACTGTGGTGAGAAAGTATCCATACCTTCTGCAGTAGGTGGTATAACCATTTTACTATGCAAAAATAATGACAGGAATCTCTGGTTTTCCTGTTATTCTTCTTTTCATGTGAGGGCTGTTCAAACTTTTTACAATGTAAGTACAGTTAAACTCAAATGACACTGGAGTACTTTTTAAAGTAGTATTATCTCCTCTAGTAACATGGAGGAGTTACTCACTGTGTCCTTCAATTTGGCAAGTAACCAAATTCTCTGAATATTTTCCACTGTGGATCATTGTCAAGAAGATTGGTTTTCTTTATGCTTGTCTAAGTTAAAAGACAGTAAGATTATATAGATGGACAAGTAAAACAATTATGTCCTTGTAGTTTGTTGTTAAAAAGAAAGCTCTATTTTGTATTTCATTTGATTTTGGGTAATTTAGATGAAACAATAAGCAATGCAGTCCCCATGGATCTTTATACCAATTGACATAGGGCTAAAAGTGTGTTCTGACTGGTACTGATGACCATAGCTAATGTATAGAGAATTTAAATGTTTTAAAATTTTTCTATATACAACAGAGAATTAGTTAGCAGTTAAAATGTTAAGTATTCTACACTATGTGAAACACAGATTGATAATAAAGTGATCAAATAGACTTCAAAATCAATATAACTTTGCACAAATATTAACTATTTAGGTTACTGTTTATTACTACTATTTATTGCGAGCTACTAACTACTAGGTTGTGTGTGTGTGTGTGTGTGTGTGTGTGTGTGAGTGTGTGCATTTAAATCAAATGTACTCATTCTCACAAGCAACTTCATCATGTTCCTCATTTATGTACATCCTTGTTCTTTGAAAAGATTAGAAAACACGAGTGCATGTGTGCCTTTATGCCTTTAATCCAAGAATAATTGGCCTTCAAGGACATGCCAGAAATTATCAAATGGGTTTTGAAAGACAAGGACATGGCTAAGAAGTGGTTTTCAACAAGAGTTTTTCAATTCCTATTCTACCTATGGAATATTTATTGATTTATTTATTTACATCCAAAATGTGGCCCACTTTCCTTCTAGTTCTCAGGAGACTAATGAGGAGTCCTAACTTACATCATCTGTGTTCATTGCCATAGATAGTTTTCAATCTAAAACACTCCACTCAAGGCAGTTGATGGAGAAATCTTGGTTGGATCCAGTCCTTTCTATGAAACTTGCCTATGTTATTTCCCTTATTGTCTGATTTGTTGTATCATACAACTGCAGGCAATATTACTTTAAAGATTTCTGAAATATAATTGTATTATATAAAATATAACATGAGAGTATCAAACTCCCAGCAAAACAAACTACTGGCAGGTAAGGCTGATAGACAATATATGAACTCTTTGTGTCTATCCAAGTGCTCCACTTATCTATCTATTTATTGAATATATGTGCCAGTAAACTTGCATTGCTATTATAATTATTTTTCTGTATATTTATATTAAATTAGGCTTCTATTTCTGTGTTATTGATAAATAGGAACTCTACTTTTCATATTAGTTATAACTTATATGTAAGTTTTATATATATATATAACATATATATTATATATATAAATTTTATTTATAACTTATATATAAAAGTTACACATATATAACATATATTTATTTGTTTTATAGAATGCATGGCACATGAAAATACGATTATTGTTTCTCACCATTTGAAAGATTAGTTTTATCCAACTGACCTATTTAGAGACGACTCAAATAAGATAAAATAAATTCTCTAAGAGATTTATTGGTATAAATTCAAAACATTTGGGAAAATATCAGAATATATTTAGATTCTTCAAATTTGTACTATGATCTAGGATATTGTAGAGTTACAAGTTGGACTATCCTTTCAAACACATATTAATAGACAATGATAAATATGATGGATGATTCATAAAGATTTGGAAACTAGGAGTCTTTAGAGAGCAAACCAGTCCTCCAAGCATTGCTGTAAAGTGAGAAAGTTGAAATGAATTTTTGAAAGTATTTTTAAATCCCCTCTAAATAAAAATATTTGAAAACATAGAAGGAATATTAAAACTATCACTTAAGTTTTTCATGTTGGGGCAATTATAGTTGTTAATGTAACATGTTGTATTTATGTATTTCTGATGAGAATCTGACAGGACCAAACTTCCACTCTCTTTGAAGGTATCAATCTTCCTCAGAAACATAAAAGGAACGCTCAAGGAGATGTAGACATAATGTACCAACTCTGACAAGAATCAGGGAAGTGAAAGAAACTTTCACTGAGAAATAACTTTTCTATAGTGCCCCCTAACTAGTGCCCTTTTCCCCCCATCTCTCTCTGTCTTTCTCTCTCTCTCTCTCCCTCTCTCCCCTTGCCTCTCTGTATGTGTGTTTGACTTTGAATCCTACCCTTCAGAAGATGAGATAAAAGGCAAACTTTGAAACTCAAGCATGGTTACATTTGTAGATATTGTAGGATTTAGAAATTAAATGCTAATGATATAGATGATATAGATAGATATAGACATAGATATAGAGATAGAGATGATAGAGATAGAGATAGATATTAACTGCATGTCCTAGTACTGAATGAGTCTCTAAATACAAAATATCATTAGTTCCTACAATTATTCATATATACAAAAATTCAATGAACATATATTAAAGAGTTACCTATAAAGCTGAAAAACACCTTTTCCTGTTGCTCTTCTATAGAGGTCATCAAGACAATACTTTGGGGATTCCTAGGTGCTTTAATCACATGTAGCTCTGAAATCAAATATGTGTACTGAAAAATGAACAATACAAATATGAAATAAACTACTTTAATATATTTATCCTGGAAAACTAACAAATTCTATTCTCTTTTTTGTTCAATTTTTTTGTTAGATATTTTCTTTATTTACAATTCAAATGTTATCTCCTTTCCTGGTTTCCCCTCTGAAAATCCCCTATCCTATCCCTCCTCTCACTGCTTCTATGAAGGTGTTCCTCTACTCCCCCTCCCATTCCTGCTTCCCTGTCCTGGCAATCCCCTACACTGGCACATCAAGCCTTCACAAAACCAAGGGAGGACCTCTCTTCCCATTGATGTCCCACAAGGCCATCCTCTGCTATATGCTGCTAGAGCCATGGGTCCCTCCATGTGTACTCTTTGGTTGATGATATAGTTTCGGGGAGATCTGGTGGAGGGGGGTTTGGTTGGTTGATATTATTGTTCCTCTTATGGGGCTGAAAACCCTTTCAGCTCCTTCAGTTCTTCTCTAACTCCTCCATCAATGTCCCTGCTCAGTTCTGTGGTTGACTGTGAGCATCTACCTCTGTATTTGTCAGGCTTTGGCAGAGACTCTCAGGAGACAACTATATAAGGCTCCTGTCACTAAGTACTTCTTGGCATCCACACTAGTGTCTGGGTTTGGTAATTGTATGTGACATGGGAACTCACAGGGTATGCACTTACTGATAAGTGGATAAGAGCTTGGAATATCCAAGATACAATTCACTGACCACATGATTCTCAAGAAGAAAGACCAAAGTGTGGATACTTTGATCCTTCTTAGAAGGAAGAACAAATTCTATTCTTTAACATTTGCATTTGAAATTCAAAGATTCTGATCAATCTAACCTTTTATCAGTGGAAGAAATAAAATAAATACAGTCATATGAATATCAATATTTTATCAAAGACAGAATACGCCATCCCTTATAGAAGCAAATACCTATTGCTTACAATCTGGGACTGAAAAAATTAGATATTTTTAAATTAAAGTGTGTAGTGAACAAAGAAAAATATGAGTTTTTTAAAAAATTTCTTTTAGCTCTCTTAAAATATACAGAAATGGAAAAACAGATAAAATAGGTAAATGTGTACTTTATTTTGGCACGTATTTATGTAGCTTCTATTATGTGCTTGGAAATGTACTAGTCACTGTGAACAATACATTAAAAGATACATTAAGTGGAAAAGAATAGGCAGACTGTAAAAAGAACAAGTGAAGAAGTACTGTAGTACTAATTCCCTGTGTTAAGCAATTCAGTCTTGTGGGGGTGGAAAGTACATTGTTTTGGCAGTTAGGTAAGCTTCTGTGTAATCTTAGTCTAGTTAGTCCTGAGTGGGAGAACTAATAACTTGGGAAAAGGGCTTGATCAAATAACTGTTTTAGAACAGATGAGTAAACAGGAAAAGAAATCAATTTTTAGAAACACATTCTCAAGAAATTGAATCTCCTAGGTCCTAATGTCCCCTGTTTACATTCTAAATGTCTGTGAAGTATCAAAATATCATCTTCTACATCTTATTGAAAGGAGGTGATGTCCAAACAATAGACCAATCCATTTGTAAAGTCTACTTAAAAAATAACTGTCCTTTACATTGTATCTAAATGAAAAATCCTCAAGGTTGTTTTATACAAAAGGGCATAATAGAGTATGCTTTTGTCTATGTTTACCTAAATAAAAATGGAAAAATTTACATTGAAAACTTGCACTAATCATTTTTTATTATCAAAGACAATTCAAATTTATGGTATAATGCAATAATGTGGTATAATACAGAAATGTGGCATAATACAGTATACTACAAAAACTCCAAAACTTTTGAAGTTTCCATTTATGTTCGAGTCACTTGTGAAATTGTGTATGGATGTGAAAAAATATATGCCTCCATAAATTACAACCATTTCCAAAGATATGCATTCACTTTAGGAGCTAATTGAACCTTAAATACATTTCATAGTCTATAGTATTTTCTGTAGCAGCATTCTCTACCTGTCAATGTGGAGGACTTATTTTATTCACTTTCTTCAAACAGAAGATAATTACTTGGCAATGTGATGACCTTTGGGGATCCTAAGATGAGACTCATTGTCCATATGAATGGCTTGAAATGCGACTATCTAATTTCTCCTAAGGTACGCATTCACATTAAGTACCTCTCATCAGTATGTATAAAGAAAATGAAGTACATATAGGCACTGGGCTGTTTTTCAGCTGTAAACAAGAATAAGTGCCTGCCATTAATATCAGTGGATGGAACTGGAAGACGTTTTATAAAATGAAATAAGATAAAGCTAGAAAGATTTGTAGAAGAACTTTATGCTAATTATAAAATGTAGACGCTTACTTGCAGGATAATGTTAATAGTAGCTGTGAAAAGTATGCAAAAGGGAGGTAGATAAAGGAAATGTTATGAATTTTGCCTGTATTTGTGTGGGAAATATTTTATTGAACTATCTCAGTATACACAACCCATACATGTTAGAAACAAATCAATACATGTTTCTGCAAAGGAAAAACTGAACATACTTTACTTCTGTAAAAATGGGTGATCTCAATTAACAACTTTAAGATTCATTTTAAATGTTTAAGAAAGGTACAACTAAATCACAGTAGTGATGTGATATTTAGTACTAGAACAGGGTTTGGACTTACTCAATATGTTTTATATGAGTAAAATAAATGTTCTGTGATACATTTGAGGATTAAGTGTGATATCAATTGTGTTTTTCAGCTAATAAAAAAAGAAATTTTTTATGCTCATATCTGTTGCTTTTAAAAAAAAACAAAGTAAATTCAAAGATATGAATAAACAGTTCCTTGTTTAAAAAAAAGAGACAAGTATCTTCCTTTTGTGATGCAATAGTAAAGCTAGCTAACAGCTTCAGGCTAAGTTAACTATTCTCTGTATAGCTAAAAATATAGCCAAAGCAAGATTATAGGCAGATAAAAATTTAGATAAATGATACTTTTTTCCCTCTCTTTAGTGCTGGTTTTAATATTTTTTATTCACTTTACATACTGCTCATTGGCTCCCTCTCTGCTCCCTCCGACATTTCTTTTCTTTTCCCATTCCTCTTCTCTTATGAACAGGTGGGGGCTTCGATAAGTGTATTCACCGACCCTGGCACAATAAGGCTCTGAGGTAACTAGGTGAATCCTCTCTGAGTTGTCCCACTGCCAGACAAGGTAACTCAGCTAAAAGAACATATTCCATCAACAGGCAACAGGTTTTAGGATAGCCTCAGCTCCAGTTGTTCGGGACCCACCTGAAAACCAAGTTGTACAGCTGCTACATATATTCAGAGAGGCTTACGTCTACCCCATGTATGCTTTATGGTTGGTGGTTCTGTATCTAAGACCCCCAAGGAGCCAAGTTAGTTGACCATATTGGTTTTCCTATGGAATTCCTATCCTATTCAAGCCTTCCCCCTATTCATCCATAAGGGTCTCAAGCTCCCTTCATTGTTTGGCTATGGGTGGGTGTCTATCTTTCTCTCTGTATCAGCAATTGGGTGGAACCTCTCAGAAGACAGCCATGATAGACTATTATTTGAAAGCATAAAAAAGTATCATTAATACTGTCAGAGATTGGTGCTTGCTCATTGGATGATTATCAAGGTGGGACAATGACTAGTTGGCTATTTCTTCAGTCTCTGTTCTATCTTTGTCCTAGAATTTCTTATAGACAGGATACATTTTGGGTTGAAAGTTTTGTGGGTAGCTTGGTGTCCTTAGCCCTCCACTGAGAATCTTGCCTTGCTACAAAAGATTGCCTCTTCCGGTTCCATATCAGCAATGCTGTGAGTCACAGACATGGTTGCCCCTATTTATTCATGGGTGCCTTCTTTATCCCAAGTCCCTGTCTCATCCTAGAGATGACCACCAGATCACCAACCCCATCAGTTTTAGGGTTCCATTCATTCTCATGGTCACCTGGCTATCTCTCCTATTCTTCCATAACCTGATCCTGAGGCCCAGCGTTCTACTCCTAATTCCAATCAGTTAGTTTCCTCCCTCCATCTGCCTCTTATAACTATTATATTCCCACTTATAAGTGAGATTCAAACATCCTTGCTCATACCTTCATTCTTTAGGTCTGTGGAGTATGGCATGGGTATTCTATATTTTATGGCTAATATCCACTTATAAGTGAGTTCATACCATGCATGTCCTTTGGAGACTGGGTTACCTCACTCAGGATGATATTCTTAAGTTCCACCCACTTGCCTACAAAATTCATGATAGCATTTTTTTAATAGCTGTGTATTATTTCATTTTGCAGATGTATCATATTTTCTGTATCTATTCTTCAGATGAGGGACATCTAGGCTGTTTCCAGTTTCTAGCTATTACAAAGAAAATGGCTATGAACATAGTTGACCAACTGTACTTGTGGAATGGTAGAGCATCTTTTGGGTATATATTCAGGAGTGGTATAGCTAGGTCTTGAGGTAGAACTATTCCACGTTGTCCAAGAAACTGCCAAATTGATTTCCAAATGGTTACTCAAGTTTGCACTCCCACGAGCAATGGAGGAGTGTTCCCTTTTTGCCATATCTTCACCAAAATTGACTATCTCTTAAGTTTTTGATTTTAGCCATTTTGACTTGTGTAAAATGATTTCTCAGAGTTGTTTTTATTTATGTTTTCCTAATGACTAAGGGCTTTGAAAATTACTGAAAATACTGTGAGATTTTTCTGTTGAGAATTCTGTTTAGTTCTATACCTGTTTTAATTGGGTTATTTGAGTTGTTGATCTCTAACTTCTTGAGTATTTTCTGATACTCGTAATTTGTCAGATGTAGAGTTAATGAAGATCAACTTGTGGATAGATATTGCTTGAATTTGAATTTGTCTTCAAATAACTTGTTTTCTCCTTTTATGGTGGTTGAAAGTTTTGCTGGGTATAGTAGTGTAGGTTGGTACCTGTGGCTTTTTAGAGGTTGCAAGGTATCTTTTCAGGCCTTTCTAGCTTTTAGTGTCTCTGTTGAGAAGTAAGGTATAATTCTTGTAGGTCTGTCTCTGCCTGTTACCTGGGCTTTTCCCCTTGCCTCTTCTAATATTCTTTTTTTGTTCTGTCGATTGTGTATTTTGATTATTGTGTTAGGGGAATTTTCTTTTCCAGTCTAGTCTAGTTGGTGTTTTATAAGCTTCTTGTATGTTTATAGACATCTCTTTTTTAAGATTAAGTAAGTTTTCTTTTATTAGAAAAGTGTTCTTCTATGGTTTTGTTGAAAATATTTTCTTGGCCTTGAGCTTGGTCTCTTCACCTTCTTCTATTCCAGTTATTCTTAGATTAGGTCTTTTTCATGGTATAGCAGATTTCCTGGATGTATTGTTTCAAAAATGTCTTTGAGTTAACATTTTCTTTGACTGATGTATCAGTTTCTTCTATTCCACCTTCCACACCTGAGATTCTCTTCCATCTCTTATATTTTGTTTGTGATGTTTGCAACTGTTGTTCTTCTCTTTCCCAGGTTTTCCACCTTCAGGATTTGTGTTTTCTTTATTGATTCTATTTCTACTTTCAGCTCTTGCATACTTTTATTCACTTCCTTCACCTGTTTAATTGTAGTTTTCTGTATATCTTTAAGAAATTTTTTCTTTAAAGATTTCTACCTGTTTGATTGTATTTCCTGTATTTCTTTGAGAGATTTATTCATTTCCTCTTTTTAGGCCTATATCATATTTATAATATTGAATTTAAGGTTGGTTTCTCATGCTTCCGTTGTGTTAGGATATCCAGTGCTTGCTCTAGAAGGGTAGCTGTGCTTTGAAGATTTCATATTGCCCTAGCTTTTGTTGATTGGGTTCTTTCTAGGGTCTTTATATACATGGATGGCTTTTGTCCCTGTTGTTCCTGTGGTAGTAGTTATTAGGAGTGGGGTTAACCTGGAAGTCCCTGGTGTGGCAAGTCTCTGTGGAAATTCTTGTACTTCTTGTACTGTATGGTTCCAGATCAGCAGATCGTATGGTTCAGGATCCACAGGTCTGTATTGTTCAGGAGTTGCAGGTCTGATGGGGGAGGGCGAATATTGTGAGGAAATTAGAGGACCAGCAGGAATAGCAGGCTGCTCAGGTAAGTTTGATGTGCCCTCAAGTTACTCAATGAGCAGAGAAGATAGGTGGGGGAAGGGAAGCTGTATGGTCCAGGATCCCAGGTCTGATCATGAATGACATTCTTAATATAAGAATTCCCCAAAAATATGATTACCATATGAATATATATATATACATATATATATATATATATATATATATATATATATATATATATGAATCACATTTTTAACATAATAAATTATATTGTTTATTGTTCGGAAGACGAAGAGTCAAAGAGCAGTATCTTAGTCAGGGTTTGTACAAATGTTTGATGCACAAAACATCATAACCAAGAAGCAAGTTATGGAGTAAAGGGTTTATTCAACTTATACTTCCACATCACTGTTCATCACCAAAGGAAGTCAAGACAAGAACTCACACAGGGCAGAAACTTGGAGGCAGGAACTGATACAGAGGCCATGAAGGGTGCTACTTACTGTCTTGCTTCTTCTGGCTTGCTCAGCTTGCTTTCTTATAGAACCCAGAATCACCAGCCCTGGGAGGACACCACTTACAGTGGGCTGGCCCCTCCTCCTTTGATCACTAATTGAGAAAATGGATCTCATGGTGGCATTTCCTCAAGGGAGGCTCCTTTCTCTATGATAACTCCAGCTTGTGTCAATTTGACACACAAAACTAGCCAATACAACTGACCTCTTGATATCTTGACCCACAAACACAACACGAGCCTTAACCCTTACGTTTTTATTCATTCCCAAGACATAAATAACTTTAAAAGTCCCACAGGCTTTACAAATTTATATATATTAAAATTTCAATACCTTTAAAATATCCAATCTCTTTTGAAATTCAAAGTCTTTTTATAATTTATGTCTCTTAACTGTGGGCTCCACTAAAACATTTTCTTACTTTAATAGGGAAAAATATTAGGGCACAGTCACAGTCAAAATCAAAATCAAACAATGTCTGGGATACACTCACAACCGTCTAGGCTCCTCCAAAGGGCTGCCATCACTTCTCCAGCTCTGCCCTCTGTAGCAGTCTAAGCTCAGGTTGATCCACTCCACTGCTGCTGCCATTTTTGCTGATCATCACATGCTACTGCCATTTCCAAAACACTGGGGTCTTCTGCTGCAACTAGGCTTCTCTAATAACTGCTCATAATCTCTCTTCATGATGCCAAGCCTCAAATCCTTTTTATAACCCCTTAAGTCTGGGCTGTCAACTGGAACTGATGCTGTACCTTCACCAATGGCCTCCATGACCTTTCAGAGTGCCAGTCCTCAGCTGCTCTTCAAGCTTCTTCATGTTATCAAAACCAGTACCACCTGCATGAATCTTACACAATACCGAGTCCAGCTATAGTACAAGGCACAACATTGGTTATCTCTGGAACAAAGATTCTTTGTGCTCTCAGAAAACTCTTCCCAGAAGATTTCACCTCAGTTATGCTGGTCTCCTCTATATCACCACTAATTTGTTAACTCCAGCTAACCAGCATTAATAGTCCCAGTAACACAAAGGTTTCACTTTAGAAGTTCTGGTATCCTGTTAATCACAGCTGATTCTTCAGCCCCTGCCAACCAAAACCACAGAATCATCACAATCAAAATAGCATTCCCTCTGAAATTTCACAAGCTCTGCCTCCATCATTTGCATTGTTATCAACATTATCTTTCAAGCTCCTACAGAACATCCCATAGAGCTCTTAACATTCCAACTGCTCTTTTAACTCAAAGTTCCAAAGTCCTTCCACAGTCCTCGCCAAAACATGATCAGGTTGTCACAGGTACCAACACTTGGTACCAATTGGACTTAGACACCATTTTTATTCCTGCCCAAAACATCGTGACCAATAATTAAGTTGGGGAGGAAAGGGTTTGTTCAGCTATCACTTCCACATTGTTGTTCATCAACAAAGGAAGTCAGGACTGGAACTCAAGCAGGACAGGAATGGAGAGCTGATGCAGAGGCTCTGGAGGGAATCTCACTTACTGGCTAGCTTCCCCTGGCTTGCACATCCTGCTTTCTTATAGAACCCAAGACTACCAGCCCAGAGATGGCACCACACACAATGGGCCTTCCCACCCTTGATCACTAATTGAGAAAATGTCTTATAGCTGGATCTTATGGTGGCATTTCTTCAAGGGAGGCTCCTTTCTCTGTGATAACTCCAGCTTGTGTCAAGTTGACACACAAAACCAGTCAGTACAGTTGATCACTCCATCAGTCTGTTCTATCTTTATACCTGCACATCTTGTAGGCAGGATAAATTTTGGGGTGAATGTTTTGTGCATGGGTTTATGTCCCCCTCCCACCTTATACTGGAAGTCCTTCCCATTTTATTATTTTCTAATATTTTCATACTTTAACATTTGAATGTCAATAATATAATTATATTAAATAAATTAATATTTAACAATTTCATGTCTAATATTTAAAATTATTGCTATTTACTAATAAACAATTACTACTTACTAATGCATTAATATTTATTTACAATAATGCTTTAAATATTTAAAATTTTAATGTCTTTCTATCTGTCTCTGTCTCTATCTCTTTTCCGCTCTCTTGAATCTACAGACAGACTTATGAAATTCAGAGGACAATATGTGGAATTCAATGTTTTTCTTCCACTGTGTAAGTCTTAGTGATTAAACTGAGGTCATCAGATTTGGCAAATGACATCAATACTCAGTGAACCATCTCAACAGTATGACTATGTATTTTTTGTGTGAAATATATATAATGAATACTTTATGTATAACTACACATATGTACAAAAAGATCAACACCTAATATACTAAATATGTCACATGTGTATGCATGTAAGAGAGAGGGGGAGAACAATAACTATAGAATAAAAGGCCATAAATTTCAGGGGGCACAGAAGGAGTTAGAAAATAGTGGTAGGGATGAAATTGATGTAAATATATTACTTATATATGAAAGCCTCAAAAATAAGTTATTTGAGGCAAACGATTCATATCATTAGCAAAATTATAGTTATGAAGTAGCAATGAAAAATGATTTTATGGTTGGAGTCATCACAATACAAGGAACTATATTAAAAGTCACAGCATTACGAAGGATGATAGCCACTGTTCTAGAATTTGGGAATTGTGAAATGTCCCAATTACCTTTGCTTTTAAAATGTGCTGGCAATGTGTAGGTCTTGTTTAAGTGAATAAGTTGCTGAGATTTCATGGGTGTAACATTCCTGATTTGTGTAGCAGATATTATTTAGTAGCAGGTGCTCTGCTCCTCTGGTTTTAAAAATTTTTCTGTCCCTGGTTCTGCAATGTTTCCTGAGCCTTAGTTGTAGGGGTTTCTGTGTAGATATATCAACTAATCTTTAGCACACATTAGTAAATTATTTTGTAAACTATATTGAGATTTATATTGTCTTTGTCTAGGGATCGGTGTGTTAGCTTTATAAAATGAGTTTGCAAGCCTTCTCGTCTATTGTTCATTTTGGAAGAAAATGAATGGAAATGTGTTAATACTTATTAAAATAAATGATGAATTTCTCACATGAAAAATATGAAGACTTATTTTTTAAAAATGTCTAATTTAGGAATTCACTTATTAATCACCACTTGCTATGAAGGTATTAAACTATCCATTACACATTGACTAAATTTTGCTAGCTTTTATTTTTAATAGTACTTGATCATTTGGAATAAGTTGTCTAATTTTTTGCTTGAAGAATAGTTCACTTTATTATCTTAATTCTCAATGTCTTTATGGCTTTTAGTGGTACTCTGTTTAAATTCTAATGCTAAAACTTTTATGTCTTTATTTCCTTTGGGCATTTAGAATATTTAAATTTTATCATTTTTTTTTGTTTTTAGGAAAATAGTCCCCATTTTATTCTCTGTTCTTTTAAATCTAAGTTTTAATGACTTGAGCTCTAATCTTTATCTTTTCTTCCATCTGCTTGCCTTTGGGTTTAGGTTTTTATAATAAGAAATTATTTAAGTACTTTGAATTTTTTCAACCATTTCTTAACAATGCTTCCCAAATTTTAATATCTTGGGTTGCCACTTTCATTCAATTTAATACATTTTTGTTTTCATTAAGACATTCCATTCCACACATTAAGTATTTAAACGTATATTGTGTTTCCACCAGTGCTTAGGAACTTAACATGTTATTTTAGATGTATTTTACATGTTAACTTCTAGCTTAATTACATTCTGAACATAAAAATAGTGTAGGTTCATTTATTTTTAGGTTTTCTGGTTTTGTCTTTATTGTGTTGTTTCTTGAGACAGACTTTTGCTGTGTAGTTCTGACTGTCCTGGAACTCGTTCTGACTAGGCTAACTCCAACTGCAGGAACTAAAAGCCTGTGCCACCACCATCCATATGAAATTAGTTCTTTTATCATTATTGATCATTTTTAATTTTCCTGCTTCTTGGCCTCTGTGTCAATCATAAAATAGTTTTCCCTGTCATGAAGTTTAAAGTATTCTTTGTAAATTTGATTTGTTTATTTACTATTATTGTTTAATAATCTATCCTTTGGACTTGTTGAGGTGTTAAGGGCTTCAATTAGCTTAAAAGATTTATTTACTTATGTATTCAGTTCTGTTTGTTTTTACATATTTTTATAAGTACAAATCTAAAATCACTATGTATGACTTGGATGGGATGTGCTTTTATTTTTGATAATTTACTTCAGTTTCTTAAACTTTGTTCTTTCTCTTATTTACTAGTAACACTGTGTTACTATTGTGTTTTAACAATGCATAGTTTGTAAGTATTTTCCATACACTGGCTTAGAATCTACTCAGACTGTTATATTTATTAGTCTTGTAAATAAAGAGAATGTATTTTTAATACACCAAGCATTTTTTGTTCTCTAATTTGCATATTTATACCCTACCATTTATTTCAGCTTATTTAAACACTGAATAGTTATAAATGAAAAGTCTCTTTTACATCATTTTGTTTATTTTTTTATTTCAGACTTTTTATCTCACCCTGTACTAAATATTATTTTAAGTTTGATTTGGATTTTTCTATGGTATTTTATATCATGTATAATGTTCATTGTTGCTCTATGTTCTACATTAAATTCAAATTTTACTGTCTTTCTTTCCACCTACCTAAGTATGCTTCACTGTCTTGAAATAACATGAGTGTCTCCCTTTTTCTTTTCACATGACCAAAACTGGTACCAGAAAATAGTATCACAAGGAAAACTATAATAAAGTAAAAATACTGAGATTTCTTCTATATCTAATCTGAGAACAATTAACATAGGCTAAAAGAAGGTAAACTTAGAAAGTCAGTTAAAGGTTTTTTGTTTTGCTTTGCTTTACTTTTTTGCTTTATTTTAAGAAACAGAGAATGCATCACTGGGAAAAAATAAAAACATAGTAGAAGAAAATGGGAAAAATAGATGGGAGCTGAGTAGTGCAGGAAATTATAGAAATTGGTAATCTTTCATCACTAAACTCTTTGTTTCTAATCATCCCAATTTTTGGCTAGTCTCCCTTCCCGCCAAATGAATTCATTCTTCTATAATTTCTGTCTCCCTTACCCAAGGAGAGTCTTCTAAATTGAAAAATTGAAGATAATAGTATCTCCTGTGGCTCAAATGTGAAGAGTTTTTTTTTACAATGTTATTTTATAGAGATAAATTATCCCTCACAGAGTTCCTTGTTAAAATACTTGGTTATCAGCTGTTTTCAGTATGTTGGGAGACTGTGGAATCTTTAGAAGGTCTTGTCTAACTAGACGTCCATCATAGCGGTTAACCTGGAAGTAAAGAGCCAATCATATATATTCCATTATCTGTGTTAGTGATCCATATGGAAATGAATTTTGCAAATGAACTCTCAACCAAAAAATACTTGAAATTCATTCAAGGATAACTCCTTAAATTTGCATTTAAATTCGTAAT
Organism: Rhabdomys pumilio; assembly: GCA_030674055.1. Classification (NCBI taxonomy): domain Eukaryota; kingdom Metazoa; phylum Chordata; class Mammalia; order Rodentia; family Muridae; genus Rhabdomys; species Rhabdomys pumilio. Next base: position 22,789,216 of record JANHMN010000005.1, read on the forward strand.
TGTTTAAGTGTGTGTTTGATGAACCTTTGACACATTCCCAGACCATAGCATAAACTTTTTCACATCCAGATTGGCTCTTGCATGCACAATCTGGAAAATATTATTTTAAAGCAAGAGGTATATCAATGTGTCTTGAAGAAACTATATTTAAAATAACTCAGTACATTCAGAACAAAAATAATACACTAACTCTTTAACTAATCAAAAGATTTTTTATATTTAATTGATATGTGAAGACTCATCTAAATGCAACATGTTTGCATGCCTTTGCAACTACAATGTTTGAATAAATCTAAATGATAATTCTTACTGAACATATATGGTAATAATTTATGGTAGAGTAACATGATTACAAGAAGAATTTAGAATTTCAGAAAATAGTACTTTAGGAACATCTGTTAAATTTTCTAACATCACCATCCTAATCTCTGGGACCTAAGAATATCTGGGTACCTGATGGTAATGTTCTACAAACATCTCCCTAATATCTTTCATGGTATCAGAAGATACTACACAAGATACAAATGGAGAAAAGCAATTAATAGTCCCTTACAACTGTCACACCTATGGACAAAAAGAAAGATCATCATGTAAAATATCCCTAAAAGTGCAACAGTACCATTTATGTCTTGATGTTAATCTTGATGAATCTAATTCAGCACAAGACTTGATTAATAAGATGGAAGTCATGCCTGATACTTCAAACCTAGACAAAAACCTGGGGTTAGTAAGGTTATGTAATTTAAAGGAGAAATACCACCCTCTCATTTTTCTAACCAACCATAATTTCTAACTGATTTCTAAATTTGTATCTTTATACCATCATATAAGTATAATTCTCATTTCTCCCATCATTGCACAACAGTGTCTTGTACTGGATGGAGACAGTGAGAAAATGAAGAAAATACCAACACAGACACAGACAGACAGACAGACAGACAGACAGACAGACAGACAGATGGATGGATAGACAGATAGCTAAGATTTGGACTTTCTGCTGGAGAAATAATTGAAACAAGGAACTGCTATAATAAGTGTCATCCATCAGAGTGAGTCCATTCCTTCTGGTCTCTGCATTCTTGTACAAATGTCTTTCCTTCTTCACTGCCTTGCAACTACTACTCAGGGTTCCAGGATCCAAGCCATCTGGGTTGTAGTATATGTGAAATTATATAGGTATGTGATGGTTTTGATTGATAGTCATAAGATTAAAAGAAAAGTAAATTTCAAAACTTTTCCTATATGATTTTTTCTTCATATCATTACAATTTTCCTAAAACTATATTTAAATGTTTATATTTATTAATACATGTAAAAATAACTTTTATTCACCTAAGATACTTGTCCTCTAAGAGACTTTTTGCTGAATATGGTCACCCTTTCTAGTTCTTTCTGAATTCTGGCTGGATGGTTTGACTCAGTTGTTGTGGCTCAAATTTCACTACAAGCTGTCTGATTCAATCTGATTTTTCTTTGCTTTACACTGAATTGCTCTGCTTGGCATTACAATAACTGCTCCTGCAATGTGCTCTAATCTTTGTGCACCTTCTTATTCTCTGGCTTCAACTGCCTCAACTCCATTGCACTGCACTGACTATACTGACTCCCAACTGACTGACTCAACCCTAAGGCACTTAACTGAGTGAATAGTACTGATCTCTCTCTCTCTCTCTCTCTCTCTCTCTCTCTCTCTCTCTCTCTCTTTCTCTCTCTCTCTCTCTCTTCCTCTGTTGTATTTATTCTTTCCTTCCATCAACTGTTGCCCCCTCCCAGTCTCCCCCTAAAAAGACACCTTCCCTCATCCCGCATCCTCTTATCATCTGAGAGGATGCCCTCTGACATCCCCACACCCTGGTTCATCTAGCCTCTGTCAGGGTAGATGCATCCTTTCTTACTGTTCTTCTCTCTTAAGTTACAGTAGAGGTGCTGTGCTGTTCTCTTAAGCAGCTATTCTTTCCTGTGCTGTTCTTATTAGAGTTGGACATATCTTCTCTCTGACTCATTCTGTCAGATCTTCCTCTGATTTGTGGCTTGGTCTACTCCTCAATTCTCAATTAGATGACACTTTCAAACATGGCTGCTTCCTTCTACAAATTAACCTTACATTCACTGTTGGAGATTAAAGGTGTGCACTAAGGGTATGCTGCATTCCAGCCAGGGGGATTAATGGTGTATGGCACATCTGCATTCCTGACAGATCTCAATCCTAGGAGGTCTTTGGATGTAATCCTTCCCCAGATTGGCTATGTAACTGGATTTAAATTCCTCTACAGAGGCATTCTTTATGAAATGAAGATTCATAAAATTAATGTGTATTAATGATAAATTATAGAGTAAAGTATATAAAAACTAATGATAGTCATTTTTCTTGAAAATCTATCATTAAATAAAGACTAAATAGTCAAAACTTATATAATGTGATGATTGAAATAATTCCTGATTTTCTATATTTAAACATTGAATGATTTTTCTCTAAATTATCACCTACACTCAACTTGTCCTTAAAAGGACAAGTAAGTTGGCTTCAGTATTTTAACTGTATTTTCCTCAGTGATCCTAGTTCATATTCAATAATTTATTTGTAGATATCAAATATCAACCTAAGTATTTGAGATAATGTGTAATAAAATAAATCTGTTAGTCTTTACTAACTCTCATAATTATTAAATAGATTATTAGTCGTAGTATAATCGTTGACATGGATTTTTCATGATTTGGGGGAAATATGCATGACTATAAAAATGTGTGCTCTGGGTAGAGAGGGACTCCAGAGAGAGGTTTATATTAGAAGTTTAGCCTTGTAAAGTAGAAATGAATAGCTGAGCTCAGTAAACAGAAATAAAGGTACAAAAATGAGACAAACTAAACAGTCTGGGTAAAATAAAATTTTCTCAGGTCATTGATAAAAAACGTTTAAGAAGTACTGTTATATATGAAATATTATTGGTGTCTTGGTGTTGTTTAGGTATAATGCTTAAGACAGAAAGCAAAAGAAAATAAGAGTGAAATTTTAAAGAGAGTGAATCATAAATAAAACTAACATCATTCATTAGACTATTGGTGAGCTTTCAAGTGGTTAAGGAAAAGACTTAAAGCAATTTTTATTTTATATTCATCTTAGTGGGTTCATAATAAATATCTGCAGAATGAATAAATTAACTTTAGTTGGTTCATAAAGAATTTAACAACTCAGAGATTGGAGCAAGAAAATTCATTATGAAGACAATGCAATTATTTATAAATGATATTATCAATACTGCAACAACTCTAATATAGATGAAGAGGAGAAAATATCTTAGAAATTTTTGAAAAAATATCCTCCAAGACACATGAATAAATCAGTTTTTGAGTTAGCTTTTGCTTTTGCCGAAACAATAGCTGACTACATGCTGTGAACATTTTACTAATATTAATATTAAGAGACTGTTAATAACATATAATAATGGGAAACATAAAAATTATTCCTCATGAGTTTTTTATTTAAGACAAACTTTTGCAAGAAAGGAAGCACATCAACCAAAAAATAGGCTTTTAAAATGTACTTAGAATACATTACATTAGAGTACCACAATTTAAAGTATGTGAGAGCAATATCTTTGTATTGTACCTTAATTTGTGTCTTTGTCAAACAACCAAATATTTGTAGAGACACAACAGACCAAAAGAAAGGGTACTAGTTTTTTACGGACCACAAATGATGGGAAGGTAAATATTTGGAAGAAACTAGTACAGGGAGTTTTGTTTGCATATTCCTCTGGAGGTGATATTGGGTGGACAAGAGTCCAGATTTTTTTCATGAGATCAAAAAAAAAGTAATTATATTCTGACTTTAGGCAAAAATGTTAGAAAACAAATAATTGTTTCTGTATTGGGTACTTGATAATATGGCACATGTACACAGTGCCAGTTTATTCAGACGTAAAAAAAAAGCTATGTTTGCAGAAAAAAATGAAAGACATACAAAATTGGTATATTGAAGTAGATCAGGCTCAAACAAATACTCTGTTTCATCTCCTTTGCGGATACTAGCTTCTAGTTTGTATATATGTGTATTTATGAGGAAAGAAACGTGTAAAAGGCTTGAAGCTAAAAGAAGAACCAAAGTAGAAAAAAATGGCTTTTAAAGAAATGACAATAGGAAGGTAACAGAGTACACATGATATGAAAGTGGAAAGAGAATATTAGGGACAGGATACACGTGGTAGAAGGCGGGAGGGGGGTAGATGATGAGATAAACAGGAAATGAAAATAAACCAGAAGAATTTATGTATAAAAATGCAATAAAGGAACCTATGATTTTGTGTTAATTTAAAATAGCAAATAAATAATACAGAAGCAAACAAATAGCAAAATGACATTTTAAAATTTTTATTACCACCAATAGTACTTTATACTGCATTATTGGTATGAAAATAGAAGAGAGAACAGAAATGAAAAATTAGCTTCCAAGTTATGATGTTGATCATGAGAAGGGCTTAACAGAGCAAAACACATTATGTTCACATCATGGCATCCAGTGATATAAAAAAGTAATATCCCCCTTCTCCCAATATCTTCCTTTCCCCTGTTTATTTCATCAAGATTCCTAATTTATAGAGTGAAACACTGATAAATTTAATCTTCTGTTAATCTTCTCTGGAAACACCATCACAGACACATCCAACTACTTCTTTACTAATTTTTCAGAATGTTCTTAATTTTATACATTTTTCAGTAAATATTAAGAAAGTCCAAATTTTAGCTATTTATATGCTTCTATTTTTAAAATCATCACACTGTTTCATAATCAATATTCTATAAATTTGTTTAATGAATAACTTTTTATCAAATGTAAATAGATTTCTATACATGAAGATGAATTTTAATCTAGTAACATAGCTATTCTGGATGGACTATAGATACTCTTTTAATCCCATGAAACAGAGGCAAGCAGATCTCTGAGTTTAAGGCCAGACTGATACAGATCAAGTAACAGGTGAAGAAAAGCTTAGGCTCAGGAATGGTAATATATGCCTTTAATCTCAGGACACAGGAGTCAATTAAGAGGCATTACATGGAGTTGAGTGTGATAGTTTGGTTGGTGGCCGTTCAGTTTATGGAGTTCAGAGGCAGTTTTTACCAGAAAAGTTTTACAGAGTCAAGTAACAGAGAAAATAGACACAGGTGAAGACAGAATGAGCCAGAGAATGAGAAGGAGCCAGAAGATTGAAACAGATTGCTAGAGATATTTTGAGACTAAGCCGGGCAATTCAGTCAGAAACTGAGAAAAGCCAGTTTGAATCAATCCTCTTACAGAAGAGTTTAAGCCAGAACAGTTGAGTTGAACCAGCTAGCCAGAGTTCAGAAAGCGCTAGAAATGGGGAGCACATTCAGCAGCAGTAAGCTACCCCCCAAAAATGATTACATCAGGCAAATAAAATTTATTTTTACAAATGCATGCTACTAAAATGTAGCAATAAAAATGTATTTACTTTCAGATATTTCACTAATATCAGTTACATTTGATACTGTATTTTTATGTCATTTTATATTCAAATTGCATTTGATATTATGTTTTGTTTATAACACCCTATGATGTCTAACTTTAACTTTATGAATCATTTCTAAAAAAGTAGGAAAATTTTCCTATTTTTTGTATATTCCTTAGATTATGATAATTTCAAAAGGCACATGACCTAAATCATACAATGCCTAATTAATATTGCCTTGGATTTTATCTTTTCTGCTGCCAAATTGATCATAAAATATGGACATATTTGTGAATGTCATTTTAGAGATTCAGAAATAACATGTTTACACTAGCAGGATGATTATTATATAAATCTTATTGTCTTAAAAGCAAGAAAATTAAAAGAGGTATTGTACAACATAATTTACATATGAAAATGTCTCAATGCCAAATCAAACAAGGAAACATACAAAGAAATTTTCAGCACTAATTCTGTTTGTTATATAAATATTTTTAAATCCTCAATAAAATATTAAGTAAACTAAGCAATCGAAATATATATCAAAGTTGCATTTCAGTTAGACTGCAAAGATTATTAATAGCTTATTTAATAACTCACTATATTTTAAAATTGAAGAAATAAACTCACAAACATATTCAAAGTCTCCTAATGACCTTAAGGTATCTCCTGTATAATAAATTCTGAGAAGGTGATTTCTAAAACTTAATATATTTTATAAGGTCAAAATGATGAATAATTTTAGTGACATGAAAATAATCATGTCATCATTCAGTTCTCTCAATTTAGAAAGATTGTTTCACATACTCTTTTTTTAATGAAGAAAGATAGATTTAAAAATTGTAGAAAATAAGAGAATTTATATCTTTTATATAGTTAGATATATTTATAGTAAATACATAAAATGAAATGAATAAAGCTAGCAGATCATTTATAATAATTGGAAAAGTATTTGTAAGGCATCTACACATGTATCTGTAAGTGTATGAACAAGAAAATAAAATTCAAAGAGCTCATCTATTCCATATATGTTGGTATGGTCACTGGCTTGGTTTTCTATAGATCTCGTGTAGTTACCCACAGCTATTGTGGTATCCTGATTGACAGTGAATATCACCAAATCTATGAAGTATGCAGTTATGGGCAGAATGAACAGACTAATTAGGTTATCCTTATCCTCCCCCTACAACCTCCAAAAATTAAAGACATTAGAGTGGGAAATACATGGTCATTATGATCATATTTCATCCCATTCATGTATAAAATTCTTGAGAAAAATAAGGTTAATGAAAAGAGAACAAATTCAAGAAAATTAATAAGATGTACAGATACTTTACAAAAGAAAGACCTAGTTGGATAGTGCATGTATGAAAATGTAGTCAAGCTTAAAAATTAAGGAAATACTTGCATGATACATCATTGTGGTTCTGTATTTTGTTTCCTCTCTTGGGGTGTCCAGACTCCAATGTACACCATGTGGGAAAGTATTAAGTGAAGTCTGGATTGGGTAGCTTAGCAGGAGCTAGGTCTAGCAGTGAATGCCAGTGTGGTGAAGTATACTCCAAGGATTTCAGTCTTACACCTCTTCAGTGTTACAGAGCTTTTAGAAAACATCCCTCTTAGATGATAGTCAATGAAGCATCTTGAACTCTTTATTCAGGTTTGACAGGACTATATAAACCTTGGAAAGTGGGAAATTGTTCTTCTTAGTGTGAAGTTACATTGGCTGAAGTTTAAGGTGTGTGAAGAAGCATTCCAGGAAGTAGAACTTTTAATTTTGCCAAGGATTACATGACATTCCTCAGGTAGAGTGTGGGGGTTTGGGCTCTGCAGATAAAGTAGAGAAGAGGAAGCCTGTTGGTAAAAGGACTCCTCCATTTTGTGTTAAGCTCAAGGGAGATATCTCGACATGGTAGACTTCCACCTTATTTAGCACTTTCCTAACACATAATGTCAGCCAGCCCAGACTTTAATCCTGGAATAAGGGCTTGGTACAAAGTGTTTCAGAAATGGCAAAGGTGTTTGCTTTTGTTTCCCTAGAAAAGTAAAAGGATTCAGAATAGAAAGCATTCTGATTGAATAGCCTCTGTTTATGTTGCATCAATCACCCCATGGCAAAAATTTTGCACCTAATTGTGATTTTTATGTCAAAAGAAGTCTAAATTTGCAGTACTATTTTTAGCAGACAAAAAGAGTGCTCAGTATCCAATGCATCAATATGTTTTACTTAATCATTTTGAGTGGCTCTAGGAACAAAGAGAATATTTACCACTTTAGTGGTATGTTTGGAAGCAAAGACCAGAGAGAGGTAGTTGTTTTGAAGTCATTGTCTAGGGGTACTTTAGTACTGTCATAATTCCTGTATACTTTAGTACAGTCATAATTCCTGTTAGAAAACATGTTAATAAAGTCAGTTGCTCTACTCTACTTCACAGAATGACTGAGCTAGAGCAGATGCCACAGTTTGGCTTTCTTTGTTTTGGAGAAGAGGGTTTGATTTTGGCCCTCTTAGTATTTCTGTCTGTCTGTCTGTCTGTCTGTCTGTCTGTCTGTCTGTCTGTTTGTCTCTCTCTCTCTCTCTCTCTCTCTCTCTCTCTCTCTCTCTCTGTCTGTCTCTGTCTTTCTGTCTCTGTGTCTGTCTCTGTCTCTCTGTGTCTGTCTCTATCTCTGTCTCTGTCTGTCTGTCTGTCTGTCTGTCTGTCTGTCTGTCTCTCTCTCCTCTTTTCCTCTCTCTCTGTATGTGTTTGTGTGTATGTGTGTGTGTGTGTGTGTGTGTGTGTGTGTGTGTGTGTGTGTGTTTTGTGTCTGAGTGTAAAGTTCATGAAAAATTACTCTCTGACCCCCTCCCTTCCCAGAAGGGTGAGGCCACACAGTCCCAAGAAAAACCACAACATCCCTCTCTTTCCAAAAAGGGTAAAGACACATGACTCCAAGAAAAATCTTGGGTTATCAACATATGGAGCCATCTAACAACAGATAGCTCCTAGTTAGAGGGTCCCTCACAGCCCATCAATGCCAATCGACCAGTTTATTACCAAAAACACCTGCCCTATTAAAATTGTACATATAATTCTGTAGAAACTTAAAATTAATAAAAAGCTCTGACTTTGGTTTTAAACTCAAACATTAACTTCCCCTAGGGACACATCCCAGGAGAAACCCATTTCAAAGACATTCCAAAGAACAAAAGACCCAAGATAGGGGCAATAAAACACTTGGGTAAACAGAAATAACTTAAAGGAATGGAGCATAAAGTTAAAGGTGTAAATTGGGACTAAGATTGGGAACAGAAACTAGGCTTGGGAATGCTGTTTGAAATCTCTATTTATTGTCCAAGAAACAATTAACTGTCTTTGTGAACTTTGTATATAAACCATCCTTTGCCACCACTCGGTGTGCCTTCTTGCCTATGAGTGGAGGGACCCCAGTACAATGGCCACTGTCATTCCATCTATTCATCAATAAACCTTATGCTATTACAAAGAGTCCCTTCCATAAGTATCTCTGGATGATCAGTTCCCTTGGGTTTGGATGTTTAGAATCCAACACTTCTACCAGAGTGTATTCTTGGCTGTTTCTTCTCCTGCGTGAGCAAGCAGCCCCAATCCATTAGAGTAATTAATTGAATCCTCTTGTGATTCCAGCAGTTTCCCTCCAAGAGTTTCCTTTCTGGGATCCTGGTAGTATAGCTTTTGGGCTCCACATGAGTAGTGAAGAGACTGTTTTTGTAGTCATAGGACATAATATTGAACAAAAGCACAATGTCTGCAAGCTGGCCAGGGAAGGCCAAAAGCTAAATCCTGTGCTCAGGGCTAAGGTGGAAATCCATGACAAAAAAAAGTCCTTTGTAAAATTCAGATTTGCAAAGTAACAAAGTCAATTTTATCCTCCTTCAAAAAAAAATAGCTAATGTTTCACACTTACTAATTTAAAAAAAAATTAAGCAAAATATGCTAGAGCAATGGTAGCACAGAACTTGGAGAGTATTCAGCCAATGTCTGACTTCACTGAAGGCCCAATTCATGAGAAGGGACTCTTATACTCACTACGGCTTGGGTAACCAAGAAGCAGAGATTAAATATCCCAGAGAACAGAGTAAATCCAAACACGAGTAGTCTAAAATAATCAGCATGATTCCTATAGATGTTCTGCTGTACTCATAAATCAGTGTTTTCTCCAGTCATCATCAGACAGTTTCCTCCAGCAGTAGAAACAGGTGCAGAGACCCATAGCCTGGCATTATGAGGATGGAGTCTAAATGGGAGATCTGCATCAAATCTTTCCCCTCGGAGTTCAGGAAATCTTATGTAAGAAGAGATCAAAAGATTTTGAGAGCCACAGGGGATGAAGGACACCAGGAAAGCAAGCTATGTCAATCAACTAAGCAAGTCATGTAAGAGTTCACAGAGACTGAAGCATCAAGAACAGGCCTACAGGAGTCTGACACATGTCCTATACATATACATAATAGCTATTACCTTAGTATTCTTACGGGACTCCTGATTATGTGAATAAGCAGATCTCTAACTGGCTTCCCTGCTCTTGCATTCCTTTCCTCTTGTTTCCATGTTCAACATCAATATGATAATTTGTGTTTCAAGTTATTATATTTTATATTGTCATATATGTTGTTATCCATTAGAAACCTGCTCTGTTCTAAGAAGGGATAGAAAGGGAGTGATCTAGAGGTAAGTGGAAGTAGAGAGGTACTAAGAGAAGTAGAAAGATGGGAAGTTGTCAGGAAATATTGTACAAGAAAGGAATCTTTCTGCATTAAAGAAAAAATAAAATGGCATCCTTTATTGTGCCCACTGAACTTTTTTATAAAACATAAAGAGATAAAGAGAGTATGGTCTGTGGATGTGTGGAGAGGTATGTGGGAAGGGGATGTCTCAGTGGGCCCATGCAGAGGCATCTCTTCCCCCTGCAGGACCAATCATACACCAGTATATTATAGAATAGAGTTTATTCAGGGCATGGAAGGTAGTAGAGGTAGAGAGAGAGAGAGAGAGAGAGAGAGAGAGAGAGAGAGAGAGAGAGA
>JANHMN010000005.1:22800620-22853137 GCA_030674055.1 Rhabdomys pumilio
AGAGAGAGAGAGAGAGAGAGAGAGAGAGAGAGAGAGAGAGAGAGAAGCAGGAAGCAGAGAAGTAGAGGAGTAGAGAAGTAGAGGCCAGCCATGACCACGTGGAGAGAGGAGGAAGGGAAGGAGGGAGGGGGACTGTTGCCAGGTAACTGTGGGGAGGAGCATACCTGACTGTTGCCAGGTAGCTGTGGAGGTGGAGTTTAGACAGAATACTAACAACCTGACCCCCAGCATTGAGCAGGCCAGAAAGACCTTGTTTACCACAATAGACCTAATAATAGGACCTAGGTGGAGTTAACTCACCTTTGGCTGCCTACAGGAACTTAGAAGAATAGACTGCCTTCTGAGCTTGCCACAAAGGGTGGGTTCTCCAACCCATCTCCAGCTGAAACAAAGGATAGGTTCTGAGGGGCTTTCCCTTTAAATAGAAGAGCTGAATATTAAATTTCAAGCCTTGATCAGAGAACTTTGTCTTGGCTTCATGCTTCTCTCACTGCTCCATCCTCTTTTACATTTCCAGCTGTCCTTTCTGGTGAACCCAGTTCTTCCATGGCCGCAGGCAGCTAAACTTTATGAAAATGAAATAAAAGTAAAAAAATAAAAACTCAAAATTCAGCTATATAAGTACATATGAACTAGTGAAGGCAATGTGGCTCACATATACTTTCTTTAGATATCAACTTAGGTATAGACACTTTGGAGAGGAATTAGAATTCACAATGAAAAAGGTAAGTTGCCTATTAGGATGAACTACAAGTTATATCTCAGAAAAGCTCCCATCTGTTTGCAAATGGGGATATTGAAAAAGCAATCATAAAACTTACATTAAATAATTTCCAATAAAAGGCTGTGTATGATGACTTATGTCTGTGTTCCTATGTCTCTGCTGGGATTCCTGTAAATTTAATGGCCAACTTTGACTACATAATGATTTTGAGGCAACTGTAGATTACAGAATAAAACCTGTCAACATAAAATTGGATCATACTTAGAAATTTTTTACATTTGGCATTTTCTTTGACTGATGTGTTGATAGCACAGTAGTTTTTTTGAGAATCTGTGCAGAGACTACATACAATAGAGTCATTATTCCAAGAGCAGAAGGGTAGGAATTCAATTTTAATAGATTGATAGGGATTTTAGCTCCTCAAATCATTAGTAGAAATAATAAGCCAGAAATATTATCAGGACCCTGAGATGTTTCATAACAATCAGTTGAATAGACATGTTCTAAAGAAGCATAATGGACCCTACCAATTGTGACTGTAAAATATTTATTGGTGTATAATCACTAACATTTTAGAAAGTAGATACCATTAATATATTTTAAATATTAGAATGCTAATTACAATGCAATATTTGATATACCCAAATATAAGACTAATATTTAGTTTACAGTCCTAAATTTGATATATTCTTCTGCATTTTATATACACAACAAAACAGCATTTGACATGCAGCACCTGATTAATACATACAACTAAGTAAAACAGTACAGAGAAATGATAATTAAAAATAACTATAATGACTATAGGTATAAACACCACCGTATCACAAACTTGATAATACTTCATCTCTATGTATTCACACTTTTGAATATAATTAATGTTCAGTATTTTGAGAGATCCATGTGTAACAGAGGTATAAGGGTATTTGTTGCTTGTTGTACTTTTCCCTAGGTACAATATAATAAATATTCCCTAGATTCGATATATTAAGTATGTATTATAATAAAAATATTTACAAATATCAATTGTTTTGGAGAGAGAGAAAAGTATTGTCACAAGTGAGTTGGCCTCATTTATTGTTGGTGGAAAGATGAAATCCTATATATTAAAGAAATTTCTAAAAGCTGTGTGCTACTCTACTGTGTTCTTTGCAGAACTACAAAATGTATAGTATTTTGAAATACTGGGAAAAATGACTATTGATGAATGAATCAACTTAACTTTGTTTAGCATTAAATATTATTTTTTATTTTATTCTATATTTGAGAGAACTTACTTTATATAACAAACAAGACAGGATGACATTACATAAAACAAAGCTACCATCATTTCTAGCCTTTGCCTATGTAACAACCTGCCAATCTATTTTTCTAAATTAACTACTGATTTTCTAATTCATGCTCTGAACTACAGCTGAGTAATAAAACTCCCTGGAATTAGTGCCCTTCTTAAATCTCTGTTTTTGTTTGTTTGGTTGGTTGTTGTTGTTGATGATGATGTTTTTATTTTTTAATTTATTCTGATTTTATGCAACAGTTACACCATCAAGAAAGCTTTCTCATTTTATCATATGTGTTTTAAGATTTTTAGCGCACTATACATTTTTAAAGTTTTTAGTATTTAAAGGTAATGATGAACTGCATTAAGTTATCTTACAAATATAGACTTCTAATTTACTCATTCCATTTTTTTCCAATCACGGATTCTTTCATATATATAAGTGTCATAGAAAAAATAGAAAATTGACGTGAACTTAGTCATCACTGATAATATTCTCATCTCTAAAGTATATATTGTTGTTTTACAAACAAAAAAAACAGCCACTTGCTTTACCAAATAAAACCTCAGGAGCCAGACACTCTGGTGAAAGCCTGCTAGCTCATACAGTTAGAAAAAGCACCCAGTTGACCTTTCTACTGAAACATTCCAGGAATAAAATGTTCATTCTCCTTCTCAATTCTGTCTTAAATACCCTTCAACTAAAAAATAATCCTTTCTCTTTCCTGGATTTTCTTATGTTCACTTTCAACTGGTTGCTTGCTCTGCTTCTTTACCTATCATTGACTTTATTTAGCTCTTATTTCAGAAAGCTCTTGAATAAAAGGTGTATGCTACAGCTGAGCCACACTGTAAGAAGAAAAGGGTTTTTTCCCTTCACAATCTTGGAATTCACAATGTGATCAAATATCCTGCAACATTTCCCCATTTTTCTCTAAAATAAAAGACCTTTTCTCTAATATCAATAAACTATATACTATCTGATAAGATTTACATTCACAATCCAGCCCATTTGTATTTGGCAATCTTGGAGAAAGTATTCTACTATCCTATCTTGGTGAGTCTAAGATTCTGTATTTAAACCACTTTCTATTTATCAACCTAAAAACATCTTTTTAGACCTTAAAACATTTTCTTAAATCCAAAACAACCTAATCTTAACTGGGAGATATAACTATCTATTCTTCAACCTTATCAGAGACCTGAAAAGATGAATATTACCTGAAAAAACAGCAAGTGCAAAGCAAAAATGCTTCCAAAACAATAGAAATGACAGAGACTGCTGGCTTCCTGGACAGTCACCCAAAAGTTTGTTGTATTGTTGGTTCAATATTTGACAAAATTTTTGGTGAAGCAGGGATTATCAAGGACTTCTCTACCTTGTTTTGGCAGAGTTCAGCAGACTATTTTCTTTGTGTTCTGCTTGTCAGCAGCTTGGACAGCATATTGTTAGCAGTTGAGACAAGGGCAGTTTCTTGCCTAGTGGCAGCTTTATACATTGTAAGCAAACTCAATAAGGAGGTCCTTGAATGCTCATCTTCTTCTTTGAAGTAGAGGAGGTACTACAAGGAGCTGATTTGTCACCTTGTTAAAAAAAAGTCTTAAATTAATAAAACATTTTTTAAAATGCTATAGTCTGTAGATCACTGATGTTTTTGTAGACTATCAGACTATCTCAGTACATTTGAATAGGCATAGTTTATTTGTTTCTAGCTATTTATTATATGTTTAACTTATCAAACGTTTGTGATGAACTAAATTGGTATGTGATACAACCACAAGTTTGACTATTAACTTCCATTTTTTTAATTGTTCAAAAAATTTCTAATAGTAGCTATTAAAAGAACTAAAACTTCACATTGAAGTTTAAGAATTTCATAGGTACAATATCTTAAAATGAGTTGATACATAGTATGTCTAACCAATATATAATTTTGTGTCAATATATAAGATCTATGATAATATAACCAAATACAACCTTAACTTGGTATCAATATACAAATATTTATAAGAATACATTCAGTAATCTACCCTTTGTCCTATTACTCCTATATTATTCATATATCCCTCTTTTGTGTTTAAATAAAAATGAAGTTTTTCTGTCCAGTTTTCCACAATACCCAGCTTGGTTGTATTTGGCAGTCTTAGAATTAAGTATACTTAAGCTCAAAGTTCTATAGAATGTCTGTGTCAATCTCATATAAACTCAGAAATTTGAATACCCTAAGTAGTTTGTAGTTCAAAGCTGACCTTTGTGAGTTTTTTTTTCAGTGTAGTGGCTGTCCTGGCTAGGTAGAACAAGAGTGTTTACTGTGCAGAATCTGGCAGCAGATGAAGCCTTAGGCAGTTTTACCCAGTGGTAGCTTTATCATAATCCAAATAAATTCGTCACTGAGGGGCCCTGTCATCTTGGAAACCTAAAATGTTACTGTTAGGAATGGTTAAAAAAGAAACCTAATCATTTTAAAAGCCATATTCAGCAGGTCTCAGAAAGGTTTAAGGACCATCATACTCTATTAAGTACATCTGAGGTACATAAATTTGTTCCTAGTTACTTGTTTCAGTCTCAAACCTGAAAACACTTACAAGCTAAATAAAGCTCATTTATATATACATAGTAATCTTGAAGATTTTAAGATTTTATAGCTTAAAGAAAGTTTTGAAGAGCCAAATGAAAATCAAATTTATATGAGATTAATGGCAATAGAATTGTTCCTTATTTTTTGTTTTCCTCTGTCCCATACCAAGTGGTTCCTCTGATGAGAAATAGAGATTTGTGTACTTTCCATTAACAAACATTCATGGGAGTAGAGAAGGAGAGATCCATGCTCTAATCCTAAAGCCATCTTAAATTTTTAATTGAATTAGGACTACAAGAAGACCATTTGATACTTAGGTCTTTAGAAGGTAGTGATTTCATTTGTTCAACTAACCCTTTTTCTTGAGACATTTTCTCATTATGACCTGTTCTTTTCCTGCAGAAGTTTCACTTTTACAGTGGTCTCCAAAATCCTTAGTTGGATGCTTTTATTCTTAAGGAAAGATAAAAACAAAAACCCTGCCCCTGCCCCTGGCCCCTGTCCCAGTCCTAACTCTGACGAATTCCCACCTCCTTTTTTTGACAAGTTGTATCATTTCTAGGGCAAAATGATTTTTGGCAATAGAAAAAGTATTATTTTTCTATTGAACTTTAAAACTTCTTTTGAAATTTTAAAATTAATAACTGTGACTTTAATACCAAATAAAAAATTATACTTTTTATTTAAGAAGGAAACTCAAAACCTGATGTCAAAGATGGTGTAAGCCACATGATAATCATATAACATTCTAATATAGAATTAAGATACATGGTTTAAGACAAGTCATTTTTTTCATTCTATGGCAGTAAGGCAAGCATGTTTGGTAAATTAATATTAATGTTAAAATGGTTGGTAACTTTGAAAGACCAATACCAGTCATGTTCTGCTTATAGGCAACGTGGATATTCTGTGACTATACTTGTTTTTTGTTTTGGTTTTTTTTTTGTTTGTTTGTTTGTTTTTTGATTCCCCAATTTGAATTTTTATTGGATATTTTTATTTATTTATGTTTAAAGATGCAATCCCCTTTCCCCATTTCCCTTCCCCAGAAACCCCTGTCCCGTTCTTCTGCCTCCTTTTTGCTTTTATACCATTTTAATGGCATGCAATTATTAAGATCAGTTCTAGGTTGAGAAATTAGCAATACAATAGATGCAAATAGTCAAGGAACAAGCAAGACAATAAACACGAATTGTCAAAAACAAGCAAGGCAATAAACAAAATTCTGTGAACACTCCCATGATTATGGTTTCTAAGGGTTTTATCAGGAGGACCAAAATATCTGAGCCAACTTCCCTGTCCTAGCCCAAAGTTGTTTTCATGTCTGAAACCTAATTCCTTGTTCTAGCCTAAGATTTAGATTCCTGTCTGAAATTACTTCTTTGTTCTAGCCTAATGTCAAATTCCTGCCTGAAGCCTACTTCCCTGTCCTTAACCAATGTCATTCTCCTGCCAAGCAGCCCATTTCCTTGTCCTTGGCCCATGTCAGATTCTTGCCAAGCAGCCCCAAATGCTCTCTGCCTTCCCCCCTTTTTTATTTCATAAACAAGACTGAGCCTGTCTCAGGTTGTTCTGACAAGAATGCCTTCTATACCCATCATGGAATATGCATTATCAAAAGCAATGTACTTAGGCATTTAGTTTGGTAAGGCTCTGTGCGGAATCTTACCTGTCCTTGGCTTGCCAGCCTGTTATTTTAATAACTCTATCTGGGGGTTAGTTTTTAGATTCAAGCCATGTACTTTGGCTACCAACTTGCTGATGTTGTTAAAGAGAAGATTTCACAGATGGGGGAAAATAAAAGTATTCCCATGACAAAAAGGGCTAGCATGATCAAGCTATATATGCCATTTTTGAAGCTTGACCAAAATAGAAATACTCAACTCAGTCCATGGGTAATTTTGTCAGCAGTATTTACTGCATTAATGATCAACAAAGCAGCATTCTTTCATTCATAAGCTCACTAGGCAAAGCTAAAACATCCAGAGAGGTTATTAGAATTATACCAAATACATTGCTAGTTTCTTTAAACTTAATCTTAATTATAATGACTACCATTATAAATTTTAGAACTAACATGAATCCAATGGTATTTGGCATGACATTCGAGATGGTGCCTTACTCTTCAATGCTGAACTTCTTTCCAATAATTTGAATAGGATAAAGAGCATAAATCTGTTGTTCCAAATGCCTATCTAAATCCTCTTGTATATTCATATTCAACATATTAGTAATATTTTTTTGCTAAATGCTTAGCAAAAGTAGCTGTCTTAACTTCTTGTGTCATAGCAACTGCAGAAACAGTGGTGTTAGCAATTAATGTAATTAAAGCTGTTATACCAGCAATAATCAAGCCCACCACTTCTTGTTTCTGCTTAAAGCCTGAGACACTTCTAGTACTTGCAAGATTTTTTCAGAATACCAAGGTTCTTTGATACTCAGGACAATAAAAAAAAAAGCTGATTGATAGACCTCTATAATTGACATGCCAGATTTCAACACACTAACACAATTAGAAAGTGTACAATCAATACATCATACATTAAATACTATAGAAGCAAACGTATTTTTAACTTGACAATTAAAAGTGTCTTAACACATACACTAACATTTGTTTGAAATCCAGATCTTGCCCCAACTTTATCTCCTGCTAACATCACATCATAGAGAACTGTAACTAACTTCCAAATATGTCTCTGATAATGTGCAGAACCAGACTTCCAAATGAATACTGTCATTTCCAATATAGGATTCATTTCTGAACCGGTATATGATTGAGTCTGAATAACTGGTCACATTTAATAAAAATACAAGAGTCATTTTAACTTCTCTTTTTCATTCTCTGTTCCACAAGATTAAAAACTTGAGACAAGGCAGCTTGTTCCATCAGTGGTATAGGTGGGCAAAGGTGGTTCAGGGACATATGTTCAATATATCTTCCCAGTCACCATTGTCAGGGTACTCAGCAAGCTCACAGGTCAGCATCATTCTCTGTCAGGGCATAAACATGTCTCATGCATACATCTGGCAGTCACCATGCTTCTTCAGCATCCTGCAGAGAAAATCACAAACATGCTCTCTTCCCCGGATTAAATATCTGATTGTGATCATGCCATATGCTAGTAAGTGGATCTTTCTATTTAACCTACCTATAAGTATGCCTAATTGTATAGTGCCGTAGACACTTGGCAGAGATTTCCTTAGTATCCAAATTTAAAAAAAAATATTTAAAATTAAAACAACATGATTTAAACAAATTTGTGTTCTATGGGCATATACCTCCTTCTTTTTTTATTTTATGGAAATATTGTTTAAAAATTCCATGGGCCTCTGACACAATCCCTTGTCTTTGACAATTATAAGGAATCCCAGTAATATGGGTAATATTAAGTTACTGCCAATAAGTGTCAAATGGTCTATTGCGATAGCTAGTTCCATTATTTGATTTTTGTTGTTGCTTGTTTTCTTCTTTGTTTTGTTTTGTTTTATTATCAGATATTTTATTTGTCTACATTTCAAATGTTATCCCTTTTCTCTGTTCCCCCCTCAGAAACCCCTCCTATTTCTATCTTCTATTTTTATCTATTTCTATCTCTTCTTATTTCATCATCCCTCCTTCTATTTCTATGTGGGTATTCCCCCTCACAACCATCCACTCCAACCACCCCACACTCAAATTACCCTCTCTGGGGCATCTAGCCTTCAAGGGACTAAGGTCCTCCTCTCCTACTGATGCTGGACAAGGCCATCCTGTACTACAGATACAGCTGGAGGATTGTTGTAGCAACTTTTATCAAGTTTTATTTTTCATAGTTCTGACCTCTGTTCTTCGTACAAAGAAAAAAATATCATGTACCCTATTGTATTGTGCTTTTTTAGAAATATTTTTTATTGGATATTTCATATATATCTCAAATGTTATCCCCCCACCCAGGAATCTCCAATCTCATCCCCCCTTTTTTTTGTTTATATGAGGACACATCTCCACCCACCTACTTCTACCTCCCCACCCTCGAATTCTCCCACACCCATTTTTCAATAGACCAAGGACCTCCTCTCCCACTATACCCTACAAGGCCATCCTCTTCTACAGATACAGCTATAGCCATGGGTCTCTTTATATGTGCTCCCAGGCTGGTGACTTAGACCCTGGGAGCTCTGGTTGGTTGGTATTGTTGCTCTCCCCATGAGGTTGAAAGCCCCTTCAACTCCTTCAATCTTCTCTCCAACTCCTCCTTTGGGAACTTTTTGGTCAGATCAACAGTTAGCTGAGAGCATATATATATATATATATATATATATATATATATATATATATATCAGGCTCTAGAAGAACCTCTCAGAAGACAGGTATATCAGGATCCTGTAAGCATGCACTTCCAGACATCCACAACAGTGTTTGCATATGGTGATTGTACCTGAGATGGATCCCCAGGTGGGGAACTCTCTGGAGAGTATCTCCTCCAGTCTCTGCTTCACTCATTGTCTCATATTTGCTCCTGTGACTATTTTGATACTTCTTCTGGACCAAAGTGCACACATTTTGATCTTCCTTCTTTATGAACATCATGTGGTCTACGAGTTGTATCTTGGGTACTGGAAGCTTTTGAGCTAATATTCACTTATCAGAGAGTGTATACCATGTGTGTTCTTTTGGGATTGGGTTACTTCACTCAGGATGATATTTTCTAGTTCCATCCATTTACCTAAGAATTTCATGGATTCATTGTTTTTAATAGCTGAGTAGTACTCCATTGTGTAAATATACCACATTTTCTGTATACATTCATCTGTAGAAGGACATCTTGGTTCTTTCCAGTTTCTGTCTATTATAAATAAGGCTGCTATGAACATAGTGGAGCATGTGTCCTTGATATATGTTGAAGCATCTTTTGGGCATATGCCCAGGAGGGGTATCACTGGATCCTAAGGTAATACTATGTCCAATTTTCTGAGGAACCACTAGACTGATTTCCAGAGTGGTTGTACATGCTTACAATGCCACCAACAATGGAGGAGTGTTCCTCTTTCTCCACATTCTTGCCAGCATCTGTTATCGGCTGTGTTTTTGATCTTAGCAATTCTGACTGGTGTGAGGAGGAATCTCAGGGTTGTTTTGATTTGCGTTTTCCTGATGACAAAGATGATGAACATTTCTTTAGGTACTAATCAGCCATTTGAGTTTCCTCAGTTGAGAATTCTTTGTTCAGCTCTGTACCCCATTTTTAATAGGGTTATTTGGTTGTCTGGAGTCTAATTTCTTTAGTTCTTTGTATAGATTAGATAATAGCCCACTACCTGATGTAGGATTGGTAAAGATCTTTTCCCAAACATTTGGTTGAAGTTTTGTCCTATTGACAGTTTCTTTTGCCTTACAGAAGCTTTGCAATTTTATGAGGTTCCATTTGTTAATTCTTCATCTCAGAACATAAGCCATTGGAGTCCTCTTCAGGAACTTTTCCCCTATGCCCATGTGTTCAAGGATCTTCTCCAGTTTCACTTCTATTAGTTTAAGTGTATCTGGCTTTATGTGAAGGTACTTGATCCACTTGGACTTGAGTTTTGTACAAGGAGATAATAATGGATAGATTTGCATTTTTTCTACATGCTGACCTCCAGTTCAACTAGCACCATTTGTTGAAATGGTTTAGTTTGATATTGGCAACTGGTTTGTTGCATACTGTATTTACTATGTTTAGGTATGGGCCTTGAATTTCTCTCCTTTCCAAGACTTTACCTTAAAGGGGTGGTGGATTTTGTCAAATGCTTTCTCAGCATCAAGTGAGATGACCATGTGCTTTTTTTTCTTTGATTTTTTTTATATAGTGAATTACATTGATGGATTTTTAAATATTGAACCATCCCTGCATTTCTGGGATAAAGCCTACTTGATCATGAATGCTCTCTCCAGTTTCTTTTTGTAGGCACTTAGAATTATAAGTTTTCCTCTTAGCACTGCTTTCATTGTGTCCCACAAGTTTTGGTATGTAGTGTCTTCATTTCTATTAAATTCTAAAAAGTCTTTAATTTCTTTCTTAAAATATTTTCTTGGTCTTCCTTAACCAAGTCATTATTGAGTATAGTGTTATTCAGTTTCCAAGTTTACGTGGGCTTTCCGTTGATTTTATCATTATTGAAGACCAGTCTTAGTCCATGGTAATCTGATAGGATGCATGGGATTATTTCAATTTTCTTGTATTTGTTGAGGCCTGTTTTGTGACCAATTATATGGTCTATTTTGGAGAAGGTACTATGAGGCGCTGTGAAGAAGGTGTATTCTTTTGTTTTTGGATGAAATGTTCTATAAATATCTGCTAAATCTATTCTGATTATAACTTCTCTTAGTTTCTTTGTCTCTAGTTCCTGTTTCCATGATCTGTCCATTGATGACAGTGGGGTGTTGAAGTCTCCACTATTATTGTTTGAGGTGCAACATGTGCTTTGAGTTTTAGTAAAGTTTATTTTATGAATGTGGGTGCCCTTGCATTTGGATCATAGATGTTCAGAATTGTGAGTTCATCTTGGTAGATTTTTCCTTTGATGCGTATGAAGTGTCCTTCCTTACCTTTTTTGATAACTTTTGGTTGAAAGTCGATTTTATTCAATATTAGAATTGCTACTCCAGCTTGTTTCTTGAGACTGTTTGCTTGGAAAATTCTTTTTCAGCCTTTTATTCTGAGGTAGCTTCTGTCTTTGTCTGAGGTGTGATTCCTGTATGGAGATAAATGAGCGGTTCTGTTTACATATCGAGTTCTTCAGTTTATGTCCTTTTATTGGGGAATTGAGTCCACTGATTTTAAGACATATTAAGGAAAAGTGATTGTTGCTTCCTGTTATTTTTGTTATTAGAGGTGGGGTTATGTTTATGTGGCTATCTTCTATTGGGTTTTTTGGAAGAAGATTACTTTCTTGCTTTTTCTAGAGCATAATTTACCTCCTTGTGTTGGAGGTTTTCCTCTATTACCTCCACAGTAATAGTTTGGAAAGATATTGCATAAATTTGGTTTTGTCATGGAATATCTTGGTTTCTCCATTTATGGTAATTGAGAGTTTTCCTGGATATAGTAGCCTGTGATGTTCTATCAGGGTCTGTATGACATCAGTCCATGATCTTCTAGCTTTTATATTCTCTGGTGAAAATATTTGTGTAATTCTGATAGGTCTGCCTTTTATAAGTTACTTGACCTTTTTCCTTTACTGCTTTTAATATTCTTTCTTTGCTTTGTGAATTTGGTGTTTTGATTATTATGTGACAGGGCAAATTTCTTTTCTGATCTAGTCTATTTGGAGTTCTATAGGCTTCTTGTATGTTCATAGGCATCCCTTTCTTTAGGTTAAGGAAGTTTTCTATAATTTTGTTGAAGATATTTATTGGTCCTTTAAGTTGGGAATCTTCACTCTCATCTATAACTATTATCCTTAGGTTTGGTCTTCTCGCTGTGTCCTGGATTTCCTGGATGCTGCAGGTTAGGAGGTTTTTGCATTTTGTATTTTCTTTGACAGTTGTGTCAATTTTTTTCTATGGTATCTTCTGCACCTGAGATTGTCTCTTCTGTATCTTGTATTCTATTGGTGATGCTTGCATCCATTACTCCCGATTTCTTTCCTAGGTTTTCTATCTTCTGGTAGGGAGCTTTGTGATTTCTTTATTGTTTCTAATTTCATTTTTGTGTCCTGAATGCTTTTCTTCAATTCCTTCACCTGTTTGGTTGTGGGTTATTATTATTATTTTTTTTTTGGTAATTCTTTAAGGGGGTTTTGTGTTTCTTTAAGGGCTTCTAACTGTTTACCTGTGTTCTTCTGTATTTCTTTGAGGGACTTATTTATGTTCTTCTTAAAGTCCTCACTCATCATCATGAGAAGTTATTTTAAATCTGAATCTTGCTTTTCCGTTGTCATGGGATATTCAGAACATGCTATTCTGGGAAAACTAGGTTCTGATGAAGCTAAGTAACCTTGATTTCTGTTACTTACGTTCTTGCACTTGCCTTTCACCATCTGGTTATCTCTAGTGCTCCCTTTACTCACTGTCTCTGACTGGAGCCTATCTGTCCTGTTATCTTGATTGAGTCAGAACTCATCAGAGTCCAGCTGTCTGTGTGATCCTATGATCCTGAGATCCTGGTTGTGATAGCTCCTGGACTCAGGCTGCTTCTGGGATCCTGAAATCCTGGAGTGCCCAATGTCCTGTAATCCTATTATCCTATGTTCCTGGGCATGTTAGATTGCATGGGAGTCCAGCCTTCTCTGTGTTTAAAGGGTTTGAGTGCAGACCTGGTGCCCTATGACTGCTCCTGGCACTGACACAGACTGGAAGGGTCCTGTGTCACTTACTGTAAGAGAGTTCTTAGGTCCCTGTGGGTCCCAATTAGTCTCTTTTTGGGTGTGAGGGGTGTCACAGCCTACTCACCTACAATCCTGGGCAGGTTAGAGCTCCTGGGAGTCCAGTCTCCTCTCTGTGACTATGCTTTATAATACCTTTTAATCATTTTCTCAGAAACATTTTTTATTTTAAGGTTTGTTTCTGAGATTGGAGGAATTTTAATTTTAATCTGTGTTTTCCATCTTTGCAACAAATCACATCCCCATCAATTAATGGGTGTATCAGCCACATTTGGCTTTATTTTTTATATTTATCCATCTGTCCCTATACACTCACCCCATCTTGAACACTGTTTCACCTGAGATGAACTTCCAACCCCTAGAAGGTGAATATATACCTCCTGAAGAGGCCAATCTGAATGCCAAAATTTTGGTAATATTATTGTTTCATCTGTTCTTTTGTCTAGCAATCCTTTGATTTCATTCCATTTACTTATACTTTCAGCTTTGGTTTCTGATCATATATGGCAGTTTGCCAAAAATTGTTTTCTGGTCTCTCCTGAATTTTTTGTTTTATCAACTGAAGCTGTTCTGACCTTGATTTCAATAAGATATTAAGGAAATATCTTTGATTTCATCCAGAGCAGTGTTGTTTGTAATGATGGACATTAAATCTTTTAATTACTCTGTGACTGAGTTTCTCTGATATTGACAGAAAATTATTGAATCGAATTTGATGTCAGGGCCTTCAGCCCCTCCCCTCAGAAGATGCCCAGAGTGTTTTCTATCAGCAAAGGCCTACCCTGCTTTCCCTTGTTGATCTACATTCATTAGTCCAATGCTGGCCTTTGCTATTCCTTCTTAATACTCCAGAATAATGCATACTTCCTTTGGAGTTATTTCGAGAGAATCCCAGGAATATCTTGCCTACATTCCATTTTCAGATGGCCTTACTTATCACAATTAAAACTTCTGCCATTTTGATTTTTCTTGAGACTTTTAGAAATTACTTCTCCTATTAGATTAGCATAATAAAGTTGAGATTCAATGTCAGTTGTATCTCTAATCCATTCCTCTATCGGTGTTGATCTTTCCTTTGAAGGTCAAATCACCTTTTTTTGCATTCTGAATTAGCATTTTCAAAAGTCAAATGTTCAATTAGTATTTTTCTAACTTCTGAATCTGATACTATTCTATTTAGAGCTTAAGTCAATCTTCGCAAAAAGTTAGTGAAGTCTTCTTTTAAGCCTAGTAGAATTTTAGTAAATAACTCAGACCACTTTCATGATCCTTCAACCTTACTCCAAGCACTTAAAGCTTCTAAACTTCATAGCACCAAGGTGTGATCATATCATTTAAGCTGGCTTTGTAACTCAGCATAATGACATTCACCTAGCAACTGGTTCTGGGAAATATCAGTACGTGTGTCCTAATTTCATTGTTCTATGTCCTTAAGTTACTCTTTCTACCATGTTGTCCATTGTGATTTACCACCAGCTTCCCATATTGCTGTTGCCAAATTCTTCTGTTCTTGGGGGATAATTCTGTTCTGAGTCACCCAAGAATTTAACACCTGTTTCACATAGGAAATTACTGCTTCTTTAAGTCTCCTCAAATCTAGTATGTCTAAAGGTTTCCATTTAATTTTATTATAACCTTACATAGGTGCTCATTTTTACCTGGTAGGTCTGGTATAGTACTGGGATATACTAAGGTTGGTTTTGTAGCAACCTTCAGTTACCCTTTTTCAGTTACATTATGTATTAGTGGGGTAGGCTTTTGTCTAAATTCTTCTGTTGGTGTTTGATTATTTTTTTTACGTTTTTCTAAGACTTGTCTAAATTTCCCTGTGTCTGAATATTTTTCTTAGTCTTGTTTGTACATCTTTCTAATTTTTTGTCTAATACTTGTTTCTTATCAGTTCACTTTTTCTTTGAATGGGTACAGAAAGCCATTATTCCTATTAAGAATAAAATATAAAATACCAAAATGATAATAATCGTAATTAGTATTAAGCTAATTTTAGTTAAGTATCAAGCTTTTTATTTTCAGCTTCTACTTTCAAACCATCTAGAGTCCTAAAGCCTTCTATTATCCTCTTTCCATCCTGAACTCTCTCTCTCTTTAAGGGCCTCTGAGATGACTATGAAATATGATGGCTTTTCAGTTTGTCCACAGCTAGAGTGATTTCTCTATCTATAAGGTCTTGCCACAAGTTGGAGTGCCACAGTGTTGTTTTACCAACAAATATCCCAGCCATTTGATTTACCAAATAAAAACTCAGGGGCCAGATGCTATGATGAAAGCCTGCCAGCTCAGAGAGGCAGAGAAACCACCCAGCTGACCTCCTTACTCACAGAAGGAAAAAGCTCTTTCTCCTCTACTCTGTCTTAAATAACCTTAAACTCAAAGACCATTCTTTCTCTTTCCTGGGTTTACCTGTGCTTACTCCTTGTCAATGTATTGCTTTCTCTGCTTCTTGATCTATGGTTGACATCATTTACCTCTTGTTTACAGAAAGCTCTTGGATAAAAAAAGCTGTGTATTAGGGCTGTGCCACATTACAATTACTTGTTTATAGTAAACAGAAAGCTCTAAGATGATGGAGCTCTTAATGAATAACATAGTGACCCACCACAGGCCAAGGTATAGAGTAAGTAACTGCAAAATGTTCAGCTCTAATAGGTACATACACCCACAATCCAAAATTTAGTAATCATTGTGGAAGCTGAGGGGAAAAAAGTGTAAAAACTAGAGGCAATGAATGACTATAAATAAAAATTACTTTCTGGAGATAGCAGTACAGCTGCATATATAAACTCACAAAGTTTGCTAAAGACTACATACCACAGGGATTTTTGGGTACTATGAATTTGTTCTTGAAGAATTTCTTAAATAAAATATCACAATCTTTAGCAGATAGGAAATGTTGATGAATTGTAGAAGAGTTGGGGGTTAGGAGCAAATAGGAATATTGCCCAAAATTCTCACAGAACAAACAACACTTTAAATGGATAATTTAAGGTAGAAAAAAAAAACAAGATAGTATTTTCAACTGTATGTATAGCTGAGAAGTATGGAATGATTACCAGTGGACCTAAGAAAAATTATAGGTGCAATTACTTTGGAGAAGGCCATCAAGAGTTTGGGTATGGACATCATAATGTAGAATGAGACTTGAACAGTTGAAACGACAACACACACACACACACACACACACACACACTTTTTGAAATGTTTATGATGATGTTGCACAACCTTTTTGGGGACAACTATCAAAAATCTGTTTGCCCTAGATAGGATACCAATGATAGACCACAGGAACACTTTACCAAAGCCCAGTTTGATAAATGAATGGTTTTGTTAGAGTTATTAAAAGACCAGTGAGAAACTATTTCCAGGATTTCATGAAAATTCCATGATCAAGGCAGCTGTACTATTGAATACCTTACACCAGCATGGGTAGTGACTCATGAAAGCTGCATGCCTCTAGCTCCCAATATAACTTGAAGGAAACTCCACTGAATGAAGAGAGGGCTTATGGCTTATATAATTTTGGGAAAGGGGTTTATACATCATAACTATCTGAATTTCCTGTACCTGTCATTTAGTTTTGAACATACCTTTATTTTAAGAAGGTATATTTCAATTTAGAAAAATACCACAAAGCAAGCATCACAAAGGTATTTTGAATGAGCCATTCACTTCAACAAATTTATAAATTTATGAAGGCAAGAAAAGTTTTGAAGTAATTCTTTTTTGAATATAATTTAGTGCTAGAAGAAATTAATTTAGTGTGAATTTGAGTGTGTGTGTGTGTGTGTGTGTGTGTGTGTACACATTTGTGTCAGCATTTGAATTATCAGAGTCAGAGATTCTCACTATGGAACCCAAGCTGAGCTTCAACTTGTGAACTTGCTTTGTCAGCCTTTGAAGACTTTGGATTAGAACCAGAGCTTGCTGTAAATTTTTATTTGTTAGAAAAATTCATTATGTTAAATTGGTTTACATTCCCCTATTAATTTTATTAATACTAAATCCAGCATTCTGCGGATGTTTTGCATTTTTTTATTTTC
This sequence comes from Rhabdomys pumilio, assembly GCA_030674055.1. NCBI lineage: Eukaryota > Metazoa > Chordata > Mammalia > Rodentia > Muridae > Rhabdomys > Rhabdomys pumilio. The sequence continues at coordinate 22,817,601 of JANHMN010000005.1, forward strand.
AGAAGACAAGAGTTCTTCATATTCTTCTAGGCATTAAAATAAATAGCTACTAAACTTAAAATATGGCAAAGTAATGAATCATTTGTTATTACATTCAGGTACCATAGTGGTCTTTTAAGTAGACTTCTAATATCCCTATGACATACTGGAAGTAGCATTGTTAAATGTGTGATTTCTACTCCAAGATCTATTACTAATCAGCTGTCTCTAGAGTCCCCAAAGAAGAGCACTAATACCTGCTAAATTTTTCATTGTTTAAATTAAGAATTGTGATTCTAAACATAACTAACTCTTCCTCTTAACTCTTCTGTTAAATGCCAGTAGTTCCTTAGGTAGTAGTATGATTATATCACTACCTTCTCTATTTTATGTTGGGATTAATTTTTCTGATGTGAGATTACACAGAATTTTTTGCATGAGATTACAACTACTCTGACAGCAGATCTGGGATGAGTTAGAGAAAGTGTTTATGATTATGATCAAATATACCATATGCAGTTCTTAATGAATTAATAAATATATTGTTTTGTCAAGTAAGGACAATAACACACTTTTCAGGCAGCCAAGTGTATTCCATTTAAAATACCATTCCTATTGATGCATGCAGTTACTAAGTTTTGTATTAAAATGAGTGAGAGGAGATTGGAAGAAGTGTGAATAATATAATAGTATTATAAAATGTCATTGGCATATGAACTTATTATGGTTGATAACTTATTTATCATGTCCTACATTAGTTATAAAAGCTACTCCAATGTGAAACACAAATATCTTGGAATTATTACCATTAGATAGATCACTTCAATACCATAGACTTTGTTTTCTTCTCTGTATATTACATTAAAATTATATATAAGTTAACTGCAAGTGACTTAAGCAAGATACAATAATCTGTATAAAAGAGAAAGTAATGAGAAATTGACAAGAAGTGGGATTCAAATATGTTGATGTCTAAATCAAAAAATATATAAAGAAACTAACACTATGTGTTGTAAGTATATGTGTGTATAAAACACCATTGGTGTTAAACTTTTCCATTTTTTTTTAAAGTTTGCCTGAGCATGGTTTTGTCCTTTATTCTCATCTCTTTTTATGTAAAGGAAGAAAGCAGAAATTTATGGTCACCCTAGATTATATAGTCTTGGGCCAGCCTGAGAAATCCTGTCTCAAAAACATAAAACAAAAAATTCATAGTCAAAGTTATATGAGTCAAACATAATGTAAATATGACCAGTGTTTTAAAGGCCTACAGTAATTCAAACTTGTTATATACTAGCTATTTTTCTGGAAAAAAAAGTAATTTTATTTTTTATCTGTTTCACAACAAATTTTAACAATAAAGCTTTTATATTGTAAATTCAGTTGATATGAATTTTAATTTTAACATCAAGCAATAAAATTACACTATATTGTTTTTAAAAGTGATGCATTTAATTGTGTAGTGATCTCAGAAAGAAGCTCTAGTCTAAAATGTGATTGTTTGTAGAAGGAAGTGGAAGAATTTGTAGACTTCCATCAATCTTTAATAATGTCCTATCTTTGTTATTTTCTAAACAAAACTTAATTAATAATTTGTCATCAGAGTTCTTTAGGTCTTCTCTCCCTCTACTCTCAGCACTCTAACCTTTATTTCATTACTGCATATTCTGGAAGACCCTCTTTTCTCTCCACCAGTCTCACATTCAATATTATTTACATAGAAACTTCACTTAAGGGTCATTTCTCATTGCCAATTCTAACCAAGCAATAGCATGTACTTCTACATTATAATCTACTGAACTTCCATGATTCCTATGGTATAGATAGTTTAACATTTCATTTTCATGAAATCCTCCATCTTTTGGCTTGTTACTATTGAGTGAGATATCACTAGTAAATTATATACACAGAGGCAGATGCTCACAGCTAAGCATTGAGATGATTATGGGGTTTCCAATGGAGATGTTAGAGAGAAGACTGAAGGAGCTGAAAGGGTTTGCAGCCCCATGGGGAAAGCAACAATACCAACCAACCAGAGCTCCCAGGGTCTATACCACCAACCTGGGAGCACTTAGGAAGGGACCCATGGCTACAGCTGTATATGTAGGTTAGGATGGACTTGTTGGGCATAGTGGGAGAGGAGGTCCTTGGTTCCCTGAAGGCTGGATGTCACAGTATGGGGGAGTTTGAGGATGGGGAGGTAAGAGTAGGTGGGTAGGTGGGTGGGGGCATATCCTCATAGAAACAGGAGGAGGGGGAATGAGATTGCGGATTCCTGGGTTGGCAGATAATATCTGAAATGTAAATGTAATATCCAATAAAAATATTATATGGAAAAGCACAATATAATAAGGTACATAATATTTTTTATTTGTACAAAGAGCAGAGGTCAGAACTATGAAAAATAAAGAAGATAAAAGTTGCTACATCAATCCTCAGATAGTTTACATATGGCATACACACAACCATAGACATATACTCACACAAACACATGTGCTGTATACATGTACATATATGCTAAACATATTTGTAGGAATTGGCTGTAAAGTGAGAACTCATGATCTATTGTGGCACTTTGCAATATAAAAACCCTATGACGTTTTACTGGATTTTTTTTTTTAATTTCTGGATTTGAGCAAAGGTATTAATGTATATTAATGGTACACCTTAAAAATAATAGATGAGAAATGTTGTAATTTATAATTATGGTTTGTGAACTTGGAAAAGGGAGGCTTGGGAAGGAGGAAGTGGGGCTGTACTGAATGCAGGGAAGGGAAGCCTGCCAACTGTAATAAAGAGGACAGCTCCTGATGCCTCTCCCTCCCAGGCCATTGTACGAGTGCATCTAAGTGCTTTTCACCATCAGTCAGCCCTGTGTTCTATTCTTACATCTTTTCAACATCTTTTATATTTGTGATTTATGCCTGTAGATATATATATGTATACATGTATATATATGTATACATGCATATGTTTAGCATATATGTACATGTATACATGTTTATGTGAATGTGTGTATGTATAGAACTTGGATGGTATTTGTAATATACACATAGGAGTGTGTTTGTGTGTGTGTGTGTGTGTGTGTGTGTGTGTGTGTGTCTGTATTCTTTATATACTTGAGTGCCTAAATAGTTATGCAATATGTAGTCACATCCAAACAAAGAGGAGGAAAGAGAACAAGTGGTACACACATCTGTAAAGCAAATCAAGAGTTGGGATGTGAGGGCCAAAGCTTCAGACGCTAATGGAGAAGAATATAGAAAGAATAATGCTGAGGCTGTGCAGTATTATAGTCTTATTGGAGTGTAATTTTGTAAATCCCAAAATGTAATGTGTGACCAGCCAACCATTTCATGAAATTCAAGAAATTAAAAAACTAAAACACTTAACTAACTTATTTATATTCAAGGGCTTTAACTGGTGTTTGAATTTTTTAAATATAGCAATAAAAATTCCTCTTTCATTTGTAGTATTTGGAAGAAAACTTTGAATTGATAAAAATTTAAATTATGGAATATTTTTAAAGAATCAGTTTTAAGCTTTCATGTAGTGAATTTAATTTGAAATCTTCTTCTGAAACAAGGAATTATTTTAAAATTACCAGTTTTTGAGACACTATAAAAAGAATCATTTTAAAATATACTATACAAGACATTTATACAAAAATTAAAAAATAATTGTCAGAGTATTTTTATATAAAAACAGGTTAAACATTCATACTGTCCTTTAAATTTGCAAATAAATTATATATTTTTATTTTATAATTAATTATATTTATAATTTATATTTATATATTTACATATAATTTATAACATGATTTATATTATAATTAATTATTATAATATATTATATTATATGTTTATAGTTCCTGTCCTCTTCAATACATGATCTACCTAAAGGTAATGACCTGATAATCTTCTTTTAAGATTATTTTTGCTAGTTCTTCAACCTAGAACTGACCTTAATACTTGCATGTAATTTAAATGGAATAAAAGCAACAAAGAAGGAGGGGGGATGGGGTTAATGGGGGGGGGACCTGGAAAGGGGATAACATCTGAAATGTAAATAAATAAAATATTGAATAAAAAATATTATTTTACTTAAGTTTTTGAGAACATCATATATGTACATTAAATCTTTAACATTCCTATACTTCCCTCTCTACACAAAACTCCTTTGTCCCTTATTCAAAATCCATGATACCACGTGATGACAGAGGAACATAGCACTGCTCTATGAGTATAACACAATGTCATTAAGACTCATTTTATTTGCTATGTTCCCTTAGAACATTGAGAGGCTCAGATTCTTGGGATCCAATCAATATATGATATGGGTTCTTAAATAAACTCAAGAAGTAGTCCTTAAGTCAAACCATATATTAGTTGTTTACTTCCACAAGTTTTCTGCCAGTATTTCACATGCATATCTTGCAAGCAAGTCACTCTTCTAGATGGAGTGGTTTGTAGCTCAGTTGGTATTTACATTTCTCCATCAGCACCATATATAGTACCTTCCAATATCATGAGTCCATAGATGTAGAGGTTCTAGGGAGGCACTAATAGATGTCTTGTTCAGTGAGTTGTGTAGGTGTTATTTTCAGCAATAGAGAATTACAGTCTTCTGCTTGATGCCTACATAAGCGCAATGGAAAAAAGAAGGATTTGTTCTTTGCCTGGTTGTGCTTACTTGCCAGCACTTCTGTTGTAACCTACTTTTTCAGGATTCTAGCTTATACAGAAGACCAGTTGAAGTACCTAGGCTTGTGGGACCGAGCAACTATTAGGTTCTTAGTTTCCACACCCCAAAATGCCCATCATTGGGTCAGTTGGACTGCAGACTGTAACTCATTACAATAATTTCCCTTAATATATAAAGAGATTCCATAAGTTCGGTGACACCAGAGAACCCTGCCTAATATACTTGCTTTTAATAGTTAGCAGCTAATACCTACATATAAATAAATACATACTATATTTGTCATTTTGTGTCCAAGTTACCTCTAAATAATTTTTTATAGGTCCATCTGAGAGTTTCATGATTTCATTTTTTAACAATGATTAATATTCTATTGTGTAAATGTACCACATTTTCTTATCCATTCATTATACTACAGTCACATAAGTTGTTTGCAGTTTTTGACTATTGTAGATAAAGCAGCGATAAATATGTTTGTCTGTGCAGCAGAATCAAGTGTTTGGTGTGCATATTCCCCAAAATGGTATAGCTGAATCTTGAAGCATATCTAATCTTGAGGAACTGCAACACTGATTTCTGAATGAATAGGTAAGGAGTAGGGCTTAAACATTAGCATCAACAGCCCCTAGTGCTAGATCATAGATCAAGCTTCATCTATGGCTTTAAAACCAAATGATACACTACATACAATCATGAGACAATTGGCACATTAATATGTAAGCCTTTAGTTAGTCATATGTGAGTTATATCCACTTTGGGTGGATTTGGTACAAAAAAGAAAAAGATGTAAGGCAGCTATGTGCATGGTATCTATGGCCCCAGATATATCATTGTCACCATGCTTATTATTATTATATTTCATGAACAGTTAGAGTTACCAGGTAAAGATCACTACAGATCTGGTACATCCTATGAAGGCGTTTTGGAACTTTTAATTAATATGATAAAGAATGGTGGTCTTTAGCACCTTCTTTATATAGAATCTCATTTACTCAATTCTACTGGAAAGAACTGAGGTGGTTTCTTAAAGCAGAACAATTGCCTGCCTTCACTTTACAATGAGCTTAGCACACTTTCAGTTCATCTTCCAAAATTCTTCTTTACTTTCAAAATGTATAGTATATATTACAATTAATAATAGCTAACAAAGTCTGCACTAATGATGTATTACAGAATGTAATATGTGTGTGAGTACTAGTTGATGTTTTTGTTCAGGAAATAGTCCTTTTGGAGGTCAAGTGCACATATTGATTTTTTTTGACAAAATCTCTTCAAATGCAAATGATTTAAGTCTGGAGATAAATAATCTTCAAGACATTTGAGCAACACACATTAAAAAAATAAATTGAAAGAAAGAAAAGGAGAAAACAAACATACAAAAACCCCAGAGCCAAACCAAACCAAATCAACAACAATGACAAATAAACAAACAAACAAATTCCACCTCTTTTAATCTCTAAATGCTAGTCAACTGAAAAAAAATCTGTTACATGCAGTCAGGGTGGAAAGCCTTTTTCCCTGAGCTCCCCTTATGACTGTACCACTCTGTATTCCAGGCTTGCAGCTTGGCAGATTGTTTCATTATCCAGTAGTATCATTAATCTTTTTTATTAGCACCTTAAAAATAAACAAACAATGATTTTGTTATGGTTGACACAAGTAGTGCATTTTAATTTTGTAGGCTTGTATTATTGACTTAAAAAAATCTGCAACAATTCAGATTGAAATACTGCACTCACGTCTTAACAATATGAAAACACTATTCAGATGTGTAGAAATATAATGGCATCTGTTATGCATATTAAATGAAGCAAGCTATTTTTGCATCCTCCACATGGAGCTTTGGATTAACTAGGAAAGTTGGTATTAATTACCTCTGAAAAATTAAAACTTGTCATTCAATTTTCTACTCTCCATGAAACTTGCTGTGAAATTGAATTAACACTTCATGAAATGTTCTCCTTACAATCATTTCAGGAGAATTACTTTAAAAAGAATATATGTAGTTTAGTTAAATGATAAGGTACATATCAAAAACAAATAAATAAAACAAAAAATGGTAAGGTTTTAACCCATGATATAATTTTCAGATTTTACTCTTAAATTTTTCATATATTTAGGTCACAGAACCTCTCCCCCTTTCACACATTCCTTCAGCTACAACTGGAGAAAGATTTCATAAAAGACAATCCTGAGTTATCAGACATGAAGAGGTCAATTTTTCCCTCTGAATTACTGATATGAGCAGGTGTAGAGCCCTTTATCCCTAGACAAGACAAAGTCTTTAATTATATGTTTTCACTAGTACCTTCCTGCAGGGCCAGGCAAATTCGTGCAGTGTGGAACATCCACCCAACCCTCTAATAAACAGTTAGATAGAGAAATCCAGTTTGATGTCAGAATCTGAAGGGAACAGAGTAACCTAGAAGTCCCCACATCTCCCGTCAGGGGCTCTTATATCTTGTATATGACCATGATGCTGTATTTTCTAAAGTTCTACCACTTTAAGGCCCAACTGTGGCTTCCTATGGCCATAAAGTTTTAGACCTTGATAAAGACTACCTGAAGTGCAACTTTGTGTCTGCTCTTTTTTAATGTGCCTACATTTGCTTCCTAGATTATTTTGTGTTTTTTATTGGTTAATTTATTTATTTACATTTCAAAGGTTATCCCCTAAACTGTTTTTCTCTATGCAAACCCCTTATTCCATCTCCTCACCACATGCTTTTATGAGGGTGCTTTCCCACCCACCCATCCACTCCTGCCTCATCACCTTAGCATTCCCCTATGCTGGGACATGAAGCCTCCACAGTACCAAGGTCCTTCCCTCCCATTGATGCCAGACAAGGCAATCCTCTGCTACATATGTAGCTGGAGCCATGGGTCCCTCCGTGTGTACTCTTCGGTGGTTTGTGGTTTAGTCTTTCGGAACTCTTGGAGGGGCATGCTAGTTGATATTGTTGTCCTTCCTATGGGGTAGACATGGGTAAATAAAATCGTTACTTATAACAAAGGCAAAACTAAAGGAATCCAAAGCTAAGGCTATAAGAATATTTGCTTTCATTTAATATATAAATTTATTTACTTACCCTAAAGCAGATTTGCCTACACATGTACATGTAAGAAAAATTTATTGCATATTTTAACAAGTTTAAGAACAAATCTATTATTGAATAAATCTTAGACTTTAAGACTAAATCCCACAAAATCTCTTTCATAGCCACAGTTAGTTGAGATGCTATTATCATGCACTAGGCATGCATACACATAGGCCAGACAAAATAATTTCAGAAAATTAGGGAGCAGGTATGAAGTCTCATCACTAGCTCAAGATCTTCTGAGAAGTGATAGGTGCTAGAATAGAGAAGGTTAGCTTTCTTTAAAGATATAATCACAGATAGATCATCTAGTGGATGACCCCACACTCAAGAGTATATTTGTAGTATTAACTGGACTGAATTTGATAAAAACAAAACAAAAAAATAAGACAGTAAGGTAAGTAGGGAACAAAGCACCAATCTCAGAAAATGGTACAGAATAGGTAAATATCAAAAGTTATTGTATTAAATTCTCAAATAGTCAATAACATATTTTTCATTTACTCTAAAATATTTTTTATTTACCAATGAAGTTTCTGGAAGAAACACTGAAATTGGCTTTGGATCTTATGAAAACATATAACACTCTTCTGAAGAAACTAGCAAAAGATTAGGAAAATTGCTCTCCCTGAGAATTCAGAAAGAGAACAAATTATGCAAAAAAAACCAATTTCAAACTAGTTTAGGTTCAGATAAATTAAGAGCAGATAATTTTCCTTGAATCTTGTCTTTTGGAGTTATAAACATCAGAAGTACATAGAAATAAAACAATAGTCAAATGAGAAAATAAAAAAATGATTAGGTGCTACTTGCAAATATATGATAAATATCCATTAATTGATAGTTACTTTTAGAAAATTAGCTCTTGATTTTTGAGAGAAAAAACAAATTAAATAATAATATCTAACAAAATAAAAGTAGTTTTAAGACCTAAATATTAAATTTAGAAATGTAAATTAAATCGCAAAAATGAGAGGAAAATTTTATAATCACAAAGCATTTACATAATGTATAGAAACATCATAAGACTTATTCATTGAAATAAATCAACAGTGCATAGCATGATTATGACCAAAAATTGTGTGAGTATATATATATATATAACAAACTACTCTCAGTCTCAATTTAATCTTTCCTAGATGTACACTTAATTAAGAAAGTACTAAAAGGTAGATAATATGAGTAGAATATAAAAGAATAAAAGAAAAGTGTAGAGAAAGAAGGATGGAGTGATAAAGACATGTACAATACTTTTTCAAAAGTAACTATGTATAATACTTAGTTTTACAATTTAGCTTTTCTCTTGTGTCTTCTAATTTATATGTAGTCTTTTGTTAATATAGACCATACAAGACTATGTATTTCAAGTCGTTTGTATAGACGTAAACATACATGAAGATAACATATGACTTAAAAAAGTAAAATTGGTGTTCTGAACCTGGTTTTATAGAAAGCTGAGAAAATATAAGGAAGCATTACAAAAATAATGGAGAAATTGAATATATGAGACATGAATCTATACTAGTATTACCCATGATAAAAATATTCAAATGCATATTCTGATAATACTTCCATATATAGAAAATGAGATTTTTAAGACAGAGTAGACAAATATAACTAGAAACACAAACTATAATCATCTAACAAATTCATATCTGTATGTGTGTTTTATGCTCATACTTATAGAATACCTATAGAGAAAGAAAACCTTGCCCTTTATTCAATTTGATGAGGGTCCTCACAAGATTTTAGTCTTTACCTATCAATAGCTGTTTCATTTCTTGTGCTTTCCAATTATATATTATAGTCAAGAATTTTAATTAATACAACTATGGAGCCCAATTATTCAATAAATAAGACCATGAGTTGAAAATTATATATTATTACTAGTGGTGCTTTATTCAACTTATATCTATCTTCTTTACTCTTGTGTAAATCAATATTATAAAATCCCTATGATTTTATTACATTTTTTTAAAATTCTGCCTCATCAGTGACTTCTATAAAACTTTTAGGTTAGTCTTTAGTATTCACTAAAATTATCAGTATTTTCTATTCACCCAATTTCCTACCATCAAACACACTGATTGCTAGCTACATTGATACATAAAATCAATAATATACTTTTACATTTATTTAAATAGTATTTTATAGAGAACATATTTATAACATGAAACATGATAATTTTACTGTTTGTCATTTGTTAGACAATATATCAAAATAATACAGTGTGGTCTAGAAAACAATATGAAATCCAGGCTATCCTGAATTCATGATTCTTTCACTGTGGTCTCTTTAGTACTGGGATTTTTTTATTGGTAATTTGATTTATTTATATTTCAAATGTTATTCACCCTTCACAGTTTCCCCCACTGCAAACTCCCTATCCCACTCCCTTTCCCCTGCTTTAATGAGAGTGCTCCCCAACCCATCCACCTAGTACTGAGATTTTGGGTATGTTCAAACATGCCAACAAATGTGATATTTTAATTGATGCTAAATTAGTATGTTTATCATCTTAAACTTGTCATCATATCACTTGGAGGATCATATTTTAGTTTCTCTTATCTATTTTGCTATATTACACTATTGTTTTGTTCATTATATTCCCACTTTTGTATTATAAACACAATTATTGTTTCTCCTGTAAGGAAATTCTCACAGATCACTTTTTCTCCCTCTCCATAATTCTTTCTATAGCCTGTGACTTATAACCATTATTCTGTTCTCTTTCTCGGAAAAATCAACTTTAACTTTCAAATTCTACCTTCATCATGAGATTGTCTTCTGAAATTTATTGTTTTTTATTTATTGTGATGTGTTCTATGTGCATTCCTGTTGTTGCAAATAGTGTCTAATTCTCTTCATGAATATATGTATTAATTCTATTAGCTCTTGTGAATATCACAAAAATAAACAAAATCTTGTAGACTTTTTTGATAGGTTGAGGGATTTTTATATTTATGCAGAATTAAGAACTTGCATTAAGACAACAGAGGACCTTATCTGGCTAAGACCATGGTTCACAGGACATTAAAAAGGGTAATTCAACAAGGACTTGGAAATGAGATCAGGCTTATGTCACTTGGCTGAGTTCCATGTTGGTTTGATCTTTATGATATAGGAGAGACTCTCATAAATGTGAATAATTTAAACTGACATGTGGTTTGGAAAATTCCAAAGTATTTAAGAGATTAATAATAGCACATTACAGACAGATTTTTAAAGTTAGAAGACAAAGATAAAATTCATAAAAACAGTAAGAGATTTACAACCCTACAATTACATTATAATTAGAATCATATTATGTCGCTTATTTGATGACATACATTGGACTATCAGACAATTTCTAAACAAAAGTATTATAGCCTAGGAGACAATAAAAAGAATTATCCTAGGATCTGAAAAAAGTGACTATCAACCAAGACTATTATATGAGCAAAACTATCCTTTAGAAATGAAAGGAGAGAACAAATCATAAGACCTATACAGAAGCTGGGAATGGAAATGTGGCAAGATTTGTGTGAAGACAGATTTAGTAGGTGAAATAAAATGATAGAAGGATAAATGTTGTGCTTGTGATTCTCTGGAAGACTCTAAAGTCTAAGCAACCATTTACTGAACATATAGGAAGATCATCACTGCAGCTTTTCATATCTACAAGGAATGAAATAGCATTAGTTGGTAGCTGTTCCCCTCCATTGCTCTTCTAATGGTTTGCTTAAGGGTATGTGCACATAAAGAATATGAAGTGTGGTCAGACACTCTCATATAGAATTGTGGTCAGACAATCCCATATTGAATTGTGTGCTTTTCAATCACCTACTAATTGAATGAACACTTGCAATTTGGTAAACTATGAAACAAATCTGACTTCACTCATGGAAATCTGCAAGGCAAAGAAGGCACTGAAAGATACAAAGTTTCGGAAGATCTAGTGCAAAAGACCAGTTTGCCAGCTGTGATCCCTGGATGCTAGAAAACACACTTAATGTTGTAATAGTGGCATGAATGTTAGGTGGATAACCAACCGTTTCTCATTAAATCTAAGGCTGCTACATGAGATGAAACGTTTAGTAAACACTGATAAGGAGGCAAATAAGCCATGGATAATGAGGCCTTAGCCCAAGGGGGAAACTAATGTTATTATTCACCTAAATGGGCATAGTATTAAAACAATGTGTAGTGGCTTGCTGTTATAGATACAAGTTATTCTTATAACTTTCAATCCTCATCATAGAATATTCTTCTTCCAGAAAATGAAAATAAACACAGAGATCCTATACTGGACAACACATGGAGCAAGTGACTGGAGTACTCATCTCTAAATAAGACAAGTATTTCATACATTTTCCTCATGGCTCCAGGCCATTTATAAAAGATCAGATGGGAAAAGATAAAAAAACAGAACAAAACAAAACAAAACAAAAAAAAAAAACACTAGAGGTGATGGATATTTTCAAATACTCAGTGTTTTCCAGAAACAATGGGGCTACTGCAGGTATGAACTCACAGTGATTATAACACCATACACAGAACCTGAGTAAGCTCAAATCCTACAAAAATTCTATTATGGGGAGGGGAACGTAAGCCTGAAATTTCAATGCTGAGTAAGTATTGTCATTTGATAGCTGTCAAGAAAGGAAGAATCAGTTTCTTTAATGATGTGATCACTCATAAGTAAATTCTAGGGCAGACCCACATGCCCAACAGTAGCTGAGCAACACAAACTGGACTACATCGGTTTACAACTTTAAAAAGAGAAATCACAATGATAGGTGAAGAAGGACATTAAGGTAGAGAAGATAGCTAAATGAGTAGTTGTGTGTCAATATGATCACAATATATATTATATGAAATTATCAAAAATTAATAAAATATTATTTTAAAAACCCCAAAACTATGTGAAATAAGAGATTCATATACCAATTATGAGTAAATATTCAAAGCAGATTCTATTGAGTATATGAACAATATTAGCACATATTTATATCTTACAGTATTCATAGAAAGACATGAAATCAGAGCTGTTATGCAGAATATTAACTGATATAGCAGATGATATATACACATGTACATATATGTATGGATATATTTATATATTTCATCCAAAGAAGAATCATAATATACCATTTATAACAAAATAGATGAAAGTGGCAGTTATTATGCTACATGAATTAAGTGAGAATAAGGCAACTGCTACTTTTGGAAAATATTTAGAGTTTGATCACAAAGTAATAAGAGTTAATTAGTAACTATTACTGACTAAGAATATGAGAAAACTGGAAAATGTGTTCCAAATGTTACATATAATAAATTATGATATTTTCTTCCACAGTAGGATAAACATAGTTCATAGGTTACAATATATTTTGTGAAAATGGATAAGAGAGACTTTAAAGATCCAAGTGAAATGTTTCAAGGATAAAATGGAAATATTGATTACCTTTATCTTAATTACTATATATTATGACATACAAATATTGTGATAACACTGATGTGATTATTACAGATTGACAGATGATATACACATTCTATTATTATTTATACATTCATCAAATTTAAATAAATAATAATATAGCTAATCCATACTACATTGCAATCTCTCAAATTCACTATTTACTATTTTGACCATAATATACATAGTCAGACCTTGAAAGGTTCTTATCTTCTTTATGTTCAGTATCCTTTGTGTAATCTTGAAGAGCTTATTTTCTACATTATGTTATTAAAAGTTTTTGAAACTCCACAAGTCATAGATAACATCTATATTGTATAGTTCAAAAGTCCAACCAAATACGAACATCTCAGAGGACATGGAATAACTAAAATTAAGAACATGTAGCATATTATAAGAATTCTGAAATTTTAATTCACATTTGAAGCTCGTATTAATATATATGCCCAAATTTATATTGTTCTAGTAATATTTACAGAATCATAACCATATTAAACAAAATATGAATAACTATCAAATTATTTTAAGGACCTAGGCTACAGAGACCTAAAACTAGGCAATGTACAGAGAGTGAGAGACCTCTGAACACTGTTCTAGATTACCTTCATCAAATCTTTCCCCTTAGGGCTCTCAGAACTATTCAGAAGTGGTGGAAAAATGTCAGAGCCAAAGGGGATGGCAGAGACAACCAAGGAAACAGCAACTTCTGAATATTCACAGAGACAACAACAGCTACCACAGGGCCTCTGTAGTTCCACACTACTAGACGAACCTCTATTGCTTAGAGGAGAAATGAATATTATTACCTATTCCTAACCCAAAAGCTTTCTCTAAATGACAACTGCTCACAAAGTGATTTTCTCCAGCACTCTCTCACTGGCTATACAAAACAAGTTCAAGGGCAGGTCTCATGCCCAGTAGCAGATGGCCCAAAACAAAGTAATTCAATATTATTTTTGGAACTCTTTCTTTTGCTTTGCTGGTCTTGTAATATTTTGTTTATGCACTTTTTTTTACCCTACTGATCTTTGGCTTATATATTATGTTTTCCAAATTTATATTTTTATTATCTCTCTCTGTGTCTCTCCGTGTCTCTCTGTGTCTCTCTGTCTCTCTGTGTCTCTGTCTCTGTCTCTGTCTCTCTCTCTCTGTCCCTGTGTCTTTCTCTGTCTCTCTGTCTTGCTCTCTGTATTTTTCTATTTCTATCTCTCTCTGTCTCTGTGTCTCTGTGTCTCTGTCTCTCTTTATATATATATATCTATCTCTTGCTCTCTGTGTGTGTATCTGATTTTTATAATCAGATACCTCCCATTGTTTTATTCTGGTTTGTTTGTTTTCTTATTTGCCTGTTTGTTTTCTAAAGAAAAATGGTATAAAGTTGGATATATGGGGGAATGGAAAGGATCTGGAAGGAGATGAAGGGTAAAAAATCATGATCAGAATATACTATATAACCAAAATTCTATTATTTAAAACAAGTATTTATGATATTTCTGTAACATCATCTTCCAATTACAAAAATTACATCATCTTCTAACTGCATTTTTTATTATAGCCAAGGCTTTGATATATGGTAAACATTAACAGTTAGATATTTAACTTATATCATTTTGTTTTCTTAACTGGCACTATCAAACTTTATCTTTTTGTGTCCTTATATAATTCCACTTCAATGTATATAAAGAAAATGTATAAGAATTGGTAATGGATTCTTATATCTTACAAAGTTCTCGTGAAAAACATTGGGAGAGGACTTACAGTGTTTTGCTCATTACAAATATAAACCTTTCATTTTAGTAACCAGATAATTACCATTGGACATAAATTAATTGCCTTTAAGAGTATTAATTAAGAATAAAAACAACAGTTTCAAAACAGCTGCTTGTATTGTTTCCTACATATTGAAACACTGGAAATGGTTAAAATTGTAACTGATTCAGAAATAAAGAAAGCTAATCAAATCCTGCATGTTGACATTAGCTTAATTATATTTAGACTCTGTTGGTGAGGGAGAATCATCTTTCTTAAGGGTATTGGTCACTGATAAGTGGCTCATGTTCCAGTGGGTGTTTCCCTAGGCAAGTACATATGTGTAGGACTAAAAGTACTTAATGGATATTTACAAAAAAGAAGATGACATAAAGTTAAGAGGTGGCTATGTGTCTTGGAGGTCAGAAGGGTATGAGTGGAAAATGATCATATTTTATTCTATACATATGAATTCCCAAAGAATAATAATTTAAAAAGCAAAATCTAAAGAACCAAATGTAATGTACTATCTTAACAATAAATTTCAGTTTTTCACATGGAAACTGATATTTTCATCTTTTTATTTACTGATGTTTATTTGTATGAGTGTTTTGCGCATATACGTGTCTGCAGTCCACATATGTTCAGTATAAGTGTGATCTAGAAGTGTAGTTCAGATTTCTTGGAACTGCAGTTAGAAATTATTCCAAGATACCTTGTGAGTGATAGGAAATGAATCTGGGTCCTCTGCTCTGAAATGCTGAGCCATTTTTCCCCACTTAACACAACATGGTTTTCAAAAGTCATCCTAAAAACCAAATAATTTATGTTAGAATTTGAAAACACCTGGGCTCTTGTGGTGGCTAATATCTAAAATATATAAAGAACTCAAGAAGTTGGACTCCAAAAAATCAAAATTTAAAAATGGGATACAGAGCTAAACAGAGAATTCTCAACTGCAGAATCTTGAATGGCTGAGAAGCACCTAAAGAAATGTTCAGCATCCTTAGTCATCAGGGAAATGCAAATCAAAACAAACCTGAGATACCATCTCACACCAGTCAGAATGGCTAAGATCAAAAACTCAGGTGATAGCAGATGCTGGCGAGGATGTGGAGAAAGAGGAACACTCCTCCATTGTTGGTGGGATTGCAAGCTGGTACAACCACTCTGGAAATCAGTCTGGCGGTTCCTCAGAAAATTGGACATAGCATCACCTGAAGACCCGCCTATACCACTCCTGGGCATATACCCAGAAGATGCTCCACATACTTTTGGCCTTTTTAAAAAGAAAACAAAATGTCATGAAATTCTCCTTTTGTTTTGTGAAACACTTTAATAGTAGTTTTTGAAAATGTATTGCCAAATCCAATTGCCACCCATTTCTTACTATGTATTTTTTTCTCTCATGAAGGGCACAAAACAAATGCTCTCTATTCTCACCACAAAGAGATCAAATCATTGTATGGCAAGTGGTATTACAATTACATAGCATCCAAAAAATCCAGCACCAACAATCTAGAGAGGAAGTTGAGCCTCGGGCCCATTATGTTGTCACATACTTCTAGTTTAGTGCTTTTTTAGTGACCACTCAATGATCGTAAACCACCTTTGGAAATGTACTCTTATTGTCTTTATGTATTCTCCTGTTTCAATTCTGCATTGGGTTTAGCCTTTAGAGATTAAAGGTAGTCCCTTTCATCATTTTGTCGTAACTTCCTAAGTAGAGAAGAAATTGAAGAAGACAGCTTTAATAACTTTACATACAGTAAGGAAACAAGACACAGGCAGAGTATAAAAAAGTAATCTAAAATTCTGCACTTTAAGTGCCTAGAGCTTCAAAATGATGAAGGTGTTATAGCTTAATAACATCTTTTTTGAATCACATTTTGCAGTTAAAAAAATAAAAGGAGGAAATGCAACTTGTGATTTGTGGTACAGTATATTGCCCTTCTGAGGATAATCTGTTGCTTATTCATTATTACAAGAAGTCTGTTAAGAAGTAAGTCCATGTTTAAATTAGAGTGTGCAGATCATTGCCATCCTAATTTACAGTAAGTGAGGTTAGTAATTAAAACCAGTTGTGTTTGGTAGTAAAATGTTGCTGTAACCTTTTAGGGATGTTCAAACCTAAATATTATGAGATTTAACAAAATAAATGAGAATTTTTATGTTTTTTAGTTTTAGTAGAAAAGGAGACTTCATAAGAAACTTGCATATTAAAAATTTTGTGCTTTTTTCCTGTGTTTTGCTAGGAGAAATCATTTAAAATAAGTGCTACGGTTCACAATAAGCGTTTTCTTATCACTTATTCATTATTTTTTTAAGTTTCAAAAATATAATAAACACTTGATATAGTATTTGAAAAGAAACATATTACAATCTTTTTAGATTTGTTGCCCTGACCCCAACCCTTTTTCTTTCCCACTTTGAATGTTTTCCTGACTGTAGACATGGGCAGAAGGAGAGTGAAAAGTGTTCAAGGTAAATGCACATAAACAAATAGAATGTTTATGAAAGAAATGTATTAAAAGAGCTATTGGCTGTGTAACTATCACATTATGAATATTCTACATCATTTTCTGGCTATGATTATGCTATTGATGAGTCTAACTAGTTTTGTCTATATACTTAAATGATACAATACATTTCCAGACCAAAAATCAGGAGATAAGGTAAATAGAGTTCTCTTATAGAAACAAACTGCAAAATCAGCATTGAGTGGATCAGACCAGAGATAAGAAAAGCCACCTAAATAAGAAAACTACAAGTCAGGCTTTTAACAGTAGATAATTGTATTATTCATGGAAATTAACAAATTAGAAAAATGGTTTTTTCTTTATTAATTTTTCAGTTTGATTAGCATAAATTATTCATTGCTTATTAACAGTAGGTGGTCTCTGTATAGCTACAATATATTTATAACAATAAAAATTTATAAATGAGTTTAATGATTCAATACTATAAGAAGTGACATCATTTCTTAAAAAAATGCTTTCATTCACAAATATTGTTTTCAGATATCTGTGCATATGCTGTATAAGCACATAACTGCATTTTCTTTTTTTTTCAAAATATTTGCTTTGATGCTTTTTTTCCATCTAGGATAATATTTTTATTGATTATTTGGGAATTTTTCATAATGTACCATGATGACGTTCACTTCCCAATGCTCTCAAGTCCACCTAACCATGCTTGTGATCTCCTTCACCACCACCCCCCACCAAAAGAAGAAAGAAAAAAAATACTAAGTTTAATTTGTGTTGTCCATACACTCATTGGAGCAAGAGGAATCAAGCAGCTGGGAAATCTGGTTGGAGATAGAGCATGTTTTCCAGGCTGCTGCATACCACCCTGCTAGCTCTGCTCTGCATAACTTGTTCCGGCTTCTGCCACACCTGTCACTGTCATTGCATCACTCCACTGTGCATAAGCCCACTCCATCCCTCCATCTTTCACACCTCTTTAATACATATTTGTTTGTTGAAGTGGCATTGTAAACTCAGAGTGTGTCACACAGTATATTTTCCCCCCCGGCTTTACATACAAATATTTGTTATAGCAAATCATTGGTTTGATTCAAAATTTCTGATTTCTGAAGCACCATAAATACTGGACCATGATAAGACTCATATTTTTGGTCAGACACAGGGTGATCTTGTGGCTAGGCAGTGGGTCCAGGGGCAGGATCTGCATGACTTGTAGCCAAGCTACCCAGAGGCTCACCAGACAAGACTCTTGTGCTTTCATCCTGATGGCATCAGAGTGACCCTGAGCTTGTCTTCTCCCAGCATGTCTGGTGGCAGCAGTGGCTCCATATTGAAGGTGTCCTGTGGGCCGAGAAAAAATATTCAGTATTACCATAGAATTTGTCTGATGTAGCTCTGCTTTCATATCACTTCCACACCATTTAATCACTGTATCTGTAGATTCACCATTCACCCCAGGTATGCAGTTCTGCTCTGCCATCTTTTCTTCCAGTTTTATGAGTCTCATTGTTCAAAGCATTTTCCTTTAAGACTTGCTTTTTTGGTTATTCTTGGGATACTGCAGGCTCTGCAGACTCTCCTTCACTGGAATGTCTCCCCTTAGAGACTCCTTGGGTCTCTCAGGGTCCTAAGAGCTGCTCCACTCTTCCCTGGCAGTTTCCAGCAGATGCTGCCATTGTTGATTGCAGGGCTGTAGCTTGCTCATGGGCGTGAGTACTGTTGGGCTGTGTTGTGGTTCCCATGTGTTTGCCACAGCTCAGAGAGGCAGAAGTGTGGGGATTTCACTGAGTTCCCTCTAAGCTGTGCTGGGAAGATGCTGGGCTGTGAGAAGCCATGTTGAGATGTCTCAACATGAAGTCCCATGGAGACAGAGCTCTGAAGTGGGGGTCTCTGGGCCGAAGCAGCTGACTGGGAGACCTGTAGTCTCTGTCTTTGGACTCTCAGGTGCCACTGGGACCCGTGGAAGAACTGAGATGGAGTGGGCATATGGGCTGGACTGGCCCACAGCCAAGAGGGACTAGAGGGAGAGATGCTCCGGCATTGCCCAGTGGGGTGAGAGATTCTTGGTTATCAGGATACACTTGGCTAGGTCAGTTGGCTCAGCTAGCTTGCTTTAGTTGGCAGGGCTCCATGGTGGGTACATAGAAAAGTCTTCTAGCGGGAGATTAAGCAGTGGCTTGGTAGTCAAAGGCCTTCTCTGTGGTTATCCACAGCAGGGCCCCAAAGACATGAGGAAGTCCATGGTTTTAAAAGGTTTATTGTCATGGCAAAAAGTAGATGAAGCTGTACCCCCGTACCCCTAGGGAGGGCCTTTGGTTAAATACCAATTTAAGGAGGAGGGTCTGGGAAGGAATGTTTAATTCACTACACCCTCTGGCCTTTAGATGTCTCATTAATATGGAGATCTCTTGAGGCTCTGAGACCTGTAGTCATGCCCTTTACCTGTGCTAGGTGACACAAAGCTCTGTTTGGGAGAAACTGTGGGGTCATTGTCCTATGTGACTGAAAGATGTGGATCAATGGAGGTCTTCGGCCTCCTGACAGGAGACTGGACCTGTGACTGTCATTTGTAGTGAAAATTTTGGATAAAGACTTCAAAAGAAAACACTACACAGGCTGTAGGGGGTAGCACAATTAAGTCACAGGATAAGGAGAGTCAAGAGTGGGGGTTGAAAAGGCAAGGTATCATTGTCGTGGATTGTACAGTTTGAGAGTGATAACATCTGATTAATCTGGATAGATATTATATTTTCCTTACTAACATGTAACTTTCTCTAAGTTTAGTAGCTATTTGACTTTGGCAAGAGAGTTCATCTGTAGCCAGAAGGTCTAGGTCTGTCTTTTGTAGGACTTAAAGCATGTCTCTGGGTCTCAACGTGTGTCTCTGGACCTCAGCATGTCTCTAAAAAGTCTTCAGTCAGATGAGGTGTCTGGAGGAAGGCAGCTTGGTGTCCCTGGCAGGTTCTAGGAGATGGCATTGTCTCCACTGGATAGCACCTGTAGGATAATCACAACAGGGGAGCAGAACCCTGCCAGAGGGTTGTCTGCAATGAGTGAGTGAACAAATACATCATGGTCTGTCATTATGATCTTAGAAAAGCAAGGGGGTTGAGGAAATTTAGTCCTAGAAAGCACCTTTGAGTCTGCATTGGATGACTGAGGAAGAAAAACATCATGTTAATTATGTATCTGAGATAGTCAGCAACAGTTTGTCTGTAAAAGGAAACTAGTTGTAATTAAGGGCTGAAAATGGTGATCAGCATAGTTGATTTGACCTGTGGAAGTAGATTAGATAACCTTTGAACTTTAAAGAAATCTCAAGGTTGAAAAAATTTTGGACATATATTATGAATGCTAAGGAGAAAATGGAACTTTTAAATAAAAAGCAAGAAAATTTTGGGTTGAAAAGCACAAACATTGTTTCATGTACTCCTGTTAGGGAGAGAAAGCATTAAAAACTTGGGTTAAGGGTCTCAGGTGTGTTTCTTTATTGTCCTTGGAGGTATTAGAAGCAGTGGGGGAGGCTCCTGCTGTGCCATGTGGTGGCTGTTCTGTCACATGTTGGCTGGGTATTCTAGCAGAGAGGTCTCCTGTATTCCCCATTTGTTTTTCTTAGCCAGTAAATCTTAAATGTAGAGAAGGAAAAGAAAGACAAACCTTGAAGAAAAGCTTAAAGGAAGAAGCATAGAGGCTCTATAGGAGAATCAGAGCAAGAAGAAGTGAAAGACTTCGTAAAAGACTGAGTCATGGGGGAGAGACATGGAAGCTGGTTTGGAGCCAGCAGCTCTTGGGAGCAGTTCTTCCAGGCCCAGCCTGGGGTTCTCAGCTGTGAGAAAGAAACTGTCTCAAAACAAAAAGGAAATGCACCCACCTACCTGGGTGGTGGTGGGAATGGGGTAAGGGGATAAAATCTGAAATGTAAATATAATATCCAATAAAAATATAAAAAATTAAAATAAAAATGTAAAACAATAAAAAATTGGAAAAAAAAAGGGAAATGTTTCCACCAAGGGGAGAAGTCCTGGAATGAAGGTCTAAGAAACACAGGGCTGAAGGGAGCAAACAGGATCCCTGACCCACTGCTTCAGGCAAACCAGCTGAACTAAGCGGCTGCAGCTGGCTGCAAATAATGGAGAAGGAGGGGAAGAAGCCTATGATAGCAAGCAGTGTGTGAAAGACTGAACCTTGTGTGGAATGGTGGGCTGTGAGAAGCAGCTGGTTGCCTGGTCAAGCATAGGCCTCAAAACCTGGACCTTTATTGGATGGCAGGTGTTTGGCTCTGCTCCCAGCCCCTGGTTTTTTTCATTTAGCATCAGCCCTCCAGGGACCCTCTCAAAGAGAGGTCTATGGCTATCAATCACGAGGAACAGTGCCTCAGGCTCTCCCACATGTAGATGAGGTATCTCCAAGTTCTCAGACCAAGCCAATAGGCATTATCTGCTGCCAGACCTAACCCATCCCAAAACTGTATATAAGGGCCCTATTCAGGAGAAGTAAAAAGTGTGCGAGAATCATCCCATTGTCTGAGAGTTTCTGTCACAAGACCAGTAACACTAGAGTTGTAACACTTGGGAAAAGATCTGCTCTTCTGAAATGCTATCAGGACCTTCCCCTTCCAGCTAGCTAGTGGGTGCCTCACTGACATAGCCCAGACCAGTTCAGTGAGGAGAGATGAGTGCAGCACCTAGGAGTAACAGAGCAGTGACAGTGGAGATGTGGGCAAAGGTGGCAGCGGAGGCAGCAGAATCAATTTCCCTCCCTGCTTGCACCCTGTCCCCAGCTGAGTGAGAGATCATCATGGGACACTTTCCGAAACAGAGACCCACACACCTAGGGGAGAAATGCTGGGGACTAGAGCTTGGAGCTGGTACTCCTAAGAGAGAGAGGACAGTCTACCCAGGCCTGGCCTGGAGTTCTCAGTCATGAAAAAGAAAAACTGTCTCAAAAGGAAAGAGGAATCTCTCACCTAAGGCAAAGAGTCTTAGAACAAGGGTCATAGCAGGCACTACGGCCTGAAAGGCAGCTGTTAGCTGTGAAGGAGCCCTCTCTGTGGGGCTGGGGGACAGGCAGAGCGTGGAGGCTGGGAAGTTGCCACCATCTTGTCCTTGAGTTGGAGGCTGTAGCTAAAGGTCAAGGGGAAGAAGCTGGCCAGGAACAATTAGAGAAGGAGAAGGAGAAAGAGCGAGAGCAAGAGAGAGGGAGAGAGAGAGAGAGAGAGAGAGAGAGAGAGAGAGAGAGAGAGAGAGAAGAAGAGAAGAGAAGAGAAGAGAAGAGAAGAGAAGAGAAGAGAAGAGAAGAGAAGAGAAGAGAAGAGAAGAGAAGAGAAGAGAAGAGAAGAGAAGAGAAGAGAGAGGCCTAGTCTTTTGAACTAGGCAAGAGTTAAACTGTAGCTAAGAGTCAAAGGGGTGACTACCAGCTGGTACTACCAAGCTGACCTGCATTCTTGGTTCTGCCCAGCCTGCTAGGAGATTTTGAAAATTTTTAACCCTTTCAGTAGCTCATATTGCAGGGGTGTGGTAACTGTGCCCAGAGCCAAGTGGTACGAACAGTCATAATAATTGATTCATTAAGTGAGCAAGTTAAGATCTGTTTTTTGCTAAACAAACCAATAAGGTTCTGTAACCACATTGAAGAGCTAACGGTAAGGGTTTGGGAAAATATCTCCAAAACAAAAAGTACAATACAATTTGACAATATTTTTTTTAAATATTTTAATTCGCTGTTGCTATAAGTTTTCCATAACAAAAAACCGCTTGAACATGGGTTTAGTGAGAACTAAAGTATGTGTTCTTGTATCCCCTTTTACCATTGATCCTTTCTCAGGATGAGCTTTTAAGGCCCCTTACCCCCCCCCCCAAAATTGCTGTGGTTTAAATACTCCATATAATAAAAAACGAATTATCAGAAGTGGAACTACAGAAGCAGAAAAGCAGGGTTAGTACATATAAATAGTCTCTCATAACTATAGACTTTGATGGAATAGGCCTTGCTTTGTTTTGTTTTCTAGGTTTTTTTTGTCTTGTTTGTTTGTTTATTATTTGTTTTATTTTGTTTTAGCAGGTGGTGCTACCTGTATGCTGAGTTTTACAGCCTGATGATAGTTCCATCATGGATTTAGTTATGCTAAGGTCTGGATTGTATTAAGGTTTAGGACTCTGTTATACTCTTATAAAATTGCATACATGCATACAATGTATCTTGATTATATTCTCTTCCTATTCTCCACCCCTCAGTTCCATTTATGATCTCTCCCATATATATCCCTTACAACTTTATAACATTTATCTTTTAAATGTCTATGTCCAATTGGTGCTGCTAACACACACATAGTGTATGATCATCTGCTAGAACATGGCAAACCTACCAGTGGCCATCTCTCAACATAGAAAATTGACTTTCCTTCCTCTGGCAGTTTCCATACCACCCATTAAGTCTATCAAAACTATCCAGCAGTAAGAGAGTTGTTTAATCAGTTCAAACCTGATTTCTCCATCTAGAATCCAAAGATAGTAATGTTTTCAGCAGTAATGTCTTACCAGTTGGTTATGTTGTACAACTAAGAACAAGAGCAATAGCCTATAATAATTTCAGTGCCTTTGGGACTTTTTTGACTTATAGATAAGTTTATTTTTTGTTTATGTTGCTAAGATTTTCCACTGAATAACCTATTTTTTGGAGAAGAATTGTTGATCTTAATACAGTACTATTTTTCAGACTTTCTTTTCATTAGTATATACTCAAATAGATTACAAGCTAGTAGATTTTTATGAGGCTTCTTCATAAATGGTAACTTTGGATTAACCTAGCCCCTACCTTCTTAGTTTTCTAGTCTGTTAATAATAGTCAAAATGACTTATGGCAGTAGCTACAGTTATTTAATTAGCAATGTTTAAGTTTAGTATAATTATGTTTTTATTGTTTCTATGGCTTTAAATATTTTTGAAATACCATGTGTGTTACTGATGTTGAGCATGTCCTCAGAGTTCTAGAAGGATAGAGATCGAATCACCTCTGAAATTCAAGTCAGAAATTAGTAAGATAGAACACAGGGCTTAAAGATCTTAGTTTAGATTGAAGAGGGTGAGCTTCAAGAGTCTCTGACACATACAGATAAATGATTAAGGAGGGAATTTGAACTATAAATAGATCATGATTATATTATCATTTATCAATGTGATAATATCTAGAGTGTATAAATTCATTAAGAAAGAAGATTGGGAGATGGTATCTTGGAGGTGAAGACACTTTATGGAAAAGGAGTGTGTAGGACCATGTGACTCAAAAACAAATTAAAAAGAAACAAGGAAAATAAAGATAGAAAAATAGCTACAGGATTGAGAAGATAACAATATTGAGTAGTAACAAAAGGAGAAAATATACCAAATTCATTTGCTAAATATCATCATGTAATTTTTTGTTTTTACTAATTACTCTATTCATTTACATTTCAAATCATATCCCCCTTCCCAGTTATCCTTTCACAGCTCTCACTCTGCCATTCCATTATCTCTCTGCCCCCTCCCCTTAGTCTGTATGAGGGAGTTCCTCTATCCACTCACCCACTACAGACTTACCACTCTAGCATGCCCCTACAGAAAGGACATCAAGCCTCTCTCCCTTTCCACTGATGTCAGATAAATGCATCCTCTGCTACATATGTATCTGGATTCCTGGTTCCCTCTATGTATACTCTCTGCTTGGTAGTTTAGTCCCTGAGAGCTCTGAGTGGTCTTTTATGAGGTTGCAATACGCTTTAGCTCCTTCAGTCCTTTCCCTAGTTCCTCCACTGGAGTCCTCGGCTCAGTCTGACAGGTTGGTTCTGAGTATTTGTATTTGTACTGGTCAAATGTTGGTAGAAACTTTCAGGGAACGGCATATTAGGCTCCTTTCAGCAAGCACTTTTTAACATCCGCAATTGTATCAGGGTTTGGTGTCTGCAGATGGGATGGATCCCTAGGTGGGGCCATCTCTGGATGACTTTTTCTTCAGTCTCTGTTCTATTTTTTGTCCCTGTCTTTCCTTTGGACAAAAACATTTCTCCCTTAAAAATTTTGAGATACATGGGTGGCACCGTCCCTCAACTGGGGTCTGTGCCTATCTACTGGAGGTGGTCTCAACAGGTTGTATCTCCTCTTTGTTGGGTATTTCCACTAAACTCATTGCCATTGGCTACTGGGAGACTCTTGCTTTCCTGGAGTCTGGAACTTTCTAGTGGTTACCCCCAGTTCCCCATTCCACACTGCAACATGTTTCTATTCAGTTTTCTGACCCTCTGTTCTTCTGTCCTGTCCGTTCCAATACCTGTTCCTTCCCTTCTTTTTCCCTCCACCTTCTCTCTCCCTCCAAGGTTCCTCCCTCCCTCTACCTCCCATGATTAATTTCTTCCCTATTTTTTTAAGATTGAAGCATCTGCACTTTGGTCATCCCACTTTTTATGCTGTATATGGTTTGTGGGTTACATCGTGGGTATTCTGAGTTTTTCAGCTAAAATTTACTTATCAGCAAATACATACCAAGTATGTTCTTTTGTGTCTGGGTTACCTCACTTAGGATGATATTTTCTAGTTCCATCCATTTGCCTGTGAATTTCATAAAGTCATTGTTTTTAACAGTTGAATAGTACTCCATTGTGTAAATGTACCACAATTTCTGTATCTATTCTTGTGCTGAGAGACATCTGGGTTGTTTCCAGCTTCTGGCTACTATAAATAAGGCTGATATAAACATAGTGGAGCATGTATCCTTGTTATATGTTGGATTGTCTTTTGGGTATATGCACAGGGGTGGTATAGCTAGGTCTTCAGGTAGAACTATTTCCAATCATCTGAGGAACTGCCTGATTAATTTCCAAAGTGGCTTTACCAGCCAGCTGGCAGTCCCACCATCAATGGAGGAGTGTTTTCCCAACATCTGCCCCAATACTTGGTGTAACTGGGAACCCCCCAGGACCAAGGAGATGCAGAAACCTCTGCCTAGCCAGAGGTACATGTTCCTTCTAGTTTGCACCTGTGCAGGGGGCAAGGAGGGGGACCCTGGGCTATGGCCTTCCAACCATTCCTCCCACATCCAGAGACAGCATGACTCCCAGGAGCTCTGACACATCCAGAATCTCAGGATCACAGGATCACAGGATTACAGAGACAGCTGGACTCTCAGGAGTTCTGACACACCTATGATCACAGAATCACAGGCTCACAGGAGGGACAGGCTCCAATGAAAGACAGCAAGCCAGTTAGCCCTAGAGATAACCAGATCTTGCAAGAGCAAGATCATAATCAACAGAAACTAATGCTATTTGGCAACATCAGAAACCAATTCTCCCATCACAGCAAGCTCTGGATTCCCTGACATACCTGAAAAACAAGATTCTAGCCTAAAATTCAGTCTCATAAAGATGACGGAGGATCTTGATGAGGACATACATAATTCTCATAAAAGATATACAGGAGAACACAGGTAAACAAATAGAAGCCCTTAAAGAGGAAACACATAAATCTGTTAAAGAAATATAGGAAAACACAGTCAAATAGGTGAAGAAATTGAACAAAACTGTCCAGGATCAGAAAATGGAAATATCACTTGCATTTTAAAAAGAATTTCCAGTAGCAATGAGCTTACACATCTTATTGCAAGTCATTGAATTGTCAATTCAAAAAAATATCATCCTAAGTAACATAACTCAGTCTCAAAAAGATAAGTAAGGTGTGTATTCACTTATAAGTATACATTAGCACAGACTCAGAGATGTTAGGTGAAGAGGAGGGTTGTGAGAATGTGGGGCACATGCGTCACCCTGGGAAGGGCAAGCAGAATAGATTTTGTGGGTGGAATGGAGGAGGGTAAAAACAAGAGTGGTAGAGAATGGTTGTTTGGTTAAGGAATGAAGGGAGAGAGTGCACAAGAATGTTGATACAAACTTATAGGACTAACCAACCAATATTTTATTTTTAAGGCCCACTCCATAAGATAGAACACATAAACAACACTGAGCAACTTGAGACTATTTACTTGTGCAATGTCTTGCTGGCAGATCACCATTATCTATCAGAAGGTTTTTGGCTGGTTTGGTGATTACAATTCTTATTTAGTGACATGAAGAGAATGAATCTATACCAAAGACACTGGAACACAATGGTCAAAGATCTATGTAGGTACAGTTTATTTTCCCATATTCAGTAAGTTTTGCAGGAGTTGTTTTCAGCAATGGGGCCTTACCTTCAGTTTGTGGAGAGCAACCAGTTGACCTGGGCAGAGCTTGGGCTGTTTGGGGGCTCATGGGATCACTTTGGCCAATAATTTAAATCCACAGACTCCAACCCCAGCAGTAGAAGCTTCATTTGGTAACAAGAGATGACAATTGGAGATCTGTCATCTCCATTATGATATGTGTGTGTATGCATATGTATAAGAGTATATATATATATATATATATATATATATATATATATGCACAAGTCTCTATTGTATTAGGTTTCCATATTTTTTATGTCTCTCCCTTTATTACTCTCTATACTTGATCATATTCTATACCCCTCATCCATCCTTAGCAATGTAGTCTATTTCAATTCTTTGGGAGACTTGCTACCCTCTAGTTCCTTAATCTATAGCTAACCTCTGTAGCTCAGTTGATTTTAGTTTGGTTTTCGGTGACTTAATGCTAATGTTAATACCCACATATAAAATGAAAACTTACCATATTTGTTCTTCTGGGTCTTGGTTATCTTAGGGTGATTTTTTTTTTCTAGCTCTATCCATTTACTTATGAATTTAGGTTTTTTTCCATTTTTAATAGAGGAGTAATATGATATTGTGTAAATTCACCAAATATCTTTTATTCATTCATTTATTGAAGTACATCTAGGTTGTTGCTGGTTTCAGATCATTATGAGTAGAGCAGCAGTGAGCATGACGGAACAATTGTCTCTGTGGTAGGATGAAGTGTCCTTTAAGTTTATGCCTATGAATGCTTGTGCTAGACAGTTTTATTTCAATTTGACATAAGGTAGAGTCATCTGAAATGTAGGAGCTCCAATTAAGAAAATTCTTCCATACAATTGGGTTGTTGACAAACCTAAAAAGCATTTTTTAATTAGTAGTTGGTGAGAGAGGGCCATCCATGGGCTAGTATTTTGGGGTTTTATAAGAAAGTAGACTAAGCAAATTATGGTGACCAAGGAAGTAAGCCACAGACCTCTATGGCATGTTTGAGTTTCTCTATTGACTTGCTTTAATGATTAAGGATCATATGGAAGTATAAACTAAATCACCCTTTTCCTTCTCAAGTTGTTTCAGTCATGGTGTTTTGTTGCAGTAATAGAAACCATAACTAAAATAATACTATAGCTGGATCTTGAGCAGATTGATTGCCATCCTCCTGAAGACCTGCAACACTGAATTCCATAGTGGGTATTTGTAATGTCTTCACAAATGGATGAATGTATTCCTTACCGTAGTATGAGATGTCACTTGTTTTATCAATCTTAGTCATTCTGACAGGTATAAGATGAAATTTCGAAATAGTTTCGATTTGCATTGCCTAGATGACTAAAGATGTTCACTAAAGTTTTAAAGTGTTTCTCAAGCATCAGAATTTCTTTCTTTTTCTTTTTTGAAAATTCTCTGCTTAGACCTATACCCTATTTTTTAATTTGGTTATTAGATTTCTTGATACACAGTTTTTGAGTTCCTTATATATTTTGTGTATTAGTCCACTATCAGATGTTTAGCTGTTAAGTCTTTCTCATTTTATAAACTGCTGCTTTGTTTACATGAGTGTCCTATGCCATACAGAAAGAAGCCTTTCAGTTTCATGAAATCCCATTTATTATTTTTTTTAACTTAGTGCCTGTGCTAATGGTGTTCCATTCTTCTGGTGTGCCAATGAGATCAGGGTCATGCTTCCTGTTCTTTAAGATTCAGTACATCTGGTTTTATGTTAAGGCTTTTTGGCTATTTATAGTTGGCTTTTGTGAAGGGTGATAAGCATGGATCTGTTTGCATTCTTCTAAATGCATCCATCCAACTTGACCAGCACCATTTGTTAAAGATGCCGTATTTTAACCAGTGTTTCTGGCTTCATCATAAAATATTGGGTGCCCATACATGTCTGAGTTTATGTCTAGATCTTCAAGTGTTTATATTTATCAATATGTCTATTATTATGTCAATTTCATGCAGATTTTATTACTATAGCTCTGTGGTAAAACTTCAAATGAAATCAGAAATATTGTCTAACAGTTATTTTATTGGTCAGAATTATTTTAAGTATCCTGGGATTTTGTGTTTCCATATGAACTTAAAAACTGTCCTTTCAAGATCTTTGAAGAATTGTTTTGGAATTTTGATGGAAACTGCATTGAACCTGTAGATTTACTTTCATTAGAATGGCCATTTTTACTGTGTTAATCTAACAGTACTGTGTTAATCCATGAGTTGTTTACCATATATTAAGCCATATGATAACCATGTAATTTTCCTAATTATTGAATCTGATACACATATACACTACTGAGTTCCTTCTCTAGTTAGTTTAACAAGAATTATGTTAAAATATCTTTGGTCACATAAAGGCTGAACACTGAGTGGGGGGAATTCGAGTATGGGGAGGTGGGAGTGGGGGGGTGGGTGGGAGCACATCCTCATAGAAGCAGGAGGAGGGCGGATGGGATAAGGTGTTCCTGGGTAGTGGGGGAAATGGGGTAAGGGGATAAAATCTGAAATGTAAATATAATATCCAATAAAAAAAAGGAAAAAAATAAAAAACAAAACAAACAAAACAACCAAAGAAGAAAACAAAGAAAAAAAGAATAACTTTATAAGAGTAAGGTGATACATTCCAGACTTGAATCATGGTTTTATAGGACTTGTTCCTTTCCCACATTTTATAATTATAATTATAGAATGGTTTTGAGAATGTATTTGTTTTTATTTCTTCTTTCATATATTACATCCCAACCACAATTTCCCCTCCCTCCCTTCATCCTGGGTTAGGAAACCTAGACTCAGGAAGATAAATCGAGTATTCACTCACATATAAGTGGTTATTAGCTTTTAACTAGAAGACAATCATGCTGGGGTCCACAGCTCCACAGAGGCTAAGTAACAAGGAAAACTAAAGGGGAGGTGGAAGAATCTCCCTGTAAAGAGGAAATAAGATAGATATCATGGGTGGAGTAGGGATAGGTGGGGCTGGGAATGGAAAGGGTCAGAGGGTGAAGAAAATACTGGAGAGAGGACAGGAATTGGGGGCATTTCAGCCTCGAGGTAGAAATCAAGTGCATGAACACTCCACTGAATCTATAAAAGTAATTTTAGCAAAGACTCTTAGTAATGGGAGACATGGAACTGGCCATCTGTTACCAAGCAAGGCCTCAAGTAGATGTATTGGAATAGCAATCCAGCCACAGAACCTTTGAGAATGTATCTTTAAGATATTTTAGTTTCTATAAACCCAAGTATATACTATCTAAGAGAAATAATGAAGTGAAGTACATGTTGCCTGCTTTCCAGAATTTGCTTAACAATTCTGTCACATACCAAACATTTTATTTTAGATTTATACTATGTAGATTTGTGTTATACTGTTTTGAAGGCATTACTATCCAACTCAGTTATATTTGACTCCCAAGCATCATACTAGAGAATAAAATGAATATAATTTATATGTTTATTTGCATTAGTCTGTTACATCATTTGAACCTGAAAATTCAATTAGGAGTGCTCTCAAAATGATTTAATTGAAACTATGTTTTTTCTAACCTGTATTTTATTGAAAGAAAAATCAGATCATTTCTAAGTATATATCAAATAACATCATTTTATATGATATTTTTCAAGTACATATTTCAAGTAAACACCCCTCTGTGGTAATATAAAGTGTAGTAAATCATACTTCTGAAAGTTACATGCACAATATATCATTAAATATGGACACACAAATAAGTAAAGTGCATGGTTTATTTATGTAATTATTCAGGAAATTCAACATCAGTTTCTAGTGCAATAAAAAAAGGATGTTGCTAGAGGATATAAAGTACACTGCTATATCAGAGGTTTTTTTTTCTCTTTAATCTGGAAGCAGCTATAATTTAAGAACTGGAGGTGGAGTCTTTTCATCCATCTGCTAGTTATAAACACTTCCCTACTGCTATTTCTAACAGACTTTGTTTTGATATAGAGAATTACAGTGCATATACCAAAGCTTAATCTTTCTCTTTTAACTTTGGTTTTGTTTACGGTATACCAACAGTGAAGATTTTTCTCTTATAATTTTACTTACCATGAAAAGGTAAAGCATGAGCAAATGAAATGGAAACTGAAATTTTCTTCCTCACTAATTGATTCAATTAGAAGCTGTAACATGTAAGATGGAGAGGGAATGAAAATAAATATTTTGTGATAAATTTCTCTTGGAAATCTTTTTACTTATGGGTAGTTTTTACATGAATGAGTACAGATACTTTTTATGTCCCAGTAAAAATGTCAAGTATTAACTGGAAATAAACTTAGTTACTTCTTGAGTCACTAGGTAACCCAGAAACTGCAACTGCAACTGCTACTATATTTAATTATGTATTGGTCAATTCTCAATATAGAGCTGCTGGAAGGTCTCAACTTTTAAGAACTTTAAATAGAAAGTGTCCTTGTCCTATATAAATGATTAATGCTAGAACAAATATATTGTCTTTATATTTGTTCAGAAAAATAAATATGTTCTTTATTATATTTTATTTAAACATATATGCCTTTGGTCTTTGTCAAATGAGGTGACATATAGATTAGATGTGATTATTTTTCTATTATGTTCTAAAAGTTGTTGTATTACTATTTATGATATGGCTTGCCATATATTTTTCTATGTGTATTCAAACAGAAATAATAATATAGGGTTTAATCAATGGATGCTAAGTAAGATGGCTACTATGAGATTGGTTAGTACGGTGTTGCACTTATCTAATTTGATTTCTTTCATTGATTACTGGAAGACTTCATTTTAACAAAGCAGTGATCTACCTAGATATCACTAATTTTAAAATATAATTCTATCATATTACCATCTTGAAGTTCCCTATATGATTATTTAAGAAGGGCTAAATATATTCTATATCCATTATATTTTCTCTAGAATACAAAATGATATACTTGATATATTAAAAGAAATATTAACATAAGAAACTCAGAAAAGTACAAAAGTGGAAAATATAACTCAAACAGAGCAATAAGTTCAGTAATATCCACAAATAGGGAAATACCTAAGTTACAAAAGTTAAACCTTGAAATCCTATGCAGACACCATAATTTCTGGACTCACTGGATACTTTCTGATGAAAATATTCTAAAATTGAGATTAAAGGTTTACTGAATATTACATCATTTATTTTATCCAGTCATACAAAAGCATTTGTGAAATGCTAAGCCAAAATGAGGCCAGATGCTATGGAGATTAATAGTGGCTCCTTGTGGCTCAACAGAGGGAGGTGATTTGTCCTTGATGATTTATTATATCATATTATACAAGTCAGTTATTTACACCTTTCAATTTAAAAAAAATTATTTGGTTTGGTTTTTATTTGTTTGTTTGTTTGCTTTTTGGTTTTTGATTTTTGAGTTTTCAAAACAGGGTTTCTCTGTGTAGCCCTGGCTGTTCTGGAACTCACTTCGTACACCAGGCTGGCCTCGAACTCAAAAATCTGCCTGCCTCTGCCTCCCAAGTGCTGGGATTAAAGGCATGTGCCACCACTGCCTGATTTTAGAAATTTTCAAATAAAATAATAAGACATTAACTGAAATACATATGTTTGATATATATGTTTGTGGTAATTCATGTATCTTTTGAGTCTTTAAAATATATGATCACTTGTTTGGGGGTTCTAGCAGCAGAATGAAGCTGTTCATATACACTTGAGTGAAGATTGGTCCTCTTCTGTTTAGGGAAGGTTGTCCCCTTCAACAGAGTGTTCAGTTTTGTGAGTGATGCACATGGGGCATTGAGGGAGGAATGGGGCACATGGCTATCTAGCCATGTCAGGCAAATCAACCCTGGCAATCAATGGACTGACAGGTGTCCCAACCAGATCATCCTCATAATCCTGAGGAAAAGGGTTGGGGGAAGGATTGAAGGAGCCAAAGGACTCGAGGACACAAGAAGAAAACCCTACACAATCAACTAACCTGGGCCCACAGGTGTTCAAAGAGACTGAACTGCCAACCAGAGAGCATGAATGGAACTGACCTAGGACCTTTGCACATACATATGCATTGTGGAGCTGTGTCTTCAGGTGGGAATTCTAAAGTAGGAACAGAGACTCTCTCTGACAACATTGCCTGCATTTGGATCCCTTTTCCCTGAGATGCCTCCTTTAGACTTAGTAGAAGTTGTCCCTATTCTTACTGTAACCTGTTAGCCCAAGGCTGGTTGATATTGATGTAATGTCTCCACTCTTCTGAGAAGTGGAGCAAGGGAAAAAGGAGAGGAGAGGTCTGGGAAGAGAGGAGGGAGGGGAAGCTATGATCAGAATCTAGAGTAAATGTATAATTGTAAAAATTAAAATATTATAGTAATCATTTACCTTTTAATTTGACTTGTTACTCCAATATTTTAAACATTGATATATTTATCAAATAGATAAAGTATTAATATTTGATATACTCAAATATCAATATATATTGATATATATCAATTGATCTTATTATTTTGTATATGTGTGAAATATACAAAATAATATTCTTTTGAAGTGTTTGTTATTTATTTGATTGAACTTACCTTACTTAATACACAATACATTTAGAGACTGAATATTCATATTTGAGAAAATTTCTATGTGTGCATATGTAGGTGTTTGTGTGTGTGCTTAAAATGGAGAAAGAAATGGGTAGACAGAAAGAGAATGAGTCCCAGGCAATTTATGAAGATTAGAGTATAAAATACATGTTTAGGTGAATTATATATATCTACATATAGAAGTATACCATAATTTAATATTTAAAATATTTTAGTAACAATAAAAAGTGGTATATTTTAATTGCTCAAGCATACTAGAATTTTATAATCCTACCATGATCTTGTCTTTTTAAAAATTTTATTTGTTCTTATCATATATATTATATCCTCCTGTGGTATAGTCTCCCTCCCCTCCTCTCTCCTTGTCTTGCCTGCCACTTCCTCTCTTCCCAGATCCACTCCTCTTCCTTCTCTTGAGAAAATGCTGGCCTAACATGGGTATCAACTGAACATGGCATAGCAAGTTTCTGTAAGACTAGGTTCCTTCCCTCATATTAAGACTGAAAGAGGCAACCCAGTAAGAGGAAAAGGCTCCTAAAAGAAGCAGAAGAAACAAACACATCTTCTGCTATCACTGTTATGAATTCACAAGAACCACACTCAACAGCTCTAACAAATATGCAGTGGACTTAGGTCATATGTTTGCAGACTCCCTGATTATTGCTTCAGTCGCTGTGAGACCCTATTAACCCAGGTTAGTTGAATCTGTGGGTTTTCTTGTGATGTACTTGAACCTACTGGTTCCTACAATCCTCCAACCAATCTTGTCCCAGGAATCCCTGTGCTTTGGGTAATATTTGCCTGTGTGGGTCTGGGCATCTGTGGACATCAGTTGCTGGATGAAGGCTCTGTGATAACAGTTGGGATAGTCACCAATCTATGAGTATAACAAACTATCATTAGGAATCACTTCATTGACTTTTTTGTTCCTTTTTTGTCAGTAGTGTTTGATACTACCCTAGGTCTCTGGGATAGCCGGCCTCTGAGCCTGGCCCATTATGCAGTGTCATGGATAGGCTTCATCTCATAGAATGGATCTCAAGCTAGAACAGTCATTGGTTGGTTACTCCCACAATTTCTGTGCCACCTTTAGCCCAAGATATCTTGTAGGAAGACAAATTAGGTTGAAG
Organism: Rhabdomys pumilio; assembly: GCA_030674055.1. Lineage (NCBI taxonomy): Eukaryota > Metazoa > Chordata > Mammalia > Rodentia > Muridae > Rhabdomys > Rhabdomys pumilio. The sequence continues at coordinate 22,852,985 of JANHMN010000005.1, forward strand.
AGTTTATGGCTGGGTTTGTGTCAAAATCACTCCATTGGAAGTCTTGCCAGGTTACAAGAGATGGCCAGTTCAGGCTCTATAGTCCTCATTTCTAGGAATCCTTTTATTATTATTATTATTATTATTATTATTATTATTATTATTATTATTATT
>JANHMN010000005.1:22853147-22890359 GCA_030674055.1 Rhabdomys pumilio
TTATTATTATTATTATTATTATTATTATTATTATTATTATTATTATTTACTACTATCACTACTTTTAGTTTTTTTAGAATCCATTCATTGCTCCTTACCTAGTCAGCCCTCCCACAGTTCCTTATCCCATTTCTTCCTTCCCCCTGTCTCCAAGAGGATGTCTCCCCACCACCAGGCCTCCCCTACATATACAGCTGGAGGCATGGTTTTCTCCCTATATGCTTCTAAGCTGTTGGTTTAGAACCTGGGATCACTGGTTGGTTGATATTGTTGCTCTCCCCATGGGGATGCAAACCCTTTCAGCTTTTTCAGTGTACCCTCTCACTCTTTCATTGGGAACCTCATGATCAGATCAATAGTTAGTTGTGAGCATTTGCATCTGTATATGTCAGGCTCTGGCAGACTGCTAAGAACAAAGCTATATCAGGCTCCTATTAGCATGCACTTCCTAGCATCCACCTAGTGTCTACCTTTGGTGACTACACATGGGATGGATACCTAGGTGGAACAGTCTCCAGATGACCTTTCCTTCAGTTTTAATCGCACTCTTTATCTCCATATTTGGTCCCATGAGTATTTTGTTACTCCTTCTAAGAAGAACCAAAGTACCCACACTTTGGTCTTCCTTATTCACGAGCTTTGTGTGGTCTGTGAGTTGTATCTTTGGTATTGTGAACTTTTGGGCTAATATTCAATTATCAGTGAGTACATACCATTTGTGATTTTTGTGACTGGGTTATGTCACTCAGAATGATATTTTCTTGTTCCATCCATTTGCCTAAAAATTTCTCAAATTCATTGTTTTTAATAGCTGAGTAGTAGTCCATTGTATAAATGTACCACATTTTCTGTATCTATTCCTCTGTTGAAAGACATCTGGGTTCTTTCCAGCTTCTGATTATTATAAATAAGACTGCTATGAACATAGAGGAGCATATGATATGTCCTTGATATATGATGGAGTATCTTCTGGGTATATGCCCAGGAATGGTATAGCTGGGTCCTCAGAAAATGCTATGTCCAATTTTCTGAGGAAACGCCAGACTAATTTCCAGAGTGATTGGACCAGCTTGAAATTCCACCAACAATGGAGGAGTGTTCCTCTTTCTCCACATCCTCGCCAGCATCTGCTATCCCCTGAGTTTTTTATCTCAGCCATTCTGACTGGTATGAGGTGGAATCTCAGTGTTGTTTTGATTTGCATTTTCCTGATGACTAAGGATGTTGAACATTTCTTTTCATTTTAATTTTTTATTGTACATTTTATTTACATTTCAGATGTTATCCTCTTACCTCATTACCCCACCCCTGCAGGAACCACCTATCCCATCACCCCTCCTCCTGCTTCTATGAGAATGTGTCCACACCCCACCCCCTACTCTCACCTCCCCACCCTTGAATTCCCCCACACTCAGAATCCAGCCTTCATGGAGCCAAGGATCTCCTTCCTCTCCCACCTATGTCCAACATGGCCATCCTCCCCTACAGATACAACTGGAGCCATGGATCCCTCCCTACATGCTCCAAGGCTGGTGGTTTAGACCTGGGAGCTCTGGTTGGTTAGTATTGTTCTCCTCATGGAGCCGCAAACCCTTTCAGCTCCTTCAGCTCCTTCTCTCTAACTCCTCCATTGGGAAAACCTTGAGCACTTCAATGGTTAGCTATGAGCATCCGCCTCTGAATATGTCAGACTCTGGATTCTCAACCATTCACATTTGTTTCCTCAGTTGAGAATTCTTTGTTTAGCTCTGAACCCCATTTTTAATAGGGTTATTTGGTTTTGTGGAGTCTAATTGCTTGAGTTCTTTGTATATATTGGTATTAGCCCTCTATCAGATGTAGGATTGGTAAAGATCTTTTCACAATCTGTTGGTTGCCATTTTGTCCTATTGACAGTGTCCTTTGCCTTACAGAAGCTTTGCAATTTTATGAGGTCCCATTTGTCAATTCTTGATATTAGAGCATAAAGCCATTGGTGTTCTGTTCAGGAACTTTTCCGCTGTGCCTAGGTATTCGAGGGTCTTCCCTAACTTCTTTTCTATTAGTTTCTATGTATCTGGTTTTATGTGAAGGTCCTTGATCCACTTGGACTTGAGCTTTGTACAAGGAGATAAGAATGGATTGATTTGCATTCTTCTACATGCTAACCTCCAGTTGAACCAGCACCATTTGTTGAAAATGCTTTCCTTTTTCCACTGGATAGTTTTAGCTCCTTTGTCAAAAATTAAGTGACCATAGGTGTGTGGGTTCATTTCTGGATCTTCAATTCTATTCCATTGGTCCTCCTGCCTGCCTCTGTGCCAATACCATGCAGGTTTTATCACTATTGCTTTATAGTACAGCTTGACGTCAGGGATGGTGATTCCCTGAAAAGTTCTTTTATTGTTGAGAATAGTTTTCGCTATCCTGAGTTTTTTGTTATTCCAAATGAAATTGAGAATTTCTCTTCCTAACTCTGTGAATATTGAGTTGGGATTTTAATGAGGATAGCATTGAATCTGTAGATTGCTCTCAGCAAGATGGCCAATTTCACTATATTAATCCTGTCAGTCCATGAGCATGGGAGATCATTTCGACTTCTGAGATCTTCGATTTCTTTCTTCAGAGACTTGAAGTTCTTGCCATAAAGATATTTCACTTGCTTGGTTAGATTCATACCAAGGTATTTTATATTATTTGTGACTATTGTGAAGGGTGTCATTTCCCTAATTTCTTTCTCAGCCAGTTTATCCTTTGAGTAGAGGAAGGCTACTGATTTTTTTTGAGTTTATTTTATATCGAGTCACTTTGTTGAAGTTGTTTATCAGGTTTAAGTGTTCTTTGGTGGAAGTTTTGGTTTCACTTAAGTATATCATCTGCAAATAGTGAAATTTTGATTTCTTTCCTATTTGTATCCCTTTGACTTCCATTTGTTGTCTAATTGCTCTGGCTAGGACTTCCAGGACTATATTGAATAAGTAGGGAGAGAGTGGACAGCCTTTTTTAATCCCTGTTTTAGTGGGATTGCCTCAAGTTTCTTTCCATTTAGTTTGATGTTGGAGATTGGCTTGCTGTATATTGCTTTTACTATGTTTAGGTTTGGGCCTTGAATTCCTGATCTTTCCAAGACTTTTACTATGAAGGGATATTAAATTTTGTCAAATGATTTCTCAGCATCTAGTGAGATGATCATGTAGTTTTTTTCTTTGGGTTTTTTTTTTTATATAGTGGATTACGTTGACGAATTTGCAAATATTGAACCATACCTGCATTCCTGGAATAAAACCTACTTGATCATGATGGATAATTTTTTGATGTGTTTTTGGTTTCTGTTTGCAAGAATTTTATTGAGTATTTTTTCATCAATACTCACAAAGGGAGATTTGTTTGAAGTTCTCTTTCTTTGTTGTGTCTTTGTGTGGTTTAGGTATGATCATAATTGTGGCTTCATTGAACAAAATGGGTAGTGTTTCTTCTGTTTCTATTCTGTGGAATAGTTTGAAGAGAATTTGTATTAGGTCTTCCTTGAAGGTCTTATAGAATTCTGTACTATAACCACCTGGCCCTAGACTTTTTTTTGGTGGGGAGACTTTTAATGACTGCTGCTATTTCCTTATGTGTTATAGGACTGTTTAGATGGTTTATTTGCTCCTGATTTAAATTTGGTACCTCGTATCTGCCTAGAAAATTGTCCATTTCATCTAAATTTTTCAGTTTTGTTGAGTATAAGTTTTTACAGTAGGATCTGATGATTTTTTTGTATTTCCTCAGTTTCTACTGTCATGTCTTACTTTTCAGTTCTGATTTTATTAATTTGGATACTGTCTATGTGCCCTCTTGTTAGTCTGGCTAAGGGTTTATCTATCTTGTTGTTTTTCTCAAAGAACCAGCTCCTGGTTTTGTTGATAATTTGTATAGTTCTTTTTGTTTCTACTTGGTTGATTTCAGCCCTGGGTTTGATTATTTCTTGCTGTGTATGCCTCTTGGGTGTATTTGCTTCTTTTTGTTCTTGAGCTTTCAGGTGTACTGTCAAGTTGTTAGTATATCCTCTTTCTAGTTTCTTTTTATGGGCACCTAGAGCTATTAGTTTTCTTCTTAGCACTGCTTTCATGGAGTCCCACAGTTTTGGTATGATGTGTCCTCATTTTCATTATATTTTAAAAAGTGTTTGATTTCTTTCTTTATTTCTTCCTTGACCAAGTCATCATTGAGTAGAGCTTTGTTCAGTTTCCACATGTATATGGGCTTTCCATTTTTTTTTTTTTGTTGTTAATGAAGACTAGCCTTAGTCTGTGGTGATATGATAGAATGCAAGGGAGTATTTCATTTTTTGGTATCTGTTGAGGCCTGTTTTGTGACCAATTATATGGTCTGTTTTGGAGAAGGTACCATTAGGTGTTGAGAAAAGGGTATATTCTTTTGTTTTAGGATGAAATGTTCTATAGTTATCTGTTAAATCCATTTGGTTCACAACTTCTGTTAATTTCACTGTGTCTCTGTTTAGTTTCTGTTTTCATCATCTGTCCATTGTGGAGAGTGGGGTGTTGAAATTCCCCCATTAATGTTGTGTGAGGTTCAATGTGTGCTTTAAGCTTTAGTAAAGTTTTTTTTGTTTTTTTGTTTTTTTGTTTTTTTGTTTTTTTTAATTTGGGTGCCCTTGCATTTGGAGCATAGATGTTCAGAATTGAGAGTTCATCTTGGCAGATTTTTCCTTTGATAAGTATGAAGTGTCCTTCCTTATCTTTTTTGATTACTTTTGGTTGGAAGTCGATTTCCTTTGATATTAGAATGGTTACTTCAGCTTGTTTTTTGGGACCATTTGCTTGGAAAATGTTTTCCAGCCTTTTACTTTAAAGTAGTGTATGTCTTTGTCACTGAGGTGTATTTCCTGTATGCAGCAAAATTCTGGGTCCTGTTTATGTATCCAGTCTCTTACTCTATGTCATTTTGGGGGGGGGGGGAATTGAGTCTATTGATGTTAAGAGATATTAAGGAAAATGATTGTTTTTCCTGTTATTTTTGTTCATAGAGGTGGAATTATGTTTGTAGGTATCCTCTTTTGGGTTTGTTGGAATATTACTTTTCTTGCTTTTTTCTATGTTGTAGTTTTCCTCCTTGTGTTAGAGTTTTCCATCAATTATCATTTGTAGTGCTGGATTTATGGGAAGATATTGTATAAATCTGGATTTGTCATGGAATATCTTTCTTTCTCCATCTGTAGTGATTGAAAGTTTTGCTGGGTATAGTAGTCTGGGTTGGCATTTGTGTTCTCTTAGGGTCTGTATGATATCAATCCAGGATCTTCTGGCTTTTATAGTCTCTTGTAAGAAGTCTGGTGTAATTCTTATAGGTCTGCCTTTATATGTTACTTTACCTTTTTCCTTTACTGCTTTTAGTATTTTTCTTTGTTTTGTGCATTTAATGTTTTGATTGTTATGTGATGGGAGGAGTTTCTTTTTTGGTCTAGTCTATTTGGAATTCTGTAGCCTTCTTGTATGTTCATGGGCATGTCTTTCTTTAGCCTAGGCAAGTTTTCCTCGGTAATTTTGTTGAAGATATTTATTGGTCATTTAAATTGGGAATCTCCACTCTCATCTATACCTATTATCCTTAGGTTTGGTCTTCTCATTTTGTCCTGTATTTTATGGATGTTTTGGGTTAGGAACTTTTTGCATTTTGCATTTTCTTTGACAGCTGTGTCAATGTTTTCAAAAGTATCTTCTGCACATGAGATTCTCTCTTGCTTGTGTCAGAACTCCTCAGAGTCCAGCTGTCTCTGTGATCCTGTGATCCTGAGCTGCTGGGTGGAAGAGCTCCTGGGACTCTGGCTGCCTCTGGGATCCTGAAATCCTGATGCTCTGAGTGCAGTAGTTCCTTTGTTGCGCTGAGTGCAGTGTTTCTTCTAGAATGGCTCAGGATATGATATCTTCCCAGGAGTAGACCAGCTAGGTGTCTGCTGCTCTAAGTGCAGTGGCTCCTCTAGGATGGCTCAGAATATGGTGGCTTCCTGGGAGCAGACTGGCTAGGTGTCTGTCTCAGCCAAAAGGACCAATTGAGGGGTGGAAAGGGAGTGGTATTCTGGAGTGGAGGGGTTTGTTTGGCTGATGGATTCTGAGTGCCTTAGGCTCCCAGTTGTAGCTCTGGGATGTAGGGTTGTGCAGGAGGAATCTTACCTGTTCCTCTGAGCACAGTGGCTCCTCTATGATGGCTCAGGATCTGGTGTCTTCATGGAAGCAGACCAGCTAGGTGTCTGCCCCAGCCAAAAGGACCAAGGCAGAGACAAAAGCTTTTTAAATGAATTGTGTTGGTCTAACTGGATGCTTGCTTATAGAAGAATGCAAGTGGACCCACATCTATTATCCTGCACAAAACTCAAGTCCAAGTGGATAAAGGGCCTTAATATAAAAACAAATATGCTGAAATCTGACTGAGGAGTTCTCAAGTGCATTGGCATAGGAGAAGAACTTTCTGAACAGAAAACCAACAGCATAGCATCTAAGATCAACAATTAATATGTGAAACCTCATGAAACAGAAAAGCTTCTGTAAGAGAAGGGACACCATCAATAGAACAAAACAGTCATGTTGTCTTTGTCATTGACATGAAGGCACATTTTAACATATGCAAATGAATAAACATACTCTATCATGAAAATAGCCTTAAGGAATAAGACAAATGAGCATCTCATTAGATGAAGGTAAATTATTTTGCAAAATCAGTCATTATTTCATGATAAAAGATCCTGTGGACATATGAATACACATGGCATGCCTAAACATAATAAATGAGATATGCATGAAACCCATAGACAAAATTTTGAAAAACAAAAACACACACAAACAATTTTACCTAAAATCAGGAACACTACAAAGATGCCTACGCCTGTTCAATATAATTCTTGGCATCTTAGCTACAGAATGCAATAATTGATAGAGATGAAGAAACTACAAGTAAGAAATTAAGAAACCAATGTATTCCTTGCAGGTGATATGATTCTATGCATAAACAACTATAAAGACTCCACAAGAAAACTGCTACAATTGACAAACATAACCAGCAAAGTAGTATCATTCAAAATGAGCATGCAAAATTCAATATCTTTCTTATATAAACATGTTGAACATGTCAAGATAGAAATCAGGGAAACATTAGAAATGTAAATAAAGAAAATAACCAACAAAAAAAGAAATCAGGGAAACAAATACCTTCACAGTAGAAGAACATGTGAAGTAAACGAATGTAATAAAGCAACACAATGAAATAGAGATATAAACAAATATTCTTCCACACTCACCTGAGTTTTGACAAACAGGCAAAAAGTACACATTGACAAAATCTTTAACAAATGGTGCTGCTCATACTTATAAAGTTACATATAAGACAAAAAGTCTCAATTCTTCTCTGTCTCTGTGCATAAAATTCAACTCCAAATAAACAGGGACTTCATCATATGGTCAGATACAATGAGTCTAAAATAATGAAATGTAGCGAATATGCATGTACTCATTAATGGTACAGGAAAGAACTTTTTGAACAGAATTCCATTAGCATAGGTGTTAAGACCAGCAACTGATAAATGGAATAATATGAAAGCAAAAACCTTTTGAACAGAAAAGAAAACCCTCATTTGTGTGAAAAGACAGAACTAAGAGTTGGAAAGCATATTTGTAAGTTATTTACCTGACTATGTTAGAATATAGGATATCTAAATAACTCAAAACCTAAAACAACAAAAAAAATTAATAATGAAAAACAAAACTGAACATATTTCTTAGAAAATAAAAATTAAATAGGTAATAAACATTTTTAAAAGATTTAATGCTCTTAACCATCAGGAGATTGCAGATTAAAACTAGTTTTAGATTTTGTCTTTCCCCAGTCAGAATCCCTAAAATAAAATTAACCTTTCAAACAAGCAAGTAAATAAACAAATCAAATTATTACAACTGCTGGTACAGATATGAAGAGGCAGGAATATTTATATACTGATGGTAAGAATCCAAATAAGGTACAGCCACTCTACTCTGGTAGTCAATTTGAAGATTCATTAAAAGTTTAAAAATTTACATTCTCTATGATCTTTATACACTACTCTATTGCATATAGCAAAAAGAATTATATATCCTATTACAGAGTTACTTGTTCACTCACATCAATTTCTGCTCTATTTATAGTATTGAGGAACTAGATACAGCTTAAATGCTCATCAACTAATGACTGATTGATGAAAACTTGGTAAATTTATACAATTGTATATTATTCCATGGTTAAATAAAATTATGAAAATTTCAGGTATATGGGTAGATCTGGAAATAATCATTCTGGGTGAGGTTATATGAACCTAGAAATAAAAATATGTCAAGTTTTCTTTCATTGATAAATATTATTACATCTGAAAGTGAGAAAATACTAAGGGACAAAGTAAGAGTTCTACAGAGATAAAGAGCAAGACACAGGTGGCAGGAATATGGGAAAATGGGAAAAATGGAGAAAGGCAAGGAAGGGAAATGGACTAAGTTGGAGGAAGAAGAATAAATAACGTTAATGGTGTCTGAAAATGTTATAGGAAATCATATCTTTCATATTCACTTAAAATTATATATATAATGGTTTGTGTATATGCATACATACATTTTTATATTTATACAAGTAGTATGTATAAGTAGTCATACTACTTCAGAAGCTAGTTCTTCCCCCAAGAGTCACAGGGTTTCTACTGAAATCCACATTGCCAGTCTTGAGAAACCTCTCTTTGAATTGCTAGTCGAGGGATCACAGAGAATTCCCAAACACATGTCATTGTCATTATCTTTGGTTTTCTCCCAATAACTGAAAGATAAGTCCCTATTGGTGAAGACATCACAGAGTTTCAACATAAGATTTAGAGGAATCCTGATTGAACTGAAATGGATACCTGCTTCCTGAAGTAGCTCTAATAATAATGGAATGTTCTATGCAAACTGTCAAGGGCAGAAAACAATTAATAGTAATACCTATAAAACACATACATGCTTGCATGGCAAAATGCCCTTAAAGGAACAGTTGTGGCACTTATATTTTGAAAGCAATACTAACTTTCTAATTGGACATAAGGCCTGATTAATATGTGGCAAAATATATAAGATGGGAGATCACTTCTGGAAACACAGACAATTACCAGAGATAGTGAGGTAATATACCTGTTGTGTAACAGAATTTTTCTGCGGAGATATGAACAAAATTCTACTCACAAATTAAAGAAATCTAATGACAGTCCAAAGTACAGGTATCACTGAAGTCCAATAAAGATAACCAATGAATTTTATTGGGGTTATTTATAGAAATATGGGTTAGGGGTTATTTACCAGAGCTGAAATGACAAAAATATCTGTATCTTCAAAACCAATCATAGTGTCACTGACATCTCATGAAATCTGAAAACTTGGAGCACACTGTAAGACCAGCAGGCACCAGAGGTCTGAAAGTGTCCTTTCCAGTTAGCCCAGTTGATAAAAGATGCTTCTAAAAAGTTTTTATACTTTGAACTGCTTTCAATCATTTTCTCTGGTATCTACTTCCTCCTGTTAATTTGGATTATCTGAGTAGCCCAGTTCATCTAAAAATGCTTATTCTAGGCAGCTTAGCTTATGAAAAATATCTCTCAACAGTCTGTACTGCTTACATATATGCTTGAGGAAGAAGATTCCAAATTTATCTGGTCAGATTCAGGAACTTCCTAAACCCTTTAAGTTATTTCTTTTTTGAGTTTATGGAACCGTTCTGAAGGATCTTCTGTACCTTAAGGGATTTTGCTATGAAATTGAAGTTTATTCCCAAATAAATTACTACATAACATCTGTAATATGGCTATCCATTTTCCAGTAGATTGTCCCATACCCATGTACATACAGGCAGCATTAAGTGGGTTACTTTTGGGTTTCACGTTGCTTTGTTTTAAAGACAACCCATGAAGGTAAGAATGAAAAGTGATGGGTAATATAAGCAAGGAATCAGATGGGAGGGAATTGGATGGGTCTAACATATTATGTGCTTTAATACATTCTTTCAAAAGAGCAGTGAATAAAATAGATTTGCCTAGGAAAGAAAAAGTATAAGACATGCTTGAGGGAAAAAACAGAGTGAGGTCACAAATTTCAGAAAATAAAACAACACCGTAACAGCTACAAGATTTATTTATTTCATTTGTTTCTTTCTTTGTCTGTTTTCATCAAGGACCTTATTTACAATCATTCTAACGGCAAATGTATTATATATTCTTTTAAACTGCGTGAGGCTTACTTGATTATCAGCTTGCTCTGTCTGAGAAATAAGACTGCTATAGACATGGTCAAGCATGCATCCTTGTTATATGTTATATCTTGAAAGATTAGTAAAACAAACCTTTTAGTGTTTCTGTGAGGCCATTCTCAGAGAAGATTAATTAGAGGTGGAGACTCACCTCTAATGTCAATGACTCTATCTGTTGAATGCCAGATGGAAGTAAACATAAATTCTGTGATTTCTAGCCACCATAGTCTCAGCCATTCTTCACCATGCCTTAAATGAAGTTGTGAATTGTGTATTCATTGTGATTTTCATAAATAGTAATGATACTCTTATTTCAAATTTAAAAAAAAAGTTGCTCTACATTCATGTATTTACCCCAAGTTCAGCACCTATACCCATGAGGCATTAGTTTCTGTAATCTGATCTTGATATTACTGAAGAACAAAAATAATTGTGACACTAATATAAATGTTTCTCACTAATTTATTTATTTATTTAGTCACTTTATAATCTAATCACAATTCCCCCCCTCCTCCCAGTTCCCTCCCTAACTATCCCTCCCTAAATGTATTTCTATTTAAAATGTAAAATATCAAAATCAATAACAATTTGTCTAAATTGGAGATACTATGATTTCTTTTGGTCTTATAAATAGTTTTTAATAGTCTCTAGGATGTTTCTTATTTATAATCTGTTTCCTTACTGCTTTCTTAACATTATTTATGATAAATATTTTTATATAATTTTTTTGTTCTTTAAACTGTTTATTCAAATTTTATGTCATTGAACTCTATGTAAATTAGAAGATGGAAGTCCTTGTAGAGTATATTCATAGACCGTAGAATCTTTAGAAATGAGTAAATTAACCTCTTTGACCTCTTAGCAGCCAGTGCATGATGAAAAACATGATTAACATAGATAATTCAATTGCACAATCCCTTAATGCTTTTGGTGATCTCAGATTCTTGAGATATTCTATTTGCTGGATTTCCTTTGTGTATGCATAGAATTCAGATTATAGGCCACTTAAAAGAAATTGAACTGTGATACCCATTCATCTTCTTTGTATCAATAATAAATCTTTAAATTTATAGAAATAGTCTTTAAACAAATAAAATATACATAGATACATATGCTATTAAATGTGTAGGCATCTTGGAGAGACTAGCAATTCCTGAGGTTGTCTAATCCCTTTGTGATCAATTTCTTCTTCTATAACCATTAAAAGTCAAATATATTGTTTCATTTTCTAGAGTCCTCCCCTGAGAACTCAGCTCTAAGTATTACAGACAGATTTGAGTCTCAGTCTTAAATGTTTCATTCATGATCTAAATTTTTCTAAACCTGTGGCATTGGAGTTATTCCAAGATGTATTCCCTTATCTGAATGTGTTATATTATCACTTCTTAAGACTGGCCTTAATATAAAGTAAACAAGCATAGTAGAAAGTAAGATTTGGCCTACTAAATCTGCTATGCATTGTTCTATCTGTTGTTGCATCCTAGTCATCACTCTTCAGTATTGGCAGAAATGTCTTTAAAAACATCCAAATATTTGCTCCTTTGTAAAAGCATCAGAGTCTAGTTTTCAATATCACTAGATCTTGTAATTTTCTACATATTTTGCTTTCTGAATTAAAAGTATTTAGTATTTAAGTCAATGATAGAGGCCAAAGGAGATAAATCATTTTAAAATAAACCTCATAATGAGCCATGCTTTTGCATGAATATTTAATTGGATAATTATATATAATTTTCAATATTGAACTTATGGATCAACTGTTGATTGAAATAAATGATATATGGAGGGATTCTTGGTATATAACCCACATTATTATTTTTAAAAGAAGAGTGTTAATGTCTATAATTTATAAGATAAATTGAGTAATTAAAAAGTATGTTTTCATAAGTAATTATTGTCAAACTTAAGAATCAAAGATTCAAGCATACTGATCACTCAGATAATCATTCATATTGCCTTAAGATTCCTTTTAGTTTGCTGTGGTAGAATGCAGTAGTTTTGCTTTCAGAATCTTTATGTTAGTAGAATTAACACCAATAGATTGTGTAAAGAAGCAATTTCCATTTTAAAATTGTTTTAAACCCATACCCATTTGGGATGGTTCTGAAGTTGAAAGCTGAAGTGATTGGCTTGACTTATTTAAAACTTTGGTAGGTTTGTTTATAGTGTTACAATGTTCTTACATGGAAAATATTAATGGCCATCAAGAAAAACATTTTAAAAATATTGTCCTTACTGAGTACTGCTCCATGTTCAATGAAATGCACACTCCTTGTTTAGACAGTCCACCATTTCCATGAGCCTCCTGCCTTTTATGTGTTTTCCTTTACCAGTTACTATGGGGTATTTTAGATGAGGGTAAGTTTTTGCTATATAAAGGGCAAACAAACTAGAGAAATAGTTCAGTAGCTACAATCACATGATATTCTTCCAGAGACCAAAGTTCTACTCACAGAAATCACATGTTGAGGTTTATAAGCCCCTGTATTGCCAGCTCCAGAGAATTGATTCATTTTTCTGGCCTTCATGGGCACCTGAAATCATTTCTACATGCCTACATACAGAGATAAACATATAAATATAATTTAAAAAAAAACAAAAGAGGAAATTTGTTCATACCAAAACAAATTATTTGAAAAAATGCTTAAATCAATTTCGTATAGAAATAAATGTTTAATCTACAATTAAACTTAAAATGAGGAACTCCCTCAATACTTATTACACCATGTCAGTGTTGTCTTAGATTTGATTTTATTGTTTCGTTAAGTATTTATTATGAAAAGCATTTGTTCAAAGTAAGTAGCTGATATCATATGAGGGCAGAAGTTTTTCTTCTACTGTATTGGGGAAAAAAAGACATCAAGAATAAGCATTCATTATTACATCAGCACATAATCATGTTGAGCCACTTGTTTAGATATAATTCTGATAGTATTTGATCATTAGCATCTTCAAGAGGGATATGTTGGCTCATAAACCTCAAGATTAACCAAAATGCTTATATCATATAAGTGGAGAGAGCCTTCCATTAAGAACATACCCTTGCTACACTGGTGCTTCTCATAATGAGCCCGGGACTTTCTAAATGCCTTTGCCCTCATTTAAACAATTAGCCCAGTCTGAAAGTTCATCACTTGAACTTGAACAATTCAACAAAAACAAATTTATCCACCACATTATGCAGCTTGATTTCTAAACACACTACACAAGGACAGCAATTGCTGCTTATTTTCATTTAATTAACAATGAAGAATAAATGACATCAGATCAGCAACGAAATATCAGCCAAAGGGGACCAAGCATATTTGTTGTAGGTCGCCTCATTAGCTTGTTTCCAAAATATGTTCATGAGAATGAAAAGTAATCATGTGACTAGCTGGGTGACACAACATCTGTTCTACTAGCTCCAATAAGGCTATAGGGATGGGTAGGGACAAATATGCTTTTATTTCATCATGTTAAGTGGAAAAGGAAAGATAGCTTGTCATTTATACTCTTGTCTCAGGATGCTATTGCTTCTAAAATAATAATAACTTAGAAGGTAATGGTTGTCATTTAAACTATTATGCTCTTTTCATTAGTAAATGATTTCCATCTGTTTTGTGATAAGTATAAATAATATAGCTCTGATTGTCAAAAAAGCAACTGCCTCAGCTCTTGCAAGAAACATGACAGTGACTGGACAAATGTATTATAACCAAATAAAGATTCCATTAATTTTTACATGAAAGATTCTTCATGAAATATTAAACTAATTACTCAACCTATTAGTTCATGATGAATATAAAAACAGCCAAACTAGATATTTTCAGAGTTGTCTAAGTTCACATAAAAGGTAGAATCTAGTTACTGAAAAGCAAATAGTTATCTATTTCAATAATATTGCATTATTTAAACTAAATTTTTGGTAATTTTACTGCAGAAAAATTGACTTATTAAGCTTCTTTAATAAAGTACAAAATAAGGCATTTATTCTTACACTCACAATGTGTGGGTATAAGTACACAAAGGAATATAATTTTCAATAGATAAAGATTCTGTTACTTTGGAAAGACAAAATGTTTCTATTTGCTGTAATCCTTTAGAAAACCATCACATAATCATTACTTTAAGGAGTCCATTATATATAGAAAGGTATGATTTGCTTGAGAGACTAGAATTCCTGTTGCCAAGTGATTATGAATTATTGTTGATTAGTTGTTTCCATATTTATTCTCAGACATTTACCCTTCCTCTAATAGAATGTAGAAAGCTTTTAGAAATATTTTATCAACTAGAAGGTGGTAGTAACATCAGGGAGTTATATAAAGTGCTCTAAAATATTTTTGGAATATCTTGGGCCTAATAGGAGACAAAATATACCTTATTATAATTGTAGTAGTACTAATAACATAAAGAGACATTCATTTTAGAATGTGTTTAATTGTCTCAAAAGCTAAAAGTAAGAGTTATTACAATACTCAGTTAAATCATTCTTGGATGCATGTAACTAAAGAACTTAATATTGTATTTTGAAGATACTTGCACATTGGTGTTGCTTCATTTACAATAGTTAGGAAACAGAATCAATCTACATGCTAATCACTTGATAAATGTACAACGGAAATGTAGTACAGATACACAATTTTATTCGGCCTTAAATAAAAATGAAATTTATAGAGTTGGAATATACTATATTAAGCAAGATAATCCAGACTTCACAAAGACAAACACCACATGTTTTCTTTCACATGTGGATCCTGTATTCTAAATTTTATTTGTGTTTTAATATGGAAGTGACTAAGCTTTGAGAATAAGAAACTAGAAAGGTGCTTATGACATGGGAAAAAGAAACTTAGGCAGTGAAGGTCATAGAACAAAAGAGGCATGAAAATTGAAGGGGTAAGTACTAGAGAAAGAAAATTTAGAAGTTAGGTGGAGGTTCAGAAAGATGAAAGAGATGAGAAGTGAAGACAAATGTCAACCAAATCTAAATATATGAAAAACTGCCATAAGGAACTATGGTACTCTGTAAATTTAAAAATACAACACTGTATATAAATATTGCCTAATGAAAGAAATGATAAAATCTTCCTTTAGTGGTGGGTCCTCCTATGGTCTACTTTTTTGAATAAACAGATTATGAGGACATATGTACTGCCCTACTTTTTTCAGTCATTCTCTTACCCATTACATTATTTTATCAAGCAAATTCTGACACAATTTCTTAAAATATAAAGGATATTTCTTTTGTTTAGTCCTAATTGAAAATGAGTTCCTGAATGTTTAACTTCACATATTAAATGTTTCCTGAATTTTATATATTTTCCTCTACCCACATATCATGTTAACCATTATTTTTTCAGGTTGTTTAATTTTTGGTGCATGAGATTTATTTCTGTGAGTCATAACACTGTAAATGCACATCACAGGAAAGACAATGACTGGGAGTACTAATAATAGATTGAATATATATATGTATATATATTTATACATATATGTATATATGTATAAATATATGTGAATATATATGTGTATATATATGCATATATTTATACATATATAATCTATATATA
The DNA here is from genome assembly GCA_030674055.1 of Rhabdomys pumilio. Taxonomy (NCBI): domain Eukaryota; kingdom Metazoa; phylum Chordata; class Mammalia; order Rodentia; family Muridae; genus Rhabdomys; species Rhabdomys pumilio. Next base: position 22,868,969 of record JANHMN010000005.1, read on the forward strand.
TACACACACACATATATATATATCATATATATATATATATATATATATATATATATATATATATATGATTCTTAAAGGTATCAAACAAAGACTTTCAATGTCTTTTTGAAGATTATTAAGGAAGAACTGTGAATAGAGTGCAGTGAGCAGGGAAGAATGTGGTTCCTAATTAGGAAAGGGAGTTAATGAAGGGTGAACATGTACATGTCCTTGTAGGCTATTTGTCCCAGAATCCCATGTAAAGTGTGGTATTGGTTAACTTGAATCAAATTGTCTTCTTAATTAGCTTATGTGACCTCATACTATACCCTTGGATATGTGAGATTCTTTATCCGAAGAAACCGGTCAGTTTTCACATAATTAAATTGAGACAATGGAAACTGATAACATAAACGTGGATGCCTGTATTGGGAGGTATTTAAATCTCTAACCCAAATATGACAGATCAATGAAAACACAACTCAGTAATTATGAATATATTCTGTAAGCCTAGATTGGGCAGATACCCCTATACCACTTTGTTCCCCAGCTATGAAACCCTTATAACTTGAGGATTTTCCAGACCCTGCCTCTGTCCTTCTACCTCCTGCTTCCCAGTCATCTTCTCTCTCCTCTCTTCTCCTCAGTCGTCTTCCTCTTCCATTGTCTTTCTCCAGTCATCTTCTCCCTGCTCTCTTCTAACCAACCTTTATGTCTCCACCACCCCTTCCTTTGCCCAATCACTGGCTCCAGCCTTTATTTTACAAATTAAGATGGGCAGAAGGTTCACTAGAAATCACCTGTGTAATGACTCACACCTCCTCTGCAGCCTTTCACAGGAAAGGGGAATAGATGCCCACTAAAAATTTAAAACATGTACAACTTTTTCAAAATATTGTTAAATTTAAAAATATAATGGTAGGCAATGCCTTCATTAGGTTGGGATGAAACACCATGACCAATAAGCAAGTTGTAGAGGATTTATTTGTTTGCTCATCATCTAAGGGAGTCAGCACAGGGACACAAACAGGGCAGGAACCTAAAGTCAGGAGCAGACTATGAGGCCATTGAGAGATGCTGATTTTTGACTTACTTCCAATATCTCATCCAGATTCTAATAGAACCCAGGACCACCAGCCTGGTGGTGGCTCCATCTACAATGGGCTAGGACCTCCTCCAAAGATCACTAATTAAGAAAATACTTTTCAGCCTGATCTTATGGAGGCTCTTTCTCAACTGAGCTTCCCTACTCAAAGATATCAACAGCATGTATCAATTTTACATAAAACTGTCCAACACAGGCAAACAATTTAAATTCCAAAGTCTACACTTGTTTTATGTTAACTACAAAATAAACTAATCTTTAATTTCAAAATGACCTTTCTCAGCTGTAAATTGATTGTCCCATCATTTTCATTATGGTCATTATGCCCCCTTTCTAGAGTCACTGACAAATGTTTATGTGTAATTAAATACTTCAATTGTTAATAATAAAATATCTGTTTCTGGAGACATATATAATAAGATAAATGATCACTAATTTTTATTCATTTGATATATGGATACCAGATAGTCAAATAATTATATAATTTTCTATTCTTAAAGTATATTATAGAATAGTACTGAAAATTATCTTCCTGGCTTTCTACTTTACTTATATAACTGCTCTGCACAACAGGAAGGTAAGAAGGATCAAGCCCCACCCCCATGTAGTTCAAAATCCACACAGAACTATCAGCTAACAAAGCACACTTAATTAAACCTTAGGAAAACAAGGAAGAAAATAAGCAGGACCATAATAAGTTAGAGGGATACAAACTATGATCATAATGCTTATCTGGTTTCAAATTTGCCATTCAGGTAGATGGGGCTTTTCAACAAACATTTAAAGATTCCATTTAAAGAGGAAACATATGCTTTAAGTACATCTAAGTCAACAAGCTGTTATCTGTTCTATTGATTTTCATTTTGAAGACCAAAGTCTTTTCTCATTAGAGATTCAAATCTTCTAACTCTCAAATCCTCCTATAACCTGTCAGTGAACTCTACTCTGCATAGTCTTCAGATAATGTTAAAGTAAGCTGTACACTTTCATTCAATAAATGTTTGTGTGCCACAGTAAGTCTTCATCATGAGAGTTGGCATTTTATTTTTAAACTTGTAAAAGAAAAACAAATGAGATTTTGAGACCTCAGAAGTCTAAGAACATCAAATGATGCATTAATGCCTGTTCATTTGTTTTGTGCTGAATGTTTATAAATCAGAAGAAAGGTCATCAGACACTTAAGGTGGTTAGTGGGTGAGTAATGGACAGAAAGCCCAAAGAAACAAATAGTTATTGAATTGCTCAAGTAACATTGAGTAATTGTATTATAGCTGTCAATACAACACCTCGTAAAAATTACTGTGCTTAAAATGTACAATATTGTATAGCCTACATTGTTGCATGCTTATACACAGGTAAAAGATGTCATCTAAAAAATAAAATTTTGGAACTGGATTCTATGCAGAAACTTTTATCTTATTTTCATCTTTCATGTTTGCTTCATGGTTTGTTCCCAATTTATTTCCATTCTACATTTATATTTTTGCATTTTGTGAAGAAAAATGACACAAATGTTCATATATATATATATGTATATATATATATATATATACACATAAAGAGAGAGTTCACTTTTGAGTCAATTTGCAAACTATTTTATATTAGAAATAACATGTTAATCATGACATCTATTGAATTATTTCTGTATCCAATCACAGAATGACTGACTATTCTAGGCAAATATAGGAAGTTAAATAACAATTCTGATAAATTAATTGCTTTGAGAAACACACAAGTCTATAAGTTAAGGTAAAATCATTGAGACAGCTGTACATAGATATCAATCTCCATCAAATTTTTTGCTTGCTTTTTCAAGACTGTGCTTCTCTTATAATCCTAGCTGTCCTGGAACTTTCACTATAGGTTAGGTTGGCCTCAAAGTCAGATGTCTGTATGCCTTTGCCTCCCAAGTACTAGATTAATGTAGTAAGCCATACATTCAGGTTCCATCAAAAATTTTAAATGTTAAAGTATAACATATAGATATGGTAAAAGTGGTGTGCTCATAAAAGTATAGTCTACCTTACATTTTTGTGAATTGAAATATAAGTGTCATGAAAAGAGTAAATAGAAATACTGTTTATTGATGTATAGATAAAATGCATTCTATTATTTTAAATTCTCAAATAGAAGTGGCTTTATTTTTCTTATAACAAAGGTAAGTACTAATTGTGACATGGATATGAATTAATTCTCAACCTGCCACCCCTTTGTGGTAAAATAACCCATTCACAGGGTTCATTAAAGACTTTCAGAAAGCATAGATATTTGCATTGCAATTCTACAGATGTGAAGTAGTAATGAAATTAATTTTGTAATTTGGATCACTACAACATGAGGAACTGTATTAAAGGGTCATAGCATTAGGAAGGGTGAGAATGACTGGAATAATTTACACAATTATATAAAAGGAGATATTTAAGAACATGGATTTGTGGTTATAGGATCTAGGTAAATTGTTTATAATCTTAGCATTTAAAAGTCACCCAACATTAGTCATCTCTCCTATTACTCTCCTTCTATCCCTCCCCCTCACCTGATACCTTCTCTTTTGATCCCCACCCACTCAAGTCCATCTGTGAAATGTATTCTATTTCCTCTTCCCATTGAAGTCAATGCATACCACCTTGGGCCTGGGTCTGTACATTGTAACATGAGTATCTTCTACATTATAGCTAATATTCACTTATAAGTGAGTACATACCATGCTTGTCTTTCTGGGTCTGAGTTCCCTCACTAAGAATGATGTTTTTTATTTTGGTTTCATCTATTTATCTGCAAAACTCATGATATCCTTTTTTTTTTTTTTGACAGCTAAGTAATTCTCCATTGTGTGAATATACCACATATTCTTTTTTTCTTTATTTTATTTTTATTGGATATTTTATTTACTTATATTTCAAATGTCATCTCCTTTCCCCATTTCCCCTCCCTAGAACCCCCTCTCCTATCCTCCTCCTCCTTTTTGTTTTTATATTATTTTAATTAAATGCAAGTATTAAGGTCAGTTCTAGACTTAGGGTCTAGCAATACAATAGATGCAAATAGTCAAGGAACAATCAAGACAATAAACACAAATAGTCAAAGAACAAGCAAGGTAATAAACAAAATTCTGTGAACACTTATCTGTTCTTTGATCAAGTGACATTTAGGTTGTTTCCATTTTGGGGCTATTATGAATAAATCTGTTATGAACATAATTGTGCGCGCATTCTTGTGGTAGAATGTAGAGTCCTTTGGGCATATGCCCACAAGTGGTATAGCTGGGTATGGAAGGTGATCTATTTCCAATTTTCTGAACAACTGTCATTCAAAGTGACTTACAAGTTTAAATTACTACCACCAATGGATGAATGTTCCCCTTTCTCACATCCTCACCAGCATGAGGTGTCTGTCACTTGTGTTTTTTTTTTTTTATCTTAACCATTGTAAGAGGTGTAAGATGGAATCTGAGAGTTATTTTGATTTCATTTTCCTGATAAGCATGTTTTTAAAGGATGTTAAACATTTCTTTAAGTGATTCTTGGTCATTCGAGATTTCTCTGCTGAGAATTCTTTGTTAAATATGTACCCCATTTTTTAGTTGGATTATATGGTTTCTTTATATCTAGTTTCTTCAGTTCTTTATATAGCTAAACATTAACCCTGTCTCAGACGTGGAGTTGATGAAATTCATTTCAGTGTGTTGTCTGGAATTTTGTGCTATTGAAGGTATCATTTACCTTGCAGAGTTTTTAAGTTTCATGAGGTTCAATTTATCAATTGTGGATCTTAATGCTTGTGTTATTGTATTCATGAAGTTGTTTCCTAAAAATATTTGTATAGAAACATAGATATAGACAAGTAAGTTACACTTTATAACAATGACCTTGTTTCTTAATATATAAAACTGTAATTAAAGTTTATACATATTATACACACACACACACACACACACACATATATATATATATAATTGCTGACTATTAATAGATTACACTTTGAACAATTGACCATTTCATTAGAAAGAAATTCTTCTGTAAAACAAAAAATAACAATTTAGTTGTATTTACCAAAATTTATTAATAATAAATATTAATGTGGTCCAGTGTCAATGCATATTTATAGTTGTCACTGATTAAGGAACAAATACAGACTACACTTAACCACCACCCCTTTTCAGACACGCTCTTATATTCAAGATAATATTTATTTTTATGTCTACAGATGAGAGATAATATGTTTGCCTTTAAAAATGAAACTTGTTTTTGGAATATTTCACTTAGCAAGCCTTCTATTTGAGTTCATTTTGCTACAAATGTTGACTTTTAATTTTTATTAAGGCTGAATAATGTCTCATTATGTATATTTACTGTGTTCCTTATTCCTTTATCCATTGATAAGAACTTAGATTGACTTGCTAATTTAACCAATAAATTACAAAGAATACCACAACAAACATGGTCTTATTTTTCACTTTGGCAGTTAAATTTCAAGGATATTTTTGTGAAAACCTTGATTAGTGAGATATCTGGGTCTAGAGCTGAATTTAGATTCTAAACGAAAATTAATTGTATTGCCAAAAATAGTTTTACTGATTTACATTCTCATCAATAATGTATGAAAATAGTTTTTTTTATTTTCCACATTTTCAACAAATTTGTAAATTTTAAAAATCATACATAACCACCCTAATAGAATGCAATATTTTTAATTGACATTTCTTTTCTGACTATATTTTTTTTATTTCTACAATAAATAGAATCCATTCTTCAGTTTGCATATATGAAAAAATCTTACCTGTAGCTTCAGTGTATGATGATGTACATATTCTTTCACCAAAATGAATAAATGTGTTTCTAAGATAGTGACATTTTAATCTTGTTTTATAAAAATTAATTCACATGCTGAAACACATTAAATTATTTTCCATATCTCACAATAAATGATATTCTAGTCCACATTAGTATGAATATATGGTAATAGTCTCAGAATATCATTATAACTCATGATGTCATAGCAATGTCAGATTGTATAAGTATATTCTTTGATATTTATGTGACATAGAGGTTAGCATACTATTTTTCAGAATGAAACTATCCCCTTAAATAACGTATCACTATAACATAATTAGATGCCATTTTCACTATTTTTGTTCTTTGAAGTCACTAATATTGAATTTCTGTTCTCTTTAAAAATTCCTCTTGCATTTTTTTATTACTTAGATTCAATTGTATAATCATGCATATAGAAGATTTTCAATCTTCTAACTTTTGGCTTAGACTTTTCTTAATTATGTCCCATGATCTGGGAGCTTTAATATGGCCCCATTCCAACTGCTTTAGTACAAAGAATAAATTCCTTAGTTTGACTCTAAGAACCTTAATGGACTGGTGCCTTACCTACCTGTCTACTCTCAACTTCTTCTAAAACAAAGATGTTGTTCATACTTCACTCCAAAATGTTGTTTTGCTTCTTTAGATTCTATATTTCTTTCTTCATCCTATTACTTCTTTCTGTCATATGCTTTCTAGGTCTAAACCAAGTTTAAAGCTTTCTTTAATTCAATATCCTTTAGTAATTATTTTCTGAAATCATGACCATCGCTTGCTCATTGCACTCTAAAAGATATCAGTAAAAACATACTTAATGCTCCCAATATTTATAGCTATGTCAACTCATTCTAGTTTTAAAGTCATAGGGTTAAATGGTTGTGTTATTCAACATTCTATATCAGGTTAACATAGATCCAGAAATGAAACTAAGGACTGAGAAGATGGAAGCTTTTAATTACACATAAGTTCTTAAAGTCTGATTAAGATGCCTGTTGCTTGGATATATTTACTATTACTTGTTCACTTTGAAGTTTGCCTGCCTAGATGAAAAACTGAGGAAAAGGAAGTTAGAAGTTTGCTAACATTTCAATATCATGCAACTGAACTCTAAAGGTTAAGTAGCTCATCTAATGTCCCATATTTATGAGCAAAACAATTAAGGTTGCCTCCAAAATATGTAAAATTTAAAAATTAAGTCATAAAATTTATATTGGACAAAAGACAATGTACAAAACTTGCCTGGGAACTTTTGAGTAAAGGCTGGAATTTCTAACTTATAGTTAGATATCATGTACATATTTAAATTTACATAGTTTTTATCTTCTTTCTGGCCAACAACTCTTCCCAGGTCAGATACTCTCCAGACTCCCACCCACACCAAGAGACAGCTTGACTCCAAGGAGGTCTGACACAACCAGGCTCAAAGGTAAGATTGCTCCAACCCCGTTCCCAATAACCTGGCCTAACTGGGAACCCCAGTGGTACCAGTGGACTCAGGACATATCCACCCTGCCAGAGACACATCTTACGTCTGGTCAAAAATTGCACCCCGGGGGAAATTGGTTACTCCAACCCCTCCTCCACAAACATGCAGAGACAGCTTGACTCCCAGGATGTTCATCATAACTAGGTTCACAGGAGTACAGATCAGGTGCTTCAGACACCCTCCAGCACCAAGAGACAGCCTAATTCCAGGAGGTCCATCACAACCAGGTTTACAGGAGGGGCAGGTTCCAGTCAGAGACAGCAAGACCAGTTAACACCAGATGAAACTAGATGGTGTGAGACAAGCACAAGATCATAAACAACAGAAACCAATGCCACGTGAACATGAGAATCCAGGTATCTCACCACAGCAAACCCAGAATACCCTAAGACACTTGATAAGCAAGATTCTGATCTAAAATACCCCATACCATAAAGATGATAGAGGGACTTAAGAAAGATGGAAATAACTAAGAAAATACAGAACACAGGTAAACAGGTAGAAGCTCTTAAAGAGGAAACACATAAATCTCTTTAAAAAACACAGGAAAACACAATCAAACAGGTAAAGGAATTGAATAAAACTGTTCAGAACTAAAAATGGAAAGAGAAACAATAAAAACATCACAAATGGAGGCAACAATGGAGATGGAAAATCTCGGAAAGAGATCAAGTGTTAAAGATGCAAGAATCAACAACAGAATACAAGAGAAAGAAGAGAGAATCTCAAGTGTAGAAGATAACATAAAAAACATTGACACAACAGTCAAGGAAAATACAAAGTGCAAAAAGCTCCTAATCCAAAACATCTAGGAAATTCAGGACACAAGGGAAAGACCCAACCAAAAAGTAATAGAAATAGAAGTGAAGATTCCCAACTTAAAGGGTCAGAAAACATCAGCAACATAATGATAGAAGCAAACTTCCCTAACCTAAGGAAACAGATGGCCATAAACATACAAGAAGCCTACAGAACACCAAACAGATTGGACCAGAAAAGAACTCATCCCTTTACATAATAATCAAAACACTTACTACACAGAACAAAGAAATAAAATCACAAACAGTAAGGAGAAAATGCTAAGTAATATATAAAGGCAGGCCTATCAGAATTACACCAGATTTCTCAACAGAGACCGTAAAAGACAGAAGATCCTGGGCAGTTGTCATACAGACCCTAAGAAAACACAAATGACAGCTTAGGCTACTATACCCAGCAAAACTCTCAATTATCATAGATGGAGAAACCAAGATACTCCATGACAAAACCAAATTTACACAATATCTTTCCACAAACCTAGCACAACAAAGGATAATAGCAGGAAATCTCAAATACAAGGAGGGAAACTACACTCAAAAAAAAAACAAAAACAAAACAAAACAAAAAAAAAACAAGAAATTAACCATCTCACAATAAACCTAAAAGAAAAGAACCATGAAAACAGAATAACACCTCTAACAACAAAAATAACAGGAACCAACAGTCAATGGTTTTAATATCTCTTAACATCACTTGACTCAGTTAACCAATAAAAAGACCTAGGCTAAAAAACTTGATATGTAAACAGGACCCAGCATTTTGCTGCATACAGAAAGCACACCTCAGTGACAAAGACAGTCACTACCTCAGAGTAAAAGGCTGGAAAAATATTTTCCAAGCAATTGGTCCCAAGAAACAAGCTGGAGTAACCATTCTAATAGTGAATAAAATAGACTTTCAACTAAAAGTTATCAAAAGCAATGGGGAAGGACACTTCATATTCATCAAAGGAAATATCCACCAAGATGATCTTTCAGTTCTGAACATCTATGCCCAAAATACAAGGGCACCCACACTTGTAAAAGAAATGTTACTAGAGATCACAGCACACATTGGACTTCAAACAATAATAGTGGGAGACCTCAGCACCCCACTCTCACCCAATGACAGGATGTGAAAACTGAAACTAAAAAGAGACACAAGGAAACTAAATAGAAGTTATGAACAAATTGGATTTAACAGATATGAACAAAACATTTACATCCCTAATAAGAAACAATACACCTTCTTCTTAGCACCTCATGGTACCTTCTCTAAAATTGAATCAGACAAAAAACAAGCCTCAACATATATAAGAAGATTGAAATATCCCCATACATTATATCAGATCACCATGGACTAAGATTGGTCTTCAATAACAGCAAAAATGGCAGAGAGTTGCCTAAAGAAATGTTCAGTATACTTAATCATCAGGGAAATGTAAATCAAAAGGGCCCTGAGATTCCACATTACATCAATCAAAATGGCTAAGATCAGAAATTCAGGAGAAAGAAGATGTCAGTAAGGATGTGGAGAAAGAACACTCCTCCATTGCTAGTAGGATTGTGAGCTGGTACAGTCACTTTGAAAATGAATCTAGAGGTTTGTCAGAAAATTGAAAATATCTCTACTTGAAGACCCAGCTATACCACTCCTGAGCATATGCCCAAAAGATGCTCCAATATTTAACAAGGACACATGTGCCACTATGTTCATAGCAGCCTTATTTATAATAGCCAGAAGCTGGAAACAACCCAGATATCCTTCAACAGAGTAATGGATACAGAAAATGTATTTACATTTACATAGTGGAATACTAATTAGCTCTTAAATAGGAAGCTTTCATGAATTTTGCAAATAAATAGATGAAAATAGAAAATATCACCCTGAGTGTGATAACCCAGACCCTAAATGCCACACATAGCATGTATTCACTGATAAGTTAGTATTAGCCAAAAATTCATGTACCCAGGAAACACCTCACAGACCTATGAAGCTTAACAAAAGGAAGTGTGGATGCTTCAATCACAATTAGAAGGGAGAACAATATAATCACAGGAGGTGGGGGAAGAAAGGAACCTGGATTGGAAAAGGGAGGTTGAAAGAAAGGGAGAGGGCAACAGGATCAGGTATGGGAAAAAGTAGGAGAGAATTCTGGAGAGCCAGGAGAATGCATAGATATCTAACAGTGAGGAGTGGGAAGCAGGAAGAAACACTAGGAAGTCCCATACACCAGGTATGTGAGAGGCTCAGAGGACAGAATGGAGATGACCTTCCTTAGCTCAAATACCCAACAGAGGAGAGATAAAACCTGAAGAGACCACCTCCTGTTGATAGACTTATCTTGCAATTGAGGGATGGCACCATCCACCCATCTCAAAACTTTTAACATAGAATTGTTCCTGCCTAAAGTAAACACAAGGATATAAAAATGGAGCAGAGACTGAAGGTAAGACTATCCAGAGACTACCCATCCATACCATATACAGTCACCAAACCCTGGAACTATTGTAGATACCAAAAAATGCTTGTAGACAGGAGCCTTGTATAGTTGCATTTGAGGGGCTCGGCCAGCACTTGACTAAGACAGATGCACATACTCACAGCCAAACATTAGACTATGCCAGGGGACACTAATGCAAGAGTTAAGGGAAGGACTAAAGGAGTTGAAGAGAACTGCAATCCCATAGAAAGAACAACAGTATTAACTAACCTGACTTCTCAAAGCTCCCAGGGACTAAACCACCAACCAATGAGTAAACATGAGTGGGTCAATGGCTCCTGCTACATATGTAGTAGAAGACTGTCTTATCTGGCATCAATTGGAGGGTAGGTGCTTGGTCCTTTGGACTACTGTTGCCCCAGGGAAGTGAGAAGCTCTAGGGGTGAGGTGGGAGTGGGTGGGTGGGGGAACACCTACTTAGAGGCAAAGGAGATAGGGGATGGGGTGGGAGTTTTAGTGAAGGGAGACAGGGAAGGGGGACAACATTTGAAATGAAAATAAATAAAATAATTACACACACACACACACATATATATGTATATATATATACATATATATACATATATATACACACACACACATATATATATACAGATATATATATATATATCTGTATATATATATAGCTTTTATATATATTTCACATAATTTTCTAGCATCCCATTCACTTAAAATGTATTGTTTTGATGGTCTATTTTGGTCATATTTAAACAACTGTGATAGGAGATTTCCATTAATGTTGAGTAAATTAAAAGTATAGAGTAATTCTATTGTTAATAAATAAAGCCTATCTAAAGAAGCAAACAAGAAAACCTTTAGAAGATTATGAAAATTATCCCTGATTATAATTTAAAATGTAGCTGGCTTAACTCTACACTTCTTTTCTTTCTATATGTTGGAATTAAGTCTGCAGTTTAATCCTGCTCAAACCAGTCTAAGATCAAAACAATGTGGAAAATAAATAGTAATGCAAATATGTGTACTTGCTTTAATGACTTAAACACATATTGTATGCTTTTGAAGACAATATTACACACTTTGGGGAATAACATGGCATTACCATTTTCATAGCTTTTGTCATAACATAAAAATTTAACATGTAAATTATAAGGCTCATCTCATCTCAAGACTAGTTTCATAAATCATCAAACACTTCTCAATTTGATCCAGCTAATGTAATCTTTGTGTGTGTGTGAAAAATATTCCATAGTATTTAGACAAAATGTTAAAAATGAAATAGTCATGGGAGTGAATATCTGCATGATTCTATAAACATTTGGCTATTACTCAGCTTGCTATTTTATTATTCTGTAGATTCAGTTCCTTCAACTAACTTGAAAATACAAGCATTGAGGATCAGAATTATCTTTTCCAAATAATACATAAAAAGAGGAGATTGAATTTGGAATATAAGGTTCCTAGAAAAGAATTGTATTAATGTCCATATTAATATGTATTGAAAAATTCTGATGTTCTTTGCATTTATTTTTGTTTAAATCATGTTTCAGTTTTTGTTGTTAATGGCAAATAGTAAAAAATATTTCTCATCACTCTCTTACCAGTGTCAAATAGTTGATGAGCAATTCATCATTTGTAGAGTCTAGGATTCAAAAATTAAAATTAACAATTTAACAACTTTGGAAGCACTTTTAGGTGCTTAATTGCAAAATATTCCTAATGTATAAGAAAGACTTTATTTGAGACTTTGAGGTTCATACTACTTAGAAAATACTAATATAACAACTTTTACTGATTTCTATACATATTAACACCACTTCGAAGTCTTATGAATCTGTTAAGTCATATCTGGAATTATAGTAATTGTTGGTAGATTATATTCCAGAAATAGTGATACTGTTAGTATGTGAAGATTTTTACATTGTTAAACATTTTTGAACCACTAACATAAAGCATACTTTTTCATTTTCTTTTGATAATGAACACAAAAAGTTTATTTCTTTTCAATGAAGCAAGATTCCTTAGGTTCTGACACAGATACATTACAGATGTCTTGATAGCATACTACATCGAACAAGTTCAGTGGTACATAAGTATTCAAGTGAGAGTGTGTTATGCATGTCCTTGTTTTTCTCAAGTGATAGGGCATTTAGTACTGATAGCTATAGGAATTGGTTCTCTGACTCAATCAGGCAGAAATTTCTGTGATGCTGTTTCTCTTTTCTGCATGGCTACAAAATAGTTGCCACAGGTTCAGACATCCAATCTCTATGACATTGTGTTAAATTATCCAGAACTAAGTTATGTTGACCTTTACATGCAAGTGAGATTCCAATAGAAGTATACATCTATTTGTCACCTAGATCTGAGATACAGAAAACCTCATATAACTGTAGTGATGAGCTGTAGTTTTCATCCTAGAAACAAGACTTTTCACTTACTAGTTATTCTTTGTTAATTCAAGAGGCACATTCTTACCATATTCTCTCTTGTCATCAAATTAACCACAGAGCCTCTCTGCTTCCTACCCAACTAATTTTCTGGGTTTTTTTTTTCTATTTTTTAAAAGGGATTTTTGTCCATCCCACAACTCTGCTTGCATTCCCAAAGGCCTGCTGGCACCAGTGACACCAGGTAAGAACCCAAGCCCTTGCTCACCAGTCCTTTGAAACCACACCTACGAGCAGTAAACGAAACCCTTACCTTGTGCTTCACTTCTAGCCTCATATCTCTTTCTATTCTCCCTGATACCACACAGGCACCAGGAATTCCAGACAACACCAAGGCTCCCAGAGGCAACATCAGCATCCAAATCCCCACAGTCCACATGGGCCATGAAAACCCCAAGAGAGGCAGTATACTAGCCCTGAAGACTCTCTAGTCAGTCAGGTTAAAAGACTAAGAATAAATAGAACCCAAAGGAAAAAATATCCCCAAACCAGCCATCCAACAAAGATAATCTCAGAAATCAGTAATCGGGGCTTTAATAACCACAAAACCCAGATGACTAGAGGCCAATATGAGAACCCAATCAACAACAGCCAGGGTAATATGGTACCACCAGAGCCCATCTATACTATGACAACAAGCCCTGGATATCCCAACACAGATGAAGCACAAGAAAACTGACCTTAAATCAAATCTTATGAAGATGATAGAGGCCTTTAAAGATGAAAAAATAAGTAAATCCTTAAAGGAATGCAGGAAAATAAAACATGTGAAGAAAATGAATAAAACATTTCAGGACCTGAAACTGAAAATAGAAGCAATAAAGAAAACACAAACTGAGAGTATCCTGGAGATAGAAAACCTAGGTAAGAGAACAGGAATTATGGAAGCAAATATCAACAGAATATAAGAGATAGAAGAAAAAAATCTCATACATAGAAGGTAAAATAGAAGATAGTAAAACATTAGTCAATGAAAATGGTAAATTTAAAAAGTTCCTGACACAAAACATCCAGGAAATCGGGGACAATATGCAAATATCAAACCTAAGAATTACAGGAATAAAAGAGGGATAAGATTCCCAGCTCAAAGTCTGAAAAATATTTTCAAGAAAATCATAGAAGAATATTTTCTCTAACCTAAAAAAAGATGCCTACAAAAAGCTTACAGTACATCAAATAGATTGGACTAGAAAAGAAAATTCTCCTGCTACATAATAATCAAAACACTAAATATACAGAACAAAGAATGTAAAAGCAGAAAGGTAAAAAGACCAAGTAGAATATAAAAGCAGACCTATCAGAATTAAACATGACATCTCAACAGGGACTCTAAAAGCAAGAATGGACTGGGCCTATGTATAACAGTCTCTAAAAGACCACTATACCCAGCAAAACTTAGTCACCATAAAGGGAGAAAGCAAAATGTTCCATGACAAATCAAATTTCAATAATATCTATTAAAAATTCAACCATACAGAAAACACTAGAAAGAAACTCCATCCCAAGAAGGTTAACTACACTCAAGAGGAAATGATTCCATGTCAGTAAACACAAAACAGAAACACACACACACACACACACACACACACACACACACACACACACACACTAGTACCACATACAGCAAAAGAACAGAAATTATCAGTTATTATTCCTTAATATTTCATAATGTCAATGAACTCAATTCTCCAATAAAAAGACACAAGATAACAGAATGGATTTAAAAACAGGATATATCATTCTGCTCCATGAAAAATCAAAATTCACCATTAAAGATAGACATTACATCAGAATAAAAGCTGGAAAAAGATTTCCAAGGAAAGAACTCAAGAAGCAAAGTGGATCAACCACCCTAATATTCAATAACATAGACTTTCAACCAAAATTAATAAAAAGAGATGAAATAGGACATTTTATACTCATCAAAGAAAAACATCCACCAAGATGACTTCTCAGTTCTGAATATCTATGCCCAGATGCAAGGGCATGCACATTCATCATTACTAATGTTTAAATCACTCATAAACTCCACACATTAATAGCAGGAAATGTCAACACCTCACTCTCAGAAATGGACAGGTCACCTTGACAGAAACTAAAGAGAGAAATACTAAAAGTAACAGATGTTATTAATCAAAGGGACATAATTGGTATCTACAGAACATTTTACCCAAATACAAATGAATATACCTTCTTCTCAAAATTATGGAATCTTCTCCAAAATTGACCATATACTCTGTCATAATGCAAGCCACAGCAGATAATGAAATTTGAAATAACTCTAAATTTTATCAGACCACCATAGATTAAATCTGGACTTCAACAACATCAGAAATAACCAACAGCCTAAAAAACTATGGAAATTAAACAACTCTCTGCAAATAAATCTTTCTTTATATAATGTAGCAGTTAATCTGGAAGCTGTATTTTTTACCTTGTGTTAGTCCCTGATAACTACAGAAACACTATTTACTTAAAACTGCATTTCAAGAGCTGAGCATTTCAATGATCTACATTAGCCTTTTATGATAATCTGGCTACCTCCCAATCCATACCTATCATTATCTTGCACATTTTTATTGATCTATCTCTCTGGATTTCAGGTGTATTTCCACGATCTCTCTTCAGGCCCCAGACCCCATTATCATGGCTCTAAATCCTCGATCCTCCTTACATGAGTCTCCCTCTCTCACCTCTCTCCTTTCTCTGGTTGGCAGATGTTACTCCCTATTCTTTTTTTCTGCCAAGCCATGGGTGATCAGCATCTATTGACAAGGCAGAGTACAAATGGTAATAACTGCTTACACAAACTTGAGACAGGAGATTCTTGGTATAAGCATTACAATGCCATGGCCAGGTTGAAATAATATATGAGGGCAGAAGAATAATTTGAATAGCACAAGGGTAAACTACACAGGGTATGAAACATGCTTACAACTCTCTACTCAGGGACCACTTGGTCAAGGAAGAAATAAAGAAATAAATTAATGACTTTTTAGAATTCAATGGTAATGAAGGTACAACATATCCAAACTTATGGGGTATAATAAAAGCAGTGCTGAGAGGAAACTTCATAGCCCTGAGTGCTCTCATAAAGAAATTAATGAGATCTCATACTAGCAACTTAATGGCATACCTGAAAACTCTAGTAATAAAGAAGCAAAAACACTTAAGAGGAGTAGACATCAGGAAATAATCACTCAGGGCTGAAACCAAGAAAAAATTAAACAAAGAATACAATAAAATGAATCAATGAAACCAAGACTTTCAGAGGAGCAGAGAACAGAATCAGGGGTCCCCCAAACCCCACAGGCTGGAGACAGAGTTTAGCATGGGGCCCGGGGTAAAGGGGGCTCAGGTTTGTCCTGCAAGTTGGTTGTTCTTAGCTTGGTTGAGGCAGGCTTCATAGCATTTAAGGCATTATTATATTAAGCATTATTAAGGCAGAGAGGCTTTCTACAAGAGAGTAGACTGCTGCTCTGTAAGCTACAGCCTTCTCCATGATTCCCCATGGTGGATCTGGATGAAAAGAGACAGTCAATGATTCTAAACATTTTATTGTCATGGTGGAAAATGGATGCTTAAAACCAAACCCCACTATTCAGGGTGTGCCTGAGATTAAATACCTTTTGCAGTGAAGAATGTCTGGGAAGGGAAGCTTATTGGCTAAACCCTGCAGAGCTCTTGGTACCTTATTAGCATGGGAAAACTCTGTTTTGAGCCTAAGTGAGTACTAGTCATGTCTCTTTTATGTGAGAAGCATGACACATGCCCCAAGTCAGGAGTCTGGCAGGGAGCTAGGAGTCACCTAAGCCTCAGGTTTGTGAACACCAAATCTCCAGGTCTCAACCTGATCTACTTTACCAAACTTCTTGGTATGGTTTTACATCCCACAGTCTACCACATTTTCAAAGAAGAGCTAATACCAACTTCTCAAGACTAGTCTACAACATAAAAACAAAAGGAACATTGCCAAACTCAACTTATGAGTCCATTGTTACCCTGATACCTAAATCACAGAAAGACTCAACAGAGAATTTTAGACCAATTTCCCTTATGAATATTAATGCAAAATACTCAATAAAATCCTTGCAAACCATATCCAAGAACACATTAAAAACATTATTCACCATGATCAAACACTTACCAATAATGCCAGGATAGTTCAACATTTGAACATCCATCAAAGAAAAATGTCTTCACTACCCTTACATACAATAGAAAGCTAAATCCAAAATGTGTAAATAACTTGAGAAATTAGACTTCACCCAATTAAACAAATGGGGGACAGATTTAAATAGGGAATTCTCCACAGAGAAATCTCTAATGGCCAAGAAGGACTTAAATAAACGTTAAACATACTTAGTCATCAGAGAAATACAAATCAAAATGTCTCAGAGATTCCATGTTATACCTGTCAGAATGGCAAAGATCCAAACAAGTGACAGCTCATGTTGGCAAGTATGTGGAGCAATGGCCACACTCCTCCATTGCTGGTGGGAGTCAAACTTGTACAAGAAATTTGGAAATCAATTTGTCAGTGTCTCAGAAAATTGGGATTTACCTCAAGCCCCAGCTGTATGGGTCATATACCCATAAGAAGCCACACCATACCACAAGTATTCTTGCTCAATTATGTTCATAGCAGTTTTATTCATATAGCCAAATACTTGAAATAACCTAGATGTCCCTTAACTGAAGAATGGATAAAAATATGTGGTACATTTTACAATAGAATACTTGTCAGCTATTAAAAACAATGACATCATGGAATATGCAAGTAAATGCATAGAACTAGAAATGATCATACAGAGTAAAGTATTTCAGATCCAGAAAGACAAACATAGTATGTGCTCACTCATAAGTGGATATTAGCAATAAGGTACAGGATAACCATGCGACAATCAACAGACCGAAAGAAGTTAAGTAACAAAGATTATCCAAGCAGGGATGCTTGCATCTTATTGAGAAGGGTAAATAGAATAGATTGAGGGAGATGACTAGTTGGGGTAGAAGGTAGGGAGTGGAACAGGTGGGATCAATTGCCAGGAGGACTGAGGAAAGAGTACATGGAGAAAGAAGAGGAATAAATAAGGTGGAAGAATCTCTGGGACAAGCTAGAAACCTAGGATACTGAAAAATCCCAGGCACCTAAGAAAAGTAACTCTAGCTAAGACTCCTAGCAATGGGCAATAGGGAATGTGAAATGGTCATCTTCTGCAACCAGACAAGAAGACTTCCATCAGAGAAATTGGACACCAAACTAACCACAAATCCTTTGACTCAAAAATTGTCCTGCTTTTATCGTGTGCAGAAGTAAATATAAAGCAGAAATTGAGGGAATGGCCAACCAACGACTGGCCTGAATTGCTACCCATGCCATGAGAGGGAGCCCACACTTTTCCCCACTAATGATATTCTGCTATACTTAAAGATAGGAGCCTAGCATAACTGTCATCAGAGAGGCTTCACCTTGATACTGATAAAAACAGAGGCAAAGACCTACAGCCAAACTTTAGACAGGGCTTGGGGAATCCTGAACGAAAGGGGGGAGGATTGAAGCAGTCAGAGTGGTCAAAATACACAACAAGAAAACCTACAGAATCAACTCACCTGGCTTCAAAGGGTTCCACAGAGACTGAACTGCCAACCAGAAAGCATGCATAGAATGAACCTAGGCCCTCTGCACAGTTTGGTCTTTACATGGTACTCTTTTCAGCAGGAACAGGGATTGTCTCTGGTTCGGCTTCCAGCCTTTGGGTCCCTTTTCTCTAGCTTGGCTGCCTTGTTTAGTCTCAATAGAAAGCATGCCTAGTTCTATTGCAACTTGATATGCCAAGGGTAGATGATATTCATGGAAGAAGAAAAGGGGATGGGGAGGGGGAAGGGAGAAGAGAGGAAGAGACTAGGAGGAGAAAAATGGGGGGGAAGGTATGACTAAGGTATAAAATAAATGAATTCATAAAAAATAAAAAGAAACAAAACAACACAAAAGAAAAGCAAAAAAAAAAAAAATTTACTAGAAACAGAATCTCAGCTCCTCCTGAGTACTAGACCAGCCCTGATGTTCAGTAGAGATCTTCAACGCTATATTGCCAAGAGAAATTAACTCTTATTAAAACTGCTAATAGCCATTATATTCTCACGTTCAAAGACTAGTGTATGTACTTTAATATAAGATGTAATATTTACTTTATTGAATATAGTATTTATTTTAGATTTTACATTTAAATTGAATTTCAGCAGATTTTCTTCAGTATAAGTATTCACTTGATAAAGATTTAATTATAATTTGACTTACCTATATAATTGCTATAAGTGGTGGCTTTGATTATATTATAAAAATCAGATAAGAATTTGGAGTAGAGCAATTTAATGAATATTTTTAATTCACTTTAAAGTAAATTAAAAAATAAAGTTTTAATAGACTATAAAATTGTTCAAAGAAATTTATTCCCTCACTAATGATTTCCTTTGTACATACAAATAATGGTATGTAGCATAATCTTCTAAGATTAATTCTATTACAAATTTGGCTTGTGACTTGCTTCAGATGAAATGAAATTTCAGGGAATATGATCTTGTCAGCAGATCTTTTGATAAGATTTATACATTGGACACCAAGCCAATATTTATTAACAAAGACATGATTATATACCCTTCATTCTTAAATGTGTCATTTTTAACATGATTGTGCAGTGAATTGACAATATCATAGTGAATAATTAGTAATGAGGCACAGTGTAAGGAATCCTTAGCTACAAAATTATTTTGAAAAAAAAATTCTATAATTGGCAATTCAGAGGCTCAATGATTTCCAAGTGTATCCTCTAATATGTACTTGAAATGATTAAGAGGAACTATTCAAATGTGGATAACTGTACTTTCAGAATTTTTTTTTTTTTTAAAAAAAGAAAACTTTAGAAAGCTTTGACTTTGAGTTCATTGAAATTCAATTAGGCCACTTGTCTTAGAAGTAAATTTGAGTTGAAGATCCTTGCAAAGTTCAAGTTCTACTTGAGATTCAGTGCTATACAGCTTTTATTCTTCATCAGACAATCGAGTATGTTGATGGGTTAATTAATCACATCAGCCCAACCTTAAGGCAACAGTTTCAAATCATTCAATGGAGTGTTGTCAATGCCAATGATTTCTTATTATATACTTCCATGGAGGAGAGTATATTACTAATGAACAAGTGTTTAACCCCTCAGTTACACACCAAAAGATTTAAATTTGGTTACTAAGTTTCTAAATGTTCTTACTAAAATTGCATGAAGCTCTTAGAAGTGTAGGAATCAGCTATTGTCAACTAAAAATAATGTTTTAAGATTTTTTATAAGAAATTAAAATAATATTTATATCAACACTAACTCTCTGAAAAATATTGATTCCTAACCTAATGTCCTTTCTCTAGTCTTTTCTCAATTCTCTTTGCCTCTCTCTCTCTCTCTCTCTCTCTCTCTCTCTCTCTCTCTCTCTCTCTTTCTCTCTCTTTCTCTCTCTCTCTCCTCACTGTGGAACTCAGACTTCCTTGAACTAATATAGCCTAAACTGGTCTTAAACTTTAAATTATTCTTCTGGCCTCAGCTGAAAACATAGGTCATGATACATAAAATTCAAGTTACATTTCACTTTATTTTTTAACTATGTGGTTTTGTTAGTAATTAATGGATTAATAGGAAAGTCCAGTGAAGTAAGTATTGGGGTATAAAATTTGAAGAAATTTTTATGTTCTATTGTGTAAATGTACCACATTTGTATTGATAATGAGGCTGTTTCACTTTCCTGTCTATAGCGTATACAGTGTCAATGAACAGAAATAAACAAATACAGTTATCTCTGCAGTTGATTATAGTCTTTGGGAACATATTCAAAAGTGGTCTATTTGGATCATGTGACAGTGTAACAAAAATTAACATTGATTTTCACTATAACTGTGCCACTTTGCACTCACACTGATGAAAAAAAAAACCTGTTTTACTTTCCCTACATTTGTGCTGGTGTTTATCATCGTGTATTTTTCCTTTGAATGTTAGCCATTCTGATCAGGATACGATGAAATTTCAAAGTAGTGTAATTTTGCATTTTCCTGATACAACAATCTCCGTTAGTTTTCTGTTGTCATGATAAAACACTACAACCAAGGCAATTGTGAAAGAAGAAGTTTATTTTGGTTTATGATTCAAGATTATTAGAGGAATGAGAGCATGAGAGAGGAATGGGAATGTGATAGGGATAGGGGAAAGAAAGAGAGAGAGAGAGAGAGAGAGAGAGAGAGAGAGAGAGAGAGAGAGA
>JANHMN010000005.1:22890369-22946114 GCA_030674055.1 Rhabdomys pumilio
AGAGAGAGAGAGAGAGAGAGAGAGAGAGAGAGAGAGAGAGAGAGAGAGAGAGAATATTCCCTTGGGATATCTCTAGGTTTTGAAATCTCAAACCTTACCTCTAGCAATATACTTCTGAAGACCTCCAAACTTGGGAGACCCTCACTCAAGTCTTGGGACATCACTGCCACCCAAAAACTCGAAAGACACTGTACCTGGATGCAATCAGCAGAGGCTTTATTAGGGAGAGTTGGCCGGCCAACAGTCAATTCATTTGCCCATGTAGGAGCTGAATTGACAAAGATCGGCTGGCTGAGGGGCTTTTTAAAAGGGAAAACCACAAACCAGGGGAGTGAGGAGGGGGGGTGAGGTGTTGCTAAGGAAATATAAGATAAAAACAGCAGAGAATTCCAGAGGAACCCAACCTAAGTGAATCAGGGTCATGTGGAAAACACTCTGTATAACTCATTCTTCTCAAAATGTGGTCTTGCCATGTCACTTGCTCAACTATTTCTCAGTTGCTGCCCTGTAACTTGCTCAACTATTTCTCAGTTTTTGCCCTGTCATCGTGGTTACTAGTTTCTCAGTCCCACCTAGATAACTGGCATTCCTCTCTTCTAGTTCCTCAAACCAGCCAGTCTACATTATTAGCTTGCTTCAGAAAAAAATTTCCCTGTCCTTTAAAGAAAAGCCTGTACATATTTTATAAAATGATTTTTGTAATTTTTCACTCTACACTTCTTCCAAAATGCAAAAGTCTCCTTATAATGACAACAGCCCCTCCCAGCTATAGATCAGTTAATATATATATATATATTACTAGGCATGAGAGTTGTTGTCAAGAACCTCCACCCACCAATATTTGCTTTTGCCATCATCCTTGGTTGCCTTTCTGGGAAAACTCTGCTAATTAAGGCTGAAGTCCACCATTGACCAGATAGCCTTTGGACTCTATACAATGTGGAAGAATCCCTTCATTGGCCAGATCTTTTCCTCCTCTGACCTTATCTGTGTAATTCAAAACCACCTACCTGAAGAAGTCACATAGCCTTAGTTAGGATCAATTTCCTTTCTCCTGATAAGAAATCTTTCAGTTAGCACCTGAGATTCCTGAAGTGCCTTCTCATGCTAATGAGGCATTTCAATACCTTAAGCCCTCAGCCAAAGACCTTTCCCCATCCTGGATGTTCTTACCCTCAGCCTCAACCCCAACCTCCAAACATTATAAGACATGAATCACTCCAATTAAAATTTATTTAGTCTGTCCCAGTATAATCATTTATCTTACCTACTCATAGGCCTTCTGAACAACCTCTATCCCCCCACCCAGTTTGTCCTCTCTGCTCCCTTACCTGCATGGAACATCTCAGTAGAGGAACTATGAAGTCAGGGAGAACTACAGCCTTCCAACAGCTAAAATTAAATCCATATTGCTGACAATACTATGTGCAGAGAATTTGAAGATATCAAGATGGAAGTGACATGTAAACCTCCACCCTGAAGAGTTGATCTCATAGTATCAGAGCATGCTATGCAAGCTTCCAAGAGTAGAGAGTAATCAATAGTTCCACCCAGCTGTGATGCCTGTCAACCACAATTAGTAGTATAGTAAGTTATCCCCAAAGGTGCAATAGCAGCACTTATAGTTTGAGAGTAGCCAATAGCTAGCTAACTATTTTCAACATTCTGCTCAGTAGGATGGAATTGATGCTTGGTTCTGGAAACCCAGCCAATTGATTATGCTTAGTGAGGTCCTGGAACCTAGAAATGAACTTTCTATTGCTATTTTTCTAAACTATAATGATTTCTAACTATATTGTAATACACTCGTATATAAGTGTAGCTCTCATACATCATAAAAAAATACAAACAAAAATAAAAACAACTTCTTTTTTTTGCAGTAAACAGAGACCAATAAAGAGTGCCACCACATTTGTGAAAATGAAGAAAAGAGCATAGCTGAAATGTATGCATGTACACATAACCTATACCTATACGTGGGTGTAGTAAATTTGAGGAAAACGGTACAGAATGATTTTAAAGCCAAAATGCCAGAGCATTTGTTGTAAGGTTATGTCTTCTATATGCCACAAGGAATCTGCATACTAGAAATCTCAAAAATATGATTGCCAAAATAAGAGCTAACTATCAACACAACCAGTTGATATGCTGTCATGAATGAAATAATCTCCAAAGGCCCCATTCCTAGATATATCAGTACAGATAATTAATTCTAAGAGACAGAAAATTAATCTTCCCCAAGAATTAGCCTCTTGTTTTTCTACTACCAACTTGATTCCTAAAATCATATACAATACAAACAACACTAAATAGCCTCAATAAATTGTATTTAAGTATTTATGTGTGACACATACATACAACAACAATAAAATACAACAGAGAACATAAGGTTAGGTAGCAAGGAGAAGGAACATCTGGGATGATTTGTGGGAGGGGATATACATGATAAAAATATGTTGCATAAAATTCTTAGTGAATTAATAAAAAGTATTTAAAATATTAACTATGAAACTGTAGTTGAACACAGAATAGGTCTAGAATAATGTGATTGTGTGAAATTATTTTTCTGTCTTGAAGAAATTAATACTTAATAAAGTATATAAAGGCTGGGGAAAGTTGTGCAAACTATACATATATGTATTCTGTAATTCCAGATGTGTTGTGGCGATTTTACCGATAAATATATTAATTTTCATAACAATGTATCATGATAATGATGTAAAAGCTAAAAAACATATAAAATTGTATATAAATTGTATTTCTAACACACATTTCAAGTTTCTTCTCCAAAAGTTTCAGAATGATATAAAATTCATAACAAAAGATGTACCTTAAATAATTGTCATTGATGACCACTTAGAATTTTAAGTATATTTGTTTCTATAAAAAAATTCTGTGTTCTTTTTCTAATTACTTTGGCTTACTGTTGGCTGGTCTAAAGAACCAAAGAATAAATGTTGTAAGAAGGTGATTAAGGAATCCTGATATGCTCAAGCAACTTATACATATTAATTTTAAACTAATTGAACCTAGCCATCCCAATATCCCTTTGGAGAAATTTCGGAGGGAAGAGCTTTCTAAGTAGATTCAGTAAAGTAACTAGATGTCTGTCAGAAATATAACTGCAAAGAGAATAGAAAAATCAAAACAAATATTTCTTTTTTAAATTGCTGTAGAAGGTTTTTTTGTGTGTGCTCTAAGGCACACTGATAAACAGTGCAAATCAATGTCTGTTGTATTGAGAATCTATGGATTTGGGCTAGCTGTGGTCTTCAGGGATTTTCTGATCAATCTTCTTGCCTTCAGGTGAGATTGTTTCTAAACTAATTTAAACAGATGAGTATTATACTTTTAATGATTTCTAGCTAGAAAAGTCACATGGCCTTCTCTACTTCATCAGATTCTTTATTGAGGAACTACCACTGTTTAGATATTTACTTACAGCCAAAAATAAACTTAAATCCACAGAATAAACAAAATATGTTATCTAGAATGGAGGATGGCTTTGTACATCTACTTACTTGGAACAAATAGGCTGCAGGGATTTCTCTCTTTTCATGTATTTCCTAGTACTCAAAGTTTTATGTACAGTGTATATAATAATTATCAAAGTATAAGTTCAGATGTTAACAAGTTTGACATATTTTTATTCTTGTTAATTGGAAATTCTCAAACTTAATCCAAAAGTCAAATAATATACCAACAGATAATAGTAGATGAAGAAGCAACAAATACAACCTCAAATTTGTCATGATAAAGATGCGGATACAGCAAATGACCCAGATAAAATGGAAGTGGATAAACCTCTGTCGTTCATATAATTTAAAGTTATTGAAATACCGGAAATGTGGCTCAGTAGTGTATTACATGTCTAGAACCTAATACAGTTACTCTTTTCATTCATGGCGTGGTGAAATAAGTAGACAAAGTTTAATTAAGAAGTCACATCCATTTCTAAATTTTTCTTTCTTTTGCTTTCATTTGTTTGTTGATTTAGTTTTGCATTACTGAAGAAGATACAGATCCTCAAATATGACAGCATATAATCTATTTTTAAATTATATGACCAATCCTTGCATATTTAGTTTATAAAGTTGAGGAAACTGTTATTGTGATTGCACATGGTTAATATTTTGATAATATTTTCCTGTGTGTTTTTACCTGATTAAGTGACTTCTTTCATTATTGGAAATGTAATGGACTTTATTAGTTAATTTATAAGATATGAAACAAACTTGAATAGTGAGAAGAAATCTCATTGCCTTATGTATATGCTTCTTTGTATACAGTTGACTTCATTTGATTTGGTAATAATCTGTTTTGAATTCACAAATTTAAATTCATAAAGGATATTGATTGACTATTAGTCTTTAGCTTATAATAATGCCCTCCTTTGTCTGAACACTAGGCTGTTGGAAGAAGCAACACAATAGGAGGGCCCTTAATGCAGGTGAAAGAGTCAGAGACAACCACTGCTGCTCCCACTGTTTGGAAGTCCCACAAGAAGAGCAAGGTACACAACCTGAACATATATGTAGAGGGCTTAGGTCACACCCATGTAGGCTCCCTGATTGTCAGTTCAGTCTCTGTGAGATTTCTTGTGGTGTTCCTAAACCCTCTGTCTCCTCTTCTTCCATAGTATTCACTGTACATGTAGCTAATACATTTTGTTTGGTCCCCATTGACCTCTCTTATCCTCTTGTCTTTCTTGTTCTATACTACAATGAAAGACTCTCATTAGATAACAGATTTGTAGCTAGATTGGATATAAAACCTCTAGTTTTATAATAGCAGACTCACTTATTCTTTATCAATGATTCAAATAATTTCCTTCCCTTACATCACTAACTTTTCATTTTACTTCTGAACAGAGTGTTCATCTCTAATTAGTTATGATCACTTTGAGTTTGGGCACCTGTGACTCCAGTTATAAATAGGAATAGAGACTGGGATGTTTCCCCAGTAGATCAGTGTCTTTCTTATTATAACGTACAACTGTATCCCTTATATATTTTCTTGCTCAAAAGTTGTCTTTAGATGAAATCAGTATAACTGCTTAAACCTTCTTTTGAATAGTCATACAATTATACAGCACTTTCTATCCTTTTGCTGTTAACATGTTTTATTTAATCTTCAAAAAATTCATTCACATATAAAATGTACATTGGTAATAATTATCCCTCATTCTCCTAAATGCCCTTACATCACATTCTTATAGTCTCCATGTAATTATTTTTAAATAATTCATTTAATTCATATAATTTTAAGCCCCCAAATTCCCTTTTGCTACCCACTTATTACTGAATGTGGGGTCTTCCACTGGAGAATGCTTGACATACTAGTGGATTCTATCCACCAATCTTCCAGTTCTCATTTTACTTTTGATATTTGTTGAGGTCCAGCCTCAACACAGGATCACAGTTCTCCATTGGAAGCAGGGATATTTGGAAAGCACATAATAAATATACACAGACTACTTTTTGGGTACAAGGCAATTTTTCAAGGCTTAAAGTTTCTCTCTCTTCTCTCTTACACTCTGCTTTCTTTCTCTCTCGCTCATTCTACATTATACAGCATGAGGATGTACACATTCTGCATTCTCCTGAGCTCTATGCTTTTCCCCTGTGCACTTTTCTTTTCTTGAACTCCACACTTCTACACACCTCTGTGTATTCCTGGTTCACTCTCACACACTCTTCACACACATCTCACATACACCTCACACACATCACATGCACTCTCCTTTCACTCACACATACACTCTCCATACACACCTCACATTCTCTCTTCATTCACTCTTCACATTCTCTCTTCACTCACTCTTCACGTTCTTCTCATGTTCTCTAATTCACTCTCTCATTCTCTCTCTCTCACCACATTCACCTCACATGCTTCTTTGCCTTTCTCTTGACACAGTCTTTTATTGATACTCCAAAAGCAGATAGAAAAAAAAGACAGTGTATAATCATTGCCAAATCAAATTCAAAAGAATAATCACATTCCCCAAAGAATTGAGAATTACACTTGTTCCCCAAAGTTTCAAGCTTCCCTATTCCCAGGCCTATAGAGAAAATAATTATAATTGCAAATGTATCATTATTTAAGCTATAACTTTTAACTTATTATACTTCAGAGCTCAGAGCTCTGAGGTCAGCTACTTGCATTTTTCTATGAAGCTCTAATGATAAATAACATGGGAAAAGCTTCCAGGCAGTGGCCAGAAAGAATCAAATTAACCCTTAACTCAGTAGTTCCACTAACTTTCTACTTTTATATATTGCACACAATGACTCTCCTAAGAGTCGGTGTTTTTACTTAGTTTTACTAGTAAAGATTTTATGTATTGTATACTTCCTTATCTAGGAACCACTCTTAAATGTTATGGAAAACTTATTTCATAACTTCAATAGATTTTTCCTTTCTTGGGGTCCCAGTGTTGGCTGTATTTCATTTTTCAATAATTTCTTCAAACTTTCTTTGCAAGTCAAGCATTAATCTGGACCTACCATTGTCCAGTTATTGCATTGTTTCCAAGATGAGAACACGTAGAACCTAGGCCATTGGGACTGTGCTGTGCTGTGCCTATGCCTCAATTTTAATTGTTTAAAAGTCATTTCATCAAGGAACATCTAGTTTCACAGAATTCAACAGAGCAGAAGAAGAAAAATTAAGATAGTCAGAAATAAAAGAATAATTATGCACACCAAGGCCAACTGAATCATGAAGAAATGAAATCTATACAGCCACTGTCCAGGGTTAAGGTTAGGAGAAATGGGAACAACTTTTTTTTTTCAAAGAGCTGCTGCAGGCTACTGAGATGTCTCCATGCCGGGATACTGCAGGCAATCTCTTATTTCAGATGGTGGGTTCCCTGGAGGGATGTATCTCCTGCTTCTCAGGGTCCCAGATACCATCCTTTTTAAAAGGAGTTGCCACAGGCTTCTGAGATATCTCCATTCTGGCCTACTGAAGGCAGTCCCTGCCATTGTATGCTGTCCTCAGCAGATATTCCCTGAGATTTAGTGTGTAGGAGGTAACAGGCAAACATTTAACAGTGATAGAATATGCATAAAGAAGCCATTTGGAAAACTATGATATTAAAAAAAATAAAATAATAATTTATAATTAGAACACAGATGATATGAAAGTTCAGGAGGAAAAGAAAGGAAACTGAAAGTTTACTGTTAACATTTTGATCACATAAAATAAAGTGAATTTCTTATAGATAACACAATAGGGGTTTCAATGCTTGTAGGCTTTGACAATTTGGGCCTCTTAATTGCTATCTATAGATTCATATTTAGCATGTTGATATAGTTTAGTCAATAGTGTTACCTGTTGAGACTCTATTCTGATTGTCTCTTGCAATATTTTTTTTTGTTATTCCTTTAAGTGCATAACTTGTTGGAACAGAATCTTCTGCATGTTTAAAGTTAACAAATAAAGCAATGAGTTTTATTTTGACATTTTCATTCAAATGTATCATTAACATTCTTATTTACTTCATGGTCCTTCCCTGTCTTTCCTCCAGCTTTCTTGAGGGTCCTTTTCTGATCCCTAATTGCCACCTGCTCCCAGTGTGCTTCCAGAACTCATTGCCTCCATTCTACTTCGCTTTAGAACTGAGTGGATTTTTTTACTTTAGTCATTCCCTTAGAGATCTGGGGGTTTCCTGAAGTCAAAATTTACCAAACTTCAATATCTTCCCTAATATTTGCTTCCAAAGAGTTCAAATATATCAAATATATATTCAAAAAACCGGGTTAGAGAAGGAGGCACTTATTCTGGCTTAAAGTTTATGAATGTCATCTATCTGTGGAGAAGCCAAAGTTTCAAGAGCTTGACACAGGAATCACATCACATACACAATCAATCAAGAACACTTTTACCTAGTTCACTTTCACATTTTCCCACAGTCTAGGACCCAAATGCAGAATCTGGCGCCACCCACTATCAGGATGCGTTTTTTCTGCACTTCAATTAACCCAATCAACATAATCTCTTGAAAGCATAAGCATGCTAAAGAGGCCAAGTAACCCCTCACAGGCATTCCTAGAGGCTTGTTTCCTAGTTGATTCCAGATTCTGTCAAGTTGACAGTTAACATCATCACAGAGTTTTAACTTCTCAAACTTGTCTGTCCTGAGACTTCATCAATTTATCAATTGAATTTTAGTGGGGGTTCTATTTGCTTCATTGACTCTCTACATCTGCTTGTTTCTCTCTTAAATTTTGAAGAAACAATTTGTTCTAGGACCTTATTTCTCTTATGGATCTCGGACTAAGTATTTTTGTCTGTATTTTTTTTCTTTTTGCACAAATGGAAAAGCATTGCTAACAACTTTTTCTCTGTTGCATAAAATCCTAGAAGTTCAGATACCATTTACACAGACTACAACACCCTTAATGTCTACTTCATATAACAGTATAACGTCCTCATTCTTTCCAACTATCTTTCCAACTTCCCAACTGTTGCAATTTTCAGGCTTCACATTATCAACTAAAATGGGGGTCACCTGAGACAGAGAAATCAATTTGAGAAGCTTATTGGACTAAATTTTCTGTTATTTCTTGTTCTTGATAATTAGAAAAATTTCAATATAGCTGTTGTTCCATGTTCTTTTGTAACATTAGCATAAACATAAACTTTATAACAAAAAAATCCATTTTTAATTAACAGTAATCACATTTCAAAAACACTGTAAGAAAATGGCTCTGTCTTTGTTTTATAATATATTATGAATACTCTTTATTTCCATGAGAATTCCACCTTCTCTATATAAATACATACATTGTAAAAAACAGAAAAGGTTTTTACAGATAATTTATTGAATTGCTCATTTTTTAAACTACTAATGCCCTGGATTTTCACTGATTCCTTCACCTTTATTATAATTTAGATACAACATGTGAAGTAATAGCATATTATGCTCTTGAAATAAAACTGAATAAATGGAGACTTCTAAGGGTAAGAGAGGCAAAAAATAATCTTGTAATGAATTCACTCTGCCTTCAGACTACTTAACATTAACATTAAACAAATTTGATCTTTCCAAATTATAAACACTTTCCCATATGTTCTAGTCTCTTTGGCTTAAGAAGGTATACTTTAAACTACTGAAAGAGAAACCTGGGCACCAATCCAGTCACAAACCCTTGACCTACAATCTGTCCTTCCTGCAAGATGTGCTGGGGACAATTGTGGAACAGAACTTGTGGGAGCAGTCAAAGAATGTCTGATTTAACTGAGGCACACTCAAGGACAGGGAGCCTATGTCTGACACTGCTTGAGATAGTCAGAAACTGGAGATTGGGTAGCCCAGAGACAGAGGGTGGGACCAAAACCACTGGTCTTTGAAAGTGAATTTATTCCTAATGATATTCTGCTATGTGCTGTAGGAAAAAAAATATGACTGAGGAACCACAAGGTCTCTCACGCCACTCTGTGTGTAGTTGGCTGAGAATGCTCTGGGTTCCTCCAGCTGTAAGTTAGGCCCGGCTGTTCACTAACGGGCTCTCCATGGTTCCTCACGGCGATTTCAAAACCGGTTTATTGGCATGGCAGATGGTGGATGGTTCTGTATGTGTGCCCCCTAAAATCCAGGGTGGACCTGAGTTAAGTAGAGAGGGGAAGAGTTGGGAGGGGCTAGGGAGGAATGCTTAATTGACTGCACCCTCTGGCCTTCAGGTACCTCATTAGAATGTAAATCTCTAGGGCCTGGGGCCTGTTTATCACTCCTACCTGTGTATGTGACTGAAGGGTAAAGGTGGAATGGAGATTAGACCTCATGTCAAGCCCGACAATGTGCTATACTTATACATTGGCACCTAATCCAGATGTCATCAGAGAAGCACTGGCAGTAGATGGGAGCAGATGCAGAAACCCACAGCTAGATATTATGCAGGCAGAAAGTCTAAATTGAGGTCTCCATCAGGGTTCTTCCTTCAGAGCTCAAAGAACTCCCCAAGGAGGAAAGATTTTAAGAGTCAGATGGTATGGAGAAGACTAAAAGAACATAAGTCACCAAATAAACTAATCAGGGCTCAGATTGGCCCACAGAAACTGAAGCAGCCAGCAAGCATGGTGCCTGGGGTTACAGCAGGTCCTCCACATATATGTTATAGCTGTTAGCTTATTGGTTTTGTGAGACTCCTAACAGTGAGAATGGCTGTTTCTTTTACTCTTTTGCCTGTTTGGGGACTTTTTCCATTGTATTGGTTTAACTTGTTCAGTCCTGTCTTATTGTGTCTTGTTTGTCCTTTTTGGTTGTTGTCTCTTGGAGGCCTGCTCTTTTCTGAAAAGGAAATGGAGCAGGGTGGATCTGGAGAAGAAGGAAGGTGAGGATTAGCAAGAAAGAGCAGAAGGAGGGGGAAAAATGTGGTTGGGATGGATTGTATGAAAGCAGAATCAATTTTCAACCAAAGAATTTTTTTTAAAAAAAGTCCGTTTGGACTGAAACTTTCTTTTTAAAAACATGTAAATGAAAACCCAATGAACAAAACAGCTACCAACAATAAGCAAGTGTGTGCCAATTGAAGACAATATGCAGAGATAAAGCCATGAAAAAGACAGTATTCTTACTCTTCCAGTTTCCTGCATTATGGTGGGAATTTTCTGAGTCTTTAGCAAGAACAAATGAAGCAGCTTCTTGTTTGGTTATCTTAAAACAAGCTAAACCGATAAGCCCAAGAGACAAAAACTGCTATTTATTATATAAATATCTCATACTAAATATGTGAAATGTATAGTTGTAAATAATTTATACTTTGTCTTAAGTTAAACAAACAAATGTGTTTAGTTTTATAGTACCTTCTAAAACTTTTCTTTCAATAACAAGTTGGAATCTAACATTTCTCAAGATGACACTTCTGATTAAACAGTATCTGACCACAATACCTCATTAGTTGCTTCTTTTCAGAGAAACAGAAATTTTCTAAGACTATTTGAATAACCGTGAGGATTTATCATCAACTGAAATGGTAAACTTGCATGAAGAATAGGTCACAGAGGTCAAGAGTAGATCAAGTGTTTATTTTTATTGTGTTAAATTTGGTATGCTTATTGGGCAGATAATTGAAGATGCTAATAATCCATTTCTATGAGACTAAGTTCAAAGAAGAATGAGTGCCCTAGTAAATGAAGGACAGTAAATAGCTAGGTCCACTTAAAGGTAGCAATCAAGAATTTAAAGTAGGGCCAATTGTAGGTTTACTTCAATTGCTTTCAGTGGCATGAGCATTACCACTGAATAGGTGGAAATTGTAATTATTCATCTCTGTGCTATTCTAAATAGTAAAATAAAATGGAAAAAAGAAATAACTGAGAGTTACTTTACAATGCAATTATAATAGATCATGGAATTGAAACTTGATAAATAAAGCAAAAATACGAAAAATTAAAGAATATTGAAGGTATGAGTTCTATGTGGGCTGTAAACCAGGAACCTTCAACATAGCTTTAAAAAATATATTAAAAATGTTTTCTTTAAAGTGATGAAAGAAGAGATTACCTGTAACTGAGACTATGGAGAGGTAACAGTGATGAAGAATACGATTAGAATAAATGGCTAAATTAGGGTCTGTTGTCACTACATTGAAGAATAATTTAGTTGCATATTTGAAATAGTTGGCAAAATTATAGGAATCTTGTTAAAAATATTTTAGTAAATAAAAATACACATTTTCAAACAAACAAACAAACAAAAAAAAAAACCTCATGATGATGGTATTGAAATTTGGCTCCATTGGAAAAAATACTTGGTATGTAACCATGAGAACCTGAATTCATGTGTCCAACAGTGAAGTTAGAGCTTGGCTTGACAACACATGCCTTTGAGTGGAAGTAGAGGTGTGGATCCTGGAAATCTGATGGCATTTTGTCTTGCAAAACAAAGATATCTAAGTTCAATGAGTGACACTGTCTTAATAAATAAACAAATAATATTCTGAGTATCAATAGAAGCATATTCTTAAAGTTGATGTTCAGTTTCTACACAAGTGAGTACATCCCCCCCCACACACATCTCTCTCTGTCTGTTTCTGTCTCTGTCTCTGTCTCTGTCTCTGTCTCTGTCTCTCTCTCTCTCTCTCTCTCTCTCTCTCACACACACACACACACAAACACGTACATACACAGCATACTAGATAATTTAGTTCAGCAGTGAGAATAATCTAGTCATCTATAGTTAATGACATGAAATATTGTAGATATATCAGAGAAGATGAAAGTGGATTATAATCTAGAAATAATAACAAAGAGTGTGGCAATTGACTCACCCTATGGAACCAACTACAACAATGGTTTTAAAGAAGGAAGTCATCTTTTCTTATGGCTGTAAGGCAAATTGTGTTCTCAGAGGGAAATTAGAATGAAATCAATGCAAAAGAGTAATGGAAGACCAAGGTTTCTAAATCTAAACACTAGCAATACTTTCTGGTAGTTAATTCTTTCTTGCAGAGAGAAACACCATTTCCCCTGCATAATGATGAAAAAATCTTGACTCTGTTCAGTACCCATACCCCCTCCCGTATCTTAGCATCCCAAAGCATCTTTTACACATTGGCAATTATTCATTTCTAGCAGTTAATGGCTGGATGACAACAATTATGATAGATCACTCAAATGATTTAGATCTTTTTCTTCTACTTGTTTGTTGGTTTGATTTTTTCTGAGAAATAATGTATAGTAGTTTTCTTACAGTATTATTTCTCTTATTAAAAATTATTAATAGACACAAAGTAAATATAATTCCACACATATATGACTATACTATTTAAAATTAGAAATTATAAACTTTTCTTGTAGATCTAAACAAAACCATCAAAACAGAGCAAGACACTTCAACAGACATATGTTATGTTACATGCAGACCCTAGATTAGTTCCTTCCACTTAAGACACTCAATACAACTAAATGCATTTAAATTTATTTCTAGTGTTGCAGATGGAGCCTGTAAGGTAATCAAATACTTTATCACTGAAGGGCATTCCCAGATTCTAGGCCTAATCATTCTTTATCTAGAATTTAAGTTTCTGGTAATATTGTACCTCAAACTTGTTTAGACTTACCCCTTACTCATTTTATCCATACCCTATGTAAAATAAGTAAAAATCAGACCAGTTTCATCTTAATTCTAAACTACAACAGCTTGGCATTGCATAAAGAATGAAATAAGGAAATAAAATCTCTCAAAATGATCTTCAGACACATCACAATACTCTGTAGGCACTATATGGTGTGGATTTCCACAATCCATCTGAAACTACTGTCACCTGTGAAACAAACTCCAACCACCTTCATTGTTTTCTTTAAACATTTAAGTGGATAATCACATCAAACTGAGTGTGAATGCATTATGTTTTCTTTGTCATGCATTCTTTTCACACATATTCTATTATCATAACATTCTTTGAGTCTTTCTACAAACATACAATGTAAATTGGACATTGAATATAAATATGAAGCTGTTTTAGTTTACATCTGTTTGTTACTATTTTAAGTTATATTATATATGTGTGTGTGTGTGTGTAATACATATATATATATATTTGTAAGAATTATGCAGCTCTATGAAAGAAAGAAAGAAAGAAAGAAAGAAAGAAAGAAAGAAAGAAAGAAGGAAGAAGTCATCAAAATAAAACTTGTAATGTTTCCCTTCTTTTTTTTCTCGTCAGTTCACTGTAAGTTAAAATTTGTGGAAATTTTCTGTTTTAATCTTGCAATTAATTTACACTCAGAGTCATGTCTTTGGGGGAAATTCTAGATGTATTTTTGTAAAACATTTTAATTCAACAGAGAAATAGGACTCAAAATCTAATCTACTTTGAAATCAGTCTGTTTGCCTGTTGTCTAAGGAGGATCAAGGAGATTAAATTGCCTCTCAACAGCCACAAAACTAATTAGAGGTGATAGGAAAATGTAATCTATCCTTTTATGATGACACTTTTAAGATGACTTCTATTATTATCAAATTTGGCTAACATGGCTATGCCTGGTTTGGCACTATGTAGATAACATGGAATTTGGGCATTATTTCTTAAGTACCTTTTAATTTATTACTTAATCTAAAGATATTGGAGTGGCTTTTATACAATGCTGATTTTATTTCCTTGTTTACACCGAATAGTTGTGGCATGCACAGCAATTAAATTTAATCTATTCACTGCTCTCATCTCATTAAGTGAGATCTCCAGCCCCAAATCAAATAAATTATTGTTGCAATAGATCGGGTTGGTTCAGCTTCAATAAGAGCAGGTTAGCCACATATTCCCTCTCCATTCTTAATTCCCTCTATTCTAGAAACAAAGATAATAAACTTTCTTGATTTCAGAGGCAGTCATTACTCCTTGCTCTTCCATACATAAATACGATGCTAGTTTGAGTACAAATATTATACAAATATGCATTACTGCAGATGTTTATGACTATTAAGTTTATAATCTACAAATTCACAGAAAGCATAAGCTATTTATAATATCCTTCTACCATGTATTCAAATATTAAAATAATCATGGCTATTTAACTGTGTTTTCCACCAGTGATTGTAATATTTATACTCACTCTACTTGCTTTATTTTGAATTATTTCACTGATTTTTTGAAATAGTTATATGGAACAGTGGCATAATAAAGACTCATATCTGAAAAATACCCTAAATTTCACAGATTTCAATCAGTAGCTAATTTTTAGTAAATTTCAATCAAAACAATTTAAAAATTAAATAATTCAGCATGATATAAACTATAATTTTATTTGCATATATGATTTGAGATTTTTCTGTGAGAAGAAATTAATAAGCATCTTTAGATCCTTTAAAGAATTTTATCATAGGCAGTATTTTTTCAAGTACTTTTCATTCTTTACAAAATACCCTAGGGTTTAGAGAGACAACTCAGGTTATAACATTTGTTGTTCTTACATAGGACTAATGTCCAACTCACTACATTCACATGATAGTTCACAGCCATCCATAACTCCAGTAGCAAGGAGTTAGAATCCCTCTTCTGAACTCTAGGGGAAGAAAGTAGGCAGGTTGTGCACAAAGATTATATATATATATATATATATATATATATATATATATATATATACAGATTACATTAAATATATAAATATACAACAAAAATACAGAGCCAGAGAAATGGCATGGTATCAGTAAGGGATTCATCCACATTTACAAGATGTATCTTTGGGAACTGGAGCAAAAGATTGTTGTTGTGAGTTACCATATGAGAGCTAGAATCTGTCTGGGTCCTTTGCAAGAGCATCAAACACTCTTAACTTCCAGGAGATCTCTTCAAACAACACCTTAATTATTTTTACAACTTCTATAGCATCAGCAATGGTTTTAGATAAGAGTCATTAAATACAGACTGGCAAAAGAATAATACTCAATTGTGGCATAGAACTTTTTCTCCTTTAAAATCTATCTGAATACTATTTGAGGGCTAGCTTTACATGAAGCTAAATTTCACAAATCATGCAATTTATCACATGTACCATTTAGGTTACTATTAACACATCAATCCTAATTGTCCATTTTAATGGCACGCATGCTTAAAATAAATTTAATAGATTTAGCTCCTTAAGTGAACTAGTGTTATAATATTTGTCATCAAACCTGAGAAGAAGAGTTCAAGAACTGAAAACCCTCAGATTATTCTCTGGCATACACAAACATGCCCCACAAAATAAAGAAAAGCAGTTTAGAATATTTTTTTAAAAGAAGAGTTGAAATGATGGCAGATTCCAGTATAAACAATATATTCCTTATTGTAAACAAGTTTCATCACTCAAATTTTAGTATATGTGCTACCAAAAAGTTTGAAATTGGTAACATTTTTGAGAACTTATGAGATTGTGTTTCATACTGTAAAATTGTCATTACATATATTTAAGTAATAAAAAGTCATGTCAAACACCTATTAATGCTTTTTTGTGTTAGTGCAGACAACTAAGGGCCTTGTACATGGTTAGTAATCATACAATTACTAATCAATATTTCAAACCTATTAGTTCCATGATCTGACCATATAAATTCTGAGTTGTACATTACTTCATGATTGATACATTATAACCTCCACTACATTATTTTTTACAATACATTCTTATAGTTAACACACAAGTGATAACATGATATTTGGCTTTGTGTGCTTGCTATATTTTAATCACAATATTATTAATAAATGTCCATGTTATTTCTAGTGACAAGATTCTCATTACTTTATGTGGTGACTACTAGTTTTTATGTCAACTTGACACAAGCTAAGGTCACCTGGATAAAAAGAACCTTATATGAGACAATGCATTCAAAAGTTTGGCAAGTATAGAAAAATTTCTTGATTGATAATTGATTTCAGACAGCTCAATTCACTGTGGTGGTGGTACCTCAGTTCTGGCTGTCCTGGGTGCTATAAGAAAGGCAGCTGAGCAACGCAAGAGGATAAGTTAGTAAGCAGCACACTTTCATGGCCTCTGCATGGATTTTTCCTTCCAGTTTCCTACCTTGAGTTCCTGCACTGACATCCCTCAGTGATGGTCTACAAGCTATAAGATGAAATAAACTCATTCATCCCTAAGTTTGTATTTATCAAGATCTTTTATTCACAGCAATAGAAAACTCAACTAAGACCGTTAAATACTGGAATAGCCTATGCATAATAATTTTTATAAGTTTACATGTTATTCATCTTTTGTCAGATACACTGTTTTCATTACTTGGTTATTAGTAATACTATATATTGGGGTTTTAATTTACTTTCCTTAACCTTTTGATCATTTGAGTATGTTCTCTATGAAAAAATGTCTTATCATGACAGAGATTAAAATTTATGTAAACTGATTAATTGGAAGTTGGAGAAATACATTTTCTAAATATGAAATTGAAAATAATATATTTAAAAACACTGGATTTGGAATTGAAAATTTGATTTCAGCTGATATACCATTATTTAGTATAGAATATAATAAAACTTGATAATGCATATACAGTGTTAAAATAATATTAAATTTGTGATATATATATATATAAATAATAATGACTAAGATTTTTCTAGATTTATTTCTAAATTATGACTTTTGTAATAAAAGGAAAACCTACCAAATATTACAATCTTTTAAAAAATATATAAAGCATAAAAAATTCACCTACAATTTCATCAGCTAAATGAAATTACTATATTTTTTTATTTTAGGATTTTATCAATAATGTATATGTCTTCTTAATTATTATTCAAAAATATGTAATTTCATAATTTGCTTACCACATTTGGGAATACTCAGAATTCATATGCTGAAAACAATAAAAGCTCAGATCATTGAGCAGGAACCAATTTTCACATTTAAGAGTAGCCTATATAAATTTATTCAAAATTTCACTTAGGATGAACTACATGTTTCTTTAAATATCCTTGGGCTTAGGGAATAGATTACTTAGTAAAGGACTTGCTACACAACCATGGGAACCTGAGTTTAGTTCCTCATCTCACATATAATATCTATGCATGGCTGTTCCTCCCTGTAAACCAAGAGATGCAGACCAGGATGATCCTGATAGGCCCTGTGCTGAGGGACAGAGACAGACCAAACTTGAGGAACTGTAGGCAAGTTATTCTAATCAAAATAAAACTAAAATTTATAATTAAAGTGAGAGATTGTCTCAAAAAGTAAGATAAGCAGTTGAAGCAGGAAACTTATATGGACTAGCACACATATATGTATACACACTTATAACACACACACAAAGAGAGAGAGAGAGAGAGAGAGAGAGAGAGAAATCTTATAGTTAACAGTAGATTGAGGGTTTATGGTTAAAATATTCAAGTAAATGTATGACTCCAGGGATCAAGAGATTAAAAAAAAAAACAGATATGTTTATTTATCATAAGAATACTTGTAGACAGACCAAGAGACCAAGAGATTGGGATGTTAAACTACATTCTAGCTATTCTCAGATGACATGAAATAAAAATAAGACAATATAAAGATCAAATCCAAGCACATTTTTTTTGCGTGACCATATAAGGGGTCACCAGACATAGTGTGTCTCAAAACACCATCTGTTTATTATCACATAGCTTCTGAAAACTAACTTCAAATTCTTTCAATGGTGAAATCAGTGTTGTAACTCATCTGAATATTCATTTAGAAATTCAACTAGGCAATCATATTTTCACCTTCTCTTGAGTTACTGACAGAATTTATTTCTTTTCATTTGTAGTATTTATGAATATTTCGTTTTGTTCACAGCTAACTGCAGAGAAATTCTGTGTGTTTTTTTAGTCTCTAATTTTAGGGAACATTAATACTTATGTCTCTTTTTATAATTTGTGTTTTTTAGCCAGGCAGTGGTGGCACATGCCTTTAGTCCCAGCACTTGGGAGGCAGAGGCAGGCGGATTTCTGAGTTCAAGGCCAGCCTGGTATATAGAATGAGTTCCAGGACAGTCAGGACTACACAGAGAAACCCTGTTTAGAAAATGGAGACAGAAGTTCATGTGTCTCCACCAGTCAAAGATAGTTTATATATCTAGGTTGGATATTAGGTTACACTTCTGGTTGAGCATTAACATACTTATAAAGCCTTTGATTAACATTTAAAAAAAATTGTATAAAAGCCAAATGGAAAAGGGGGCACAGGATAGGGGTTTTCTAGGGAGGGGAAATGGGGAAAGGGTTTGGCATCTGAAATGTAAATAAGATATCAAAAAAATAAATTAATTAAAAAAAAAGAAAAACAATAATAATAATAATAATAATAATAATAATAATAATAATTTGTATTTTTTATAGTTCATATTCTCCTTTGTCTCTCACTGAAACCCTTTTCTTCCCAATGAGTATCTTCTACTTGGATGTCTCTTTTCTTTAATGTTTACTTATTAACTTTTTTCTTTGTTAATTTCATACATGTATATAATGAATCGTCATGACTCTCATTTCCCATTATTTCCTATGTCTCTTTGAACATCAAGAATATCCTTCCTTTCTGCAAGTCCCTTTCCCACATTCACTCATTTGTTTTGGTGTGATGAAGGAGTTTAACAAGTCATCACAAATAAAACATTTTATTCTTCTTGCCCCCATTTAACTTTGCTTGTTGACATGAATACACATTCCACTTCCTGGCCCTCCTAGGCTTGTTCAAACACAGCAGTCTGTGGGAGTCAAACCTTAACATAACCTAATGTAAAATACATTTAGTACAACTTCAAAAGTTCCCAGAGTCTATAGAAGTCTCAACAATGTTAAAAGTCCAAAATTTAAAGTCTTCTCTGAGATTCCTTCAATCACTTAACTGCAGTTCTCTATAAAGTGAAAATAAATAAGCAGTCCATAACATCATAGTTAGGAAATACTGAAACAAATAAGACCAAACACCATCTGGGCAAACTCCAAATTATTTATCTCCATGTCTGATGTCAAAGTGCCCTTCAGATTTCCAACTCCTTTTAAAGTTGTTGACTGCAACAAACTTCTTTCATCTGGGCTGGTTCCATTCCCTGTTAGCAGTTTTCCTTGTCAGGTATCCCACAGCTCTGGCATTTCTAACATCTTTGGGTCTTCAAGACGAGTCTTATAAAGGACAACATTTAATTGGGACTAGCTTACAGATTCAGAGGTTCAATCCATTATTATCAAGGCTGCCCGATCCAGGCAGAAATGGTGCTGAAGAAATTTTAAGGTCTATATCTTATTCTGAAGGCACAGGAGAAGAAGACTGGCTCTCACATGTCTAGGAGGGTCTCAAAGCCTGCCCCCAGAGTGACACACTTCCTTCAACAAGGCCACACCTCTCAACAGTGCCACTCCCTATGAGCTAAGCATATTCAAACCACCACAAACAGATTCTCACATACCCCAAATGATGCTACTTAAACTTTCCTCATCTTATTCACTGGTTAAATAAATGTCACTGACAGACAATTATTGTGGAGAATAGAGGTTCAAGTTGGTTTTCATTTACTGGGCTAGGAGATGCAGGTAAGGACCAAGAAGAGAGAGAAGAAAAGGCAAAAAGAGACCAAAAGAGGAGGAGACTACTATAAGGGTAAATGGGTGATAAGCATGTGGACAGAAGAAATGGACCCTGAGGATAGGCTTGTGGAACAGAAATAATCCAGGAAAGTAACACTGGGATTGTGGATTAAGCATGAGTTAGAATAACTTAAAAGCTGTCCAACATAGGCTTATAGCTTGTCAAATAAAATACCAGGTTTTATTTCATTAATACAGGGTAGCTAGAATATAAAATTTATTTGTAATTTCTACCCAAACTCTGATTACTGAATAGTTTCTACTCCATCTTCTGGAACACGCATTGAGTTGTTGACTGACTTATAATAGTTATTTTGTGTACGGATCAGCATGCCACGCTTACTTATTCTCTACATTTTAAACATTTGAGAGTCTTTACAGTAATCAGTGTCTACTGCAAATGAAGCTTTTCTGATGAAAACAGTACTGATATATGGGCATAAACAGGAATTACTAAGAAAGTCATTTTGGTTTCCATCCATTTAGCAAAACTAGCCAATTCTACCCTATTGTATATGAACTCTCAAGCGATTAATGACTTTTGCTTCATCAGATTACTTAGCAACTTTGACTATTGTGAAAGCTAGCCAGTATGGAGTAAACTTCTAACTCAGTTCAAGCTTGATGTGTCAATGCCCTGTAACTCAAACTGTGTGGTGGCATCATCAACAAAGTCTTATAATGTTCTTTTAAGGGCACTGGAAGTAGAGAAGTCATACCCATTCTGGTCAATATTCCTCTGGATGAGCTCAAAGTCAACCAGATAATTACATTTGCAAATTCTTTTACTTTGTCTCTATTGTAGTTCTTATAAGCATTCATAAATATGAAATGGTGAGTATCAAAAATCCATATTATAATTGTTTTAAACTTAAAAATCTTAAATATTGCTGAGATTTGATAGTAGAATCAATATGTATAAACAGAGAAATGAACTGAGAAATATCTAATAATGAACTATGCCAACCATTCACCAAAAAGATGATGAAAACAGAAGAGAAATTAAGGAGATATAGGAATAGGGTAAAAAAATAACATTTGTGCTATATAGTTGCAATTAATTTTTTTTCCAAAGAGGAGGCAGAATAGTATAGAGAGATAAAACAGGATAGCAATTGATAAATTTCTAGAATTGATTAATTATATCAATCAGCATGTTTAGCATGTATATTGTAAGTTAAAAGATTAAGGAGATATAGTGTCAAACACATGAAATCTTAAAAGATATAAAAAAGGTGGATATAATAAACAAAAGCTCTACATTAGTAAGACAGAAGGGAAGTAAAAAGATTTTATTTTATTTTCTAAGGCATTAAGATATTTATAAAAACCAAACAATTAAACTTTATCTAAGTTACCTCTTCTATGATAAGAGATATTAAAAGACACTGTTCTTATCAAGTAGGGAAGTATGCCATGCATTCTAATTATTTAAATACTTCA
Source organism: Rhabdomys pumilio (assembly GCA_030674055.1). Lineage (NCBI taxonomy): Eukaryota > Metazoa > Chordata > Mammalia > Rodentia > Muridae > Rhabdomys > Rhabdomys pumilio. The sequence goes on from JANHMN010000005.1 coordinate 22,911,846, forward strand.
CAAGCATGGGAATTCCAGATAATTACTGCAATCATCACCACTTAGCCACTAAAATTTCCATCTTGAGGAGTTTCTGGTGAAGGTTATCTTAATCTAGAGGCTGGTGAAGTTCAAAGTGTCTGTAAGTGGAATCTAGAGGACTAGTAAACTGCACAGGAGGTAGTGTGTGTGTGTATTTTCATCAATATCCTACTGAACTTCAGCATATAAAATGAACAGCAAACTGCAATGGTTTTGTGAATATGCAATATTTTGGTCTCAGAAGTGCGTGTATCTTTTACATTGTATTAAACAACAACAAATATATGAAATGATGGTTGAATACTAAGAGTTAAGGACAGGTTCTGTGAAATTCTGTGTAGCTAAGTGTCCTTCAAAATAGTTATGTTTATACTCAGACTCTTGCAATAAATGTCTTAAGACAAAAAAGTGCTTTTCACAGTGGCTGATGGTTAAAGCAGTAATTCATAACTGTTTAAAGTGGAAGAATAAGTGAGTGCTTGAAGACTTGTTCCCTAATAGAACGTCTGTATCACCTTCTCCCAACCCCAGCGAATGGAACAGCAGAAAAAAATACAATGACTGTCTAAGTTAAAGAATGTGGAGGAGTGTGGTAGAAAGCTGTCGCCTGGATATTGCAATGTCAACATGTGCACTTAAGAACTCACAGCAGTTGTGACCACCTTCATGATGTTGAATGTATGAGAACAAGAAAAAGTAATAAAGAAGAAAGGGAGCCGGGCAGTGGTGGCGCACTCCTTTAATCCCAGCACTTGGGAGGCAGAGGCAGGTGGATTTCTGAGTTCAAGGCCAGCCTGGTCTACAGAGTGAGTTCCAGGACAGCCAGGACTACACAGAGAAACCCTGTCTTGAAAAACCAAAAATAAATAAATAAATAATAAATAAATAAATAAATAAATAAGAAAGAGGAAATTAAAGGAAGTGAAGGGCATGCAGTTATGGTGGTGGTGAGTTGAGAAGAGATTAGTAGAAGCAAAAGCTAGTTGAAGGTAAATGTGATCTAAGTGCTTGGGGTACAAACTTGTTACTGTTATTTTAATAGACATAATCTGAGCCCTGATACTATTAGGAAAAGAGTACATGCACTGCAATGTAGAGAAACAAAGTGAAGTCATAGAAAAAAGTACTAAATAATGGGGTAAAAGACATAAAAAAAAATGTGTTAGACTGAAAATGTATAAGCTGAACAATAGAAGCCAAAATAAAGCAATGAATACATTAAATATGAAAGTGATAACCATGCCAGAGAAAAGACAAATATTATTAATTGATAATTGATAATTTTATGCTGTCATTTCAAAACATGAGGAATAAAATTGAATACAAATGATAAAAAATCCAAAGCAATAATCTATTCAAATTTAGTGCTCTTATTATAAAATTAGATGCATTATATATTATCTCCAATTGTTAGGTATATAAAAAGTTCTGGATACCAAACAGTTAAAATGGCTGATTGTGTATAAGGTATTACAAGAAAAGAACAGAATATCTGACAGAAGTACAGAGGGACATAAGAAATCTACCATCATAGGATAACACTGTAACAATTGTTCTCAATAATACAGTAACTAGCTTGGACAATAACTACATAAAAATGAGTACGATTTGAACTATTATTACAATGCAACATACTTATACAGGGCATAGACACAATACATGTAGAGTACATACTATTTTCAAGAAGAGTGAAAAATATTTCATTGGTATGTTGTTGTTCAGCATGCATGCATATCTGGGTTTAAGATTCAAACATATATATATGTTTATTTTATAAGCCCATCTTCCTTACAGTAAAACAAGTTACTTCAAATTTCAAATCTTTTATTCTAATGATTTATTTTAGGTTTGGAGATCATAATGTAATTTCATCATTTCCCACTTCCCATACTTTTTTTCAAAACTTCCATATACTTCTTCCTGCAACCACTCAAATTCATTGATATTTTTATTAATTATCATATAATGCAAACATACATACATATATAATACATATATATCTTCCTAATTACACATATACAACTTAGTCTGTCTAATGCTTATTGTATGTGCGACTCAATTGAGAGCTTCACACATCTCAATAAAATCATTATACATATGAGCTAAGTTTTCTTACTACATGTCAAATGTGCTAGATATGATTAAGTCAATATAGCTCCACTATTCTTAATGTACTTAAATATTAGTGTATGCAATAGTAAGTAATGCAATTTCCTAAGATTAAAATTTAAAACTGTAAAACAATTTGAACTTAATAATATTTAGAATATTAGCTATGTGACTATTAGTATACAGTCAGAGCTGTCTACAAATATGTATAGTCTGAAATGCATACATCAGAACAAACAAGTTATGCACATGTTCAAGAGCAAACTGTAATTAATTTTAATCAAAATGTATCTGTGCAGTAATCTTTTCCTAAACAATACTTGAAAGAATCATATGTCTTTTATTATTGCTGCTGTTTTAATCTGGCATGGGTATATACTAGGATTGTTGATTATTTCATTTTATAGCTAAACTGATTACATTTCATAACTCATTTTATTTACTGTTATTAGACTGAAGACAATAGCACAAATATTCACAGGGAAGGTTTTACTCTCATGGAGCTTTCTTTTAAAGAAATTCCTTAGTAAGACAAAACTCTTCAAATAAAGGAAGGAAATGAGAGGGGGGGGGTGTGTGACAGGAATCCATAATCAGAATATTTTATGCAAAAATTCTATTTCCATAAAAGTATTTTTTTAAAAAGCAAGTTTTGTTTTGTTAATCAAAGCTAATTTCTGAATAACAGCACAAACAAAATGTAAAAATGTTCTGGAGTGCTTCACGAGGGAGCACAAATTGGAGTTGTTGAATCAGTTCCATATTCTTTCTCTGAACTAAAGGGAGATTTTATTCTATGAGGTCAATATTTTCCAACAGACTGGGTGAAAGGGGAGGAGTGCAAAAGCGGGGCCAAGGGAAAAAAGCTCAGTAATGATTGGAGTATCTAGAGGTGTTAATTCTGCAACCAGAACAGGAGCTAGCACATGCAGTGAATAGCACAGTGTAATTTACACCCGCGGAAAGAAAAGTAGACACTGGAAATTAGATCCCCATTTCAGCTGTCATATACACTGACACTTGGGAACATGTGTTTTACTCAAAACTGTTTATATGAAGAGAGAACAAAGCAAATAGAATCTCATGGAAGGCTGAGCCTCTAATATTTGCATATACAGTGGTTAAACACTATAGTGGATTTTAAGATATTATATTGCATATATTCACTTTTGAAAATTAATCACAATACTATTCATAAAATCAATACATTAATTAATTGTTTGAGGAAAAATGTTAAATGTCCATTCTCCTATTTGATTATGATTATTTTTTTTACTTAATTTAGAATGAAATATATTATTTTAGAGAATCATTTATATGAGCAAAGATGTCTGTGTTTTTGAAAATGGTACATTATGAATTTTAGCTTATCTAAATTCCATGTAAATCTGAGCAATATCTATTGGTTCTGATCTACTAAAAATTTAAACAATTAAAACAATCCATCAAGGCTTAAAGGTACAGTAAGAAATAATTTGCTTCACAAATGCCCATGAATATGAATTAAACTTGGACTGTTTAGTACAGAAAAGTACTAGTTGGCAATGGTAGTCCCACTACTTAAATCCAAGTACTCTGAAGGCAGAGGTAGATAGATTTCTAAGTTTAAGGCCTGCCTAGTTTACAGAGCTAGTTCCAGGGCAGCTTGGCCTACACAGAGAAAACCCTGTCTGAAATAAAACAAAACAAAGAAACAAAAAACAGATAAAAAGAAAGTATAAAATACTCATGAATAAACCAATTTATAGCTGTACTTTGCTTCTTAAATTTGTCTAATTCTGATGTATTAGTTGTGTATTACATTATATTTGGTTTTCTATATTCAAATATTTTGTGTGTTTTTGTATACAATAATTTATATATAATTTTTATTTGATTTGTTAAAGATAGATTCTTCTTTCATTCAATATATTCCTACCACAGTGTCTCCTTTCTCTAGTAATCTCAACTACCCCTCCTCCAGATCACTCCTGTCCATTTTCCTTCAGGAGGAAGGAAACAGTCCTCCAAGAGATAAAAACCTAACAGGACAAAGCAACATACAATAAGACATTGCAAAAGTCCTTATATTCAGGCTGGATAAGGCAACCCAACAGGAAGAAAAGAATCTTAAGAAGCAGACAAAAGAGTGATAGATATTTGTGTTTCCATTATTAGTGGTCTTTTAAAACAATCTGGTGCAGACACATGCTGGCCTTGTACTTGCTGCCTCAGTCTCTGTGAGCCCATGTGAGTTTTGTTTACTTGATTTGATGGGCCACGTTCTCATGGGATCTTCCATCCACTCTGACTCAGAATTTTTTCTCATTATTTCACTGTTCCTTAAGAGCCCATTTCTTTTCTCTGTTTTAACATATTTTTATTATTTAAAACAGTTTTAAAATTTAAATAAATTTTGATGATATTCTTTCCTCCCACAAGTTCTCCTAGACAGATCATCTCCCCCTTCCTATCCACCCTATCTTAATTCTGTCTTTAAAAAAAAAAAGTCACAATACAACAACATAATTTCCCCAAACCAAGGAAACAAAATAACAACCCCCCCCCAAAAAAAATAGCCAAACTCCAACAATGGAAACAAAAGTGCTCTTTTGTTTTCTAATAAAACAGGACCTAAGTGAGTCTGCATGGGAGAGGATGTTGGAGGTAAAAAACTGAGAGAAGTAGAGAGAGGGGAAACCATTATCAGGATACATTGTGTAAAAAAGGAATCTATTTTCAATAAATAAATAAATAAATAAATAAATAAATAAATAAATAAATAAAAACAAAAAGAAATTATACTAGCTTAGTGAAATGGCAATACTAAGTTCTCATTATCCATGGTTTTCTTTTATTTTTGATAAATGATGAAAGTATATGTATATCAAAAATTGTTTTAAAATATATTTCTGTATGATTTATTATCAAAAAACTGAAAATAAATAAACTAGAATTACAGGTGCAAACATGACTGCAAAAAAAATTAGTGAATGTCAAAACTAAGTCCCAGAAAAATCAATAAGGTACAATTTACTGTTGGAAACATGTGAAATAAAATTATTCTAAGTACTCTCATTTCATTTTCAGACACCATTTAATCATAGAGAGAAGCCAAATTCAAAGTACCAGGCTCTAGGGGAACTGGGGACTTCCCAATAGCTGAACAGCTTCTATTATAAGGAAACAGTTGTCTGAGTCCAGACATTTCAGGGACAACTGGTAAGGGAACAGTTGTCTGAGTCCAGGCATCTCAAGGACAATTTCTCCATCTTACTGGCAGGGTCAAACTAAGTTCATGTTCCCAGGCTTAGGAACCTACTCCTAATCTGATTGGTGAAAACTCCCTTTTTCAACTCCTTATGTCAAAATATGATTGGACTGCTACAGCCTAACCCACCCTCCATCACTGTGTGGTCTCATATTTTCAATATGCTGTGCAATTTCTCATCTTTCAACTCCTATGTCTAATCTGTGGCCCTGAAAAATCACTATTGGCTTGATTATATTTTTTTTTGTCATCTGCATGTACCTGGTGTTTGTGTTATGTTGGATTTAAGCAGATGCCACAGCATTTACATGTTCTTAATAAGTACCTGCAATGCTTCTAGAAAATTGTCTAGGTATTTAAAGTGCAATACATTTTTTAAAAGATCCCCTCAGTCAAGAAATTGAGAGCCAGCAACTGGCCAGAGTTCACATGCTTACTATTTAAGTGAGGTAATACTTGATCACAGATAATTTTAACTCTAAAATTTTAACTCTAACCCAGTACATGATGAAAGCACTAACTAAAATCCATTGTTCCTAGTATTCACTAAAACCAAAACCAACAAAACAAACAAACAACTTTTCAACCAGAGATCATCTAAGGTATCCTCTTGGGAAAGTAGTATCCTACTGACCCATTAAGTATACTGACAAATACAGTCAATACATGAAAATACTATGTAAAAGATAGTAACAGATTTGCTTGTAAATTAGTTATTATAAACATGCAAAGCCTCCATGCATTTGCAAATACAGTCAAATATGACTCGCAGTAGTTAAAGAAAATTCTCATGGATCACATAGGGAATAATTCTCTTCAAATCAGACAATGAAACTGTTCTTTCTTTAAACAATCACTGTTTGTCATTGTCTCAAGTAGAATGGCATCAAAATGCATAGTGTACTTTTTGTCATAAATGCTGTGTTTCTTGTATATATTATAAATTATTTCTGAATCATTTTATATGATGTCATTGACTTAATTTAGGAGGCTATAAAAATTGCTTCCATGAGGTTTATAACTATTTTATGAAATAATAACAGCTTCACTATAGACATGACTGGCACTAGACAAACTATGTAGGAATTCAGCTTTAACATTCATTAAGTGTGTGACATTGGTTACATCTTAGAATTTCTCCTTTATTCGATTTTCTTATCCATAAAATACAGCTTTTTCTTCTGAAGATTTTACGAGGATTAAGTTTGAATCTATGTAAAGTTCCTAGACCAACAGCACCTTGTTTGTGGTAAATACTAACAAAGAGATAAAAATGAGCTACAATTCTACTAGAACATTGTCCTTCTTTTTTCGATTTTGCGTTACTGGAATTTCTCTTTACTATGAAATGTTTTGTTTCTATATTAGTACAGAAAGATATCATGATGTTTTCGAGTATTTTTGAGCCTGTTGGTTTTTTGTTTGTTTGTTCTGTTCTGGTTTGTTTGTTTGTTTGTTTGTTTTATGTGACAGGGTGTCTCTGTGTATCCCAAGCTGTCCTGGAACTTGTTCTGTAGACCAGGCCAGACTCAAACTCAGAGATGTGCTTGCCTCTGCCTCCTTTGTGCTAGGACTACGTATTTGTGCCACCACTGCTAGGCAAATGATTATATATTTTTAAGTCTTTAAAGATTTATTTATTTATATATATGAGCACGCTATCACTGACACAGCAGAAGAGGGCATTGGATCCAATTACAGATGGTTGTGAGCCACCATATGGTTGCTAGGAATTGAAATCAGTGCTCTTAACCCCTGAGTCCCAAAGAATTATATTTTTATTGTTTAGTAACATTGTAGAAGAAAATAAAAATATGAAGTCATTTAAATTTAAGAAAAGAAGTGCCCTCATTTATGTTTATGTTACATTTCTTACTCTGTAAGAGATTCTGTTTTTAAATGTTCAAATCTAAATTTTGAAAAAAATATTCACACATCATATAGTGACCTTGGCTTTAATATAAACAGACTCAAAAAATGGATTATAATTAAAATAAAATTGTAGTATTTACTACCTTCCTTTTTTCAAATACACTTAAAACTGAATTTTAAATGCTTGTAATACTTTCAAGGCTATTCCTTACTTTCTCTTCTATTTGATTTAGTGTATCCTGTTTTATGTTGAGGTGTTTGATCCACTGAGACTTCAGTTTGGTGCAGGTTAATAAATATGGATCTGTTCACATCTTTCTACATACAGACATTCAGTTAGAACATGATCTTTTGTTGGAAATTTTGTCTTTTTTTTTCCATTGTATGTTTTTGGCTTCTTTATCAAAAATCAACTGTCCTGTATCTTCCATTCTATTTCATTGGTCAGTCTTTCTGGTTTTATGCCAATATCATGTGGTTGTGATTACTATTGCTTTGTAGTACAGCTCGAAATCAGGGATGGTGATACTTCCAGTTCTTTTATTGTACAGAATTGTTTTAGCTATCCTGAGTGGTTTTGTTGTTTGTTTGTTTGTTTGTTTGTTTTTCCATATGAAGTTGAGAATTATCCTTTCAAATTCTGTACAGAATTGTGTTGGAATTGTTAGGGATTGTATTGAATCAGTAGATTGCTTTTGAAAAGTACAGGAAACAACTTCCTGAACAGAACAGCAACAGCTCAGGCACTAAGATCAACAATCAATAAATGGGACCTCATGAAACTTAAAAGCTTCTGTAGATCAAAGGACACCATAGATTGGACAAAATGGCAGCCTACAGAATGTGCAAATATCTTCACTAACTTTATATCCTAAAGAAGGATAATATAGAAAATATATAAAGAATTTAAGAAGTAATTAGACTCCAACAATCTAAATAACTCACTTTAAAAATGTTGTACAGAGCTAAACAGAGAATTCTCAGCAGAAGACACTGAAGTGGCCAAGAAGCACTTAAATAAATGTTCAATGCACTTAGTCTTCAAGGAAATACAAGCCAAATTGATGCTGAGAATCCCTCTTTGAATTGTCAGTGTCTACAATCAAAATATCATATGATAGCATATGCTGACAAAGATATGGAGCAAGAAGAACACTCTCCCACTGCTGGTGGGAGTGTAAACATTTACAATCACTTGGAAATCCATTTGACAGTTTCTCAGATAATTGGGAATTACTGTACATCAAGACCCAGCTATACCACTCCTGGGCATATACCGAAAAGATGTTCCATCATAACACAAGGACATGTGCTCCATTATGTTCATAGCAGCTTTATTTTTTAAATAACAGCCAGAAACTGGAAGCAACCCTGATTTTCCTCAACTGAAGAATGGATACAGAAAATGTGGTTCATTTACACCACAATGGTTACCGTGATTCTGGGTAGATTTAGAATTTAGATAGATAGATAGATAGATAGATAGATAGATAGATAGATAGATAGATAGATAGATCAAGAGAGAAAGAGAGAGAGAGAGAGAGAGAGAGAGAGAGAGAGAGAGATATGATATAGATGTAAATATATTTACAGAATATTATTAAAGTTTATAGTTTTTGGATTTGGAACTACAAATATTTTACATACAAGTTATGATTTGTTGATGTTTTTATCTGTTTTAGAAGTATTATGTAGTATACTAATACAAGTATTAAAGCATAATGTGCTATCAAGTTTGATAATGCCGCAAAAGTGCTAATTTTACATCATGTTCCTTTCACAGCTAAAGCCAAATGATGTCTTCTAAGAAACATTGAAATATTTTTCTTTATAAAAATGTGAATACAGCTGAGTTGTATGTGTAATTTTTATAATATTCATTAGTTTTATGGCACTCTTAAAAATTAAAGAAAAAAATCTAACAAAATAAGACCCAAATTAGATTAACAGTAGTTGGAAAGCAAAATTACTCTGTTCCTACAAAATGTGCCATTACATCTATATCTGTTAGTCATAATTCTATTCACAGTAGGTTCTATAGTGAATTTTATTTATACTATATTTGTAAACTTACTACAATACATATTTATCATGAATTTATCTTATTATTTTAATATTTGAGTAGTATATTCAAATCATAATCCCAATACATTTGAAATGCTCTTCTGGTACTTGGATTTGGACATTCTAGGCATGTTTTCATATTTTACCCATTAGGAATGTTCATTACACAGTACATAAGTAAAGCTTCAGGGAATTTTTTCCTTTGTAGAAATGCTTTTAAAGCTATTTTTTCTTGTCAGTAACATTTTTAATTTAGATTTTTATATGAATCCACTTTCCATGTCTAATGGTAGCGTTCTAGCCAGTAATTTACTGTTGAGAGCCTGCTGCTCTTTCATCATTTGCTGGGCATGTTGAATGGTAATTATTTTTAAATTCTATCAACATTGAGAATGTTCTTTCTTTTAACCAGGATCATGCTATTTAAGAATGTTCTCATCTTATCAAATATGAAGGTCCTGGGAACCATTTGTTATTAACATTGTTCACAATTAGTATTTACTGATTCAGTAGACAAATTAGAATAAAAAGTTCTACTTGGAGCAGACAACTTAGAAAAAGTTCTTTTCTTCCTTTGATGCACTGCTTATGACACATAATACAGACAGAATTTAGATTCTAACTTGTACATCTTTGGCTAGATATCCTTGTACAGAGTGCAAATTGCACAATACTTTGTTGGTCTGTTGTTGAGAGTAAATTTCAAGTATAAGCTTTTTAATAATGAGTTAGAGAAATTTATTAAAAGAGTCTTGCAAACTATGTTAAGTTATATGTAGTTTTAAAATACTCAAGTCATTCTTTCATATGTTAATCTTATTTCCCACTTAGAATTTAAAAAAAAAAACAATGTAAGAGGGAAGATATTGAACTACATATTATGATATTTTGAGGACCATTTTCCTGTCAATATTAGAAACATGATTCATTTATATTTCTATGACATCTTTTTCTGACCATAACTAACATATGCTTGTCTCAGTTACAAATACTAAAACTAGGACCATTATAGTTCAATGGAAAAATAAGACATGAAGTTAAAAAGGAACTGTATATTTAAAGGTTTAAAACTGAAGTGCACCATGCTGCTTCAGCCGACCTATTTGTGTTTGACCTATTGTGTAACTAAAACTGTGGTAGAAGACAGATTCCCCTTTTTTTGACTCAGCCTCCTGATTCCTAACTTGCCTTGCCCATGCCTAAGTGATTTATTATTTATGTTTTGTGAATGTAAGTGTGCATCCAAATATGAGTAACACCATGCACATATGGACTCATTTTGCTAAAGGCCAAAAAATAAAATGTTGCAATGATATGTTACTCCATAGTTTCAGTTAAACCCCTTAATGGAGATTACTCTAACTATTTAGAATGTACCTTATTTTTCTTTATTCATTTTCTTTCTATGGGTGCTAATTTAGTCACAATTATCAGCATAAATTATAGTACTATTTTCTATTATATCATATATTCTATTTTATATAATTGAAATAAAACTTCAAAGGTGTGTTAGAAATTTTAAGATCTGCTATTAATTTCAATGACAAAAGCATATTAATTATAAAAATAAATATAAGCAATAACAAAAGACTAAAGAATATTGTCATTTTGTTTTGAACTTTTTTTGCATGTGTGTTTTAGGGAAATTCTGGGGGGGGCGGTGTACCAGGAAAGGGCTTCACATTTAAGATGGAAATAAAGAAAATATCTAATATAAAAAAAAAGAAAAAGAGTAGTAAGATACAGGCAAAGTGTGTTTAATACATTTTCTAAATGTATAAAGCCTGTAATTGGTGCCTCTGAATCAGAATCTTGTATTATAGGATTGTTTGAATAGCCATTACTATATGATGACTTTGTAAGAAAAAAAATAGTTTTTTAAAACTGGGAGAAGTCTTTGGAGTGGAAACCATAATCTGAATTATTGTATGAAAGCTAGATTTTCTAGAAAATTATAAACAAATAAAAATAATTTAAGAGTAGGTACATAGAGAGAGAAAAGGTAACCATTTGGAGTTCTATGCCAGGAAGCATCCTGTTAACAGATTATTGACAGGTAGCAACTAATGAACTTCTAAGGGAGATGAGGAGACTTTTCCTAAGAGACAGTGCAGTTATTTCCCCTGATGCTGAGAGAGAATGGCTCAAAGGATGCAACCATCTGGGAAAGGTTCTACTCAGTAGTTCTGGCAGGCAGGAGCAGGGAAGTTTAGCATCCTGGTATGCTTCTTGTGAATCACACACGTCTTTTTCTTAACAATACATGTGGCTACCTGCAACACTGGCCTGCATGAAATATTGTGTACACTCCACTGAAAGCAATGTGGTGAGACGATCCACTTGTAAAATCAACCTTATGCAGATATCCTATTTTTTTTTTTTTCAAACAAAATCTGAAACATAGCTGGCTGGGAAACAAGGGAGAAATCCTGCTTATACTGGCTTTTGAGGCATGCACAGTAAGGGAAACTGTATCCTCTGAGTAAACTTTTATGGAGAAACTTCTATTTATTCCTCATGTGCCTATACATAATTTTACAGGTATATGCTTTGAAGTATCATGCATCGAGGAAACAACATGCATAATAAAGTAAAACTCTCATAATTCAAGCTAGTCATTAAAATCAGACAACTACTCACACCTCACCTTTAGCAATCAAGTCCTCCTTTTGGACTACACAGAAGGAAGGCTCAAACAAAACTTAAGTACTTTGTGGTATCTGATATGTACTGTTACTTTGCTTCTGAATAGGTACTTGTCACATTTAAATAAATAAATAAATGAATAAATAAATAAGATGCAAATGTGTTTTCAACATTTAAAAATCTTTTTATTGGATATTTTCATTATTTACATTTCAAATGTTATCCCGTTTCTTAATTCCCCCCAGAAACTCCCTATCACATCTCCCCTCACCCTGCTTCTATGAGGGTGTTCCCCCACCTACTCACCCACTCCCACCTCACTACCCTAGCATTTCTGTACTTTGGGGCATCAAGCCTTCACAAGACCAAGGGCCTCTCCTCCCATTGATGCCCAACAAGGCCATCCTCTGCTACATATGCTACTTGAGCCATGGGTCCCTCCATGTGTGCTCTTTAGTTGGTAGTTTAGTCCCTGGGAGCTCTGGGGTGTCTGGTTGGTTGATATTGTTGTTCTTCCTATGGGGTTAAATTTTCATTTTTAAAATTGTAGTGTCTATTATTGCTCTGATGATCATTTTAATATATCCAAATTTTAACTAGACGTTTTCTGGTTTGGAAAAATCTACTTCTAGTTTATTCTTCTTTAACTGGCATAGTGTAAGCTAATTTTAATATACTGTAGATAAAACATTATCCATAACCACTAATATCTATCCAAGCTAATCTCCAACAAAAGGAATTCTTTTTTTAAGTTTCCATGATATTTGCATGTTTTCTCTCTGTCTTTTTGTTATTAATCATTTTATTCATTTACTTTTCAAATGATAGTCCCTTTCCAGGCTACTCCTCCACAAACCGCCCATTCTTATCCCCTTCTTGCCCCTCCTCTTTGCCTCTTTTCTTTTTAAACTTTTTTTAATTGTTTATTTATTTACATTTCAAATGTTATGCCTCTTCCCAGATTCCCTTCCTCAACCCCCTTATCCAATCCCTTCGCCCTGATTCTATGAGTGTGTTTCTCTACCCACCCACTGCCACATCCCCACCCTGGCATTCCCTTACACTGGGGCATCGAGCCTTCACAGGACCAAGAGCATCTTCTCTCATTGATGCCCAACAAGGCCATCCTCTGCTACATATGAACCATGAGTCCCTCCGTGTGTTCTCTTTGGTTGGTGGTTTAGTGTGTGGAGCTGACGGAAGATGGCTATCATCCTTGTAGCCATCTTGAGTCATATACCCTGACAAGAGACTTGCTTACAACAGCCTACAACAGCTGAGCATACTCTGATAACATCTTGTTTTAGATACCCAGGATCATCCCTTGGGTATGTGTGACTTAAAGGTGTGAGACTTAAAGGCATGACTTAAAGGTGTGATTTAGAGACTAGACTTAAGGGCATGACTTAAAGGCGTGACTTACAAGTGAGACATATAAAAGGAAAGAGGCAGACAGAAGACAGACACTTGGACTAGAGAACTCGGAAGAAGAACTTGTAACTTGTAACTGGGAAAGATACTAGCAAATTAGAACTGGGAAAAGGACTTGAGACTTGTTACATCTGGAACTAGGATTAGGACTTGAGACTTATTACAGCTGGAACCAGGATTAGGACTCGAGACTTGGTGCTAGGAACTAGGGACTTGGAGAGAAGAAGAGAGACTGAAGAATAAATGGGATTAGACCACACTCTGTCTGGTCTCCATTCCTCACGTTCATCTTCATTCTCTCTCTTGCTGAACCCAACCTGGAGCAACTTGGGGCAGTGCAGCCTCTAACAATTTAACCCCTAACCCCGAAGGCTTTTGGCAGTGCAGGTTCCAACATTGATAGAGTGGTTCCTGACATTTTGGCCCCCAAACGTGGAGCAGTTCAGTTCCTGACAGTATAGTCCCTGGGAGCTCTGGGGAGGGGGTCTGGTTGGTTGATAGTTTTGTTCCTCCTGTCGGATTGCAAACCCCTTTAGCTCCTTCAGTCCTTTCTCTAACTCTTCCATTGGGGACCCTGTGCTTATTCCAATGGTTGGCTGTGAGCATCAGTCTCTCTATTTGTCAGGTTCTGGCAAACACTCTCAGGGGACAGCTGTACTAGGCTCCTGTCAGCATGCACTTCTTGGCATCCACTATAGTGTCTGTGTTTGGTGGCTGCATATGAGATGGCTCCCCAGGTGAGGGAGTCTCTGGGTGGCCTTTCTTTCAGTCTCTGTTCCACATTTTGTCTCCTTATTTCCTCCCATTAGTATTTTGTCTCCTTATTTCCTCCCTTCTAAGAAGAACCAAAGCACCCACACTTTGATCTTTCTTCTTGATCTTCATGTGGTCTGAGAATTGTATCTTCGGTAATCTGAGATTTTGGACTAATATCCACTTATCAGTGAGTGTAAACCATGTGTGTTCTTTTGTGATTGGGTTACCTTACACAGAATGCTGTTTTTTAGTTCTATCCATTTGCCTAATAATTTCATGAATTCATTGTCTTTAATAGCTGAGTAGTACTCCATTGTGTAAATGTACCACATTTTTTGTAGCCATTCCTCTGTTGAAGAACATCTGGGTTCTTTCTAGCTTTTAGCTATTATAAATAAGGCTGCTATGAACATAGTGGAGCATGTGTCCTTGTTATATGTTGAAGCATCTTTTGGGTATAATTGATAATGTACATTTGATAAATATGAACTAATCTTTTATATTTTGAAGTGATATATTCTTATGTTTATTGCTTTGATAACAATGATATTGTCTACTTTGAAATGGGGAAAACTATTGGAGTATGCAAATGAGCAGCACTTAGCAATAAAAAATCCTGCAAGCTTAGAAGAGTGTTTTAAAATCTGTTTATTTCTGAAGATTTTTAGTATATCTTATAGATATATTAGAAGGAGCTTGGAGAATGCCACAGATGAGTGGGAGAAGGACTGTAGGACCCAGAGAGATCAAGGACACCAAGAAAGCATAGCTCGAAGAATCAACTAAATGGGGAGCCTGCATGGGTCTGATCTAAGCCTTCTGCAGATAAATGCTGTGGTTGTTTAACTTGGTGTCTCTGGCTCTTTTACATGTTATTGGAATCCTTTACCTCCTACTTGGTAGCCTTGATATAAAGGTTTCTGCCTAGTGTTATATCATCTTATTATGCCATGTTCAGTTGATATCATTGGGAAACCTGCTCTTTTCTAAAGGGAAACATAGTAGCAGTGAATTTGGGGGAGGTGGGGAGGGACTGAGAGGAGGAGAGGGAGAAGAGGCTGTGCTCAAGGTGAATTGAATGAATGAGAAATAAAGAAAAAGAAAAAAATAAAGGTTTTTAAATAATAACACTCAGTAAAAATCATAAATTATGAAACAATTAATGTTTTATTATTTTCTTTAAAATATGACTTATTAATAATATAGATTTTTATCTATGAAAAATTAATCTTTATCCAGGGCATTAAATTTTATCTTACATTATTGTATACTGCATATGACCAGTTATCCATTGATGGTTAATTCAATTCTCAAAAATAGTATACCTGAATTGTATACAAATGTCCATAATATCCGAAACTACCTCCTAGAGATATGAGTTAATGAGAGGAGTGAAAGGCAAAATTGAAAATTATAAACTGACCTCACTAGAAGGAAATTACTGTAGTTTAAATTAAGTGAATTCTCCAAGCTTTGTTATATTTATGAACTTGACGTGAAAATCATTCTATTTGAATGTAATTCTTTACACACCCACTTAATTAATGAAACTAACCTTCATGGTGTTATGTTTGTTTGCCAAGGCCAATTTAGGAGATTAATAAAACCTAAGCCATATAGTGCTACCAGTTTCACATAAGGAATATGAGATTACCTTCTATCTAAGGAGAGATGATATTAATAGGAAGGAATGAAGCAACTGAGATACATTCATTTTTAGGAAGGCTGGATAGTGTTTCCCTAATCACCTAATCCCTACCCTGTCAAATATGTGGTTTCTACATATGCTCTTTCCTAGCATGAATTACTTACTATGTGATACATAATTTTTCCTAACTGCTACATAGTCTTTAGCTTACATTTTGTCATATTCAAATTCATTATTTTCCCACAGCAATTCAAATTTGCAGCTGTTTTCTACTCTAAAGAATTTCATCTCTTCTTAAATGACAGTGTCTCCACCCCTCTCTATTTTTAATCTTCTGTCTTTCCCCATCTGTTTTTCCTTTTCTTAGATGCACAAACACTGCCCATCAATAATCATTGTCTGAATGCCAAAGCTTTTTATAATGTGAATGCTAGAACAAGCCAGTAACCAATGGATATTTCACAGAAAATTATATTATCAAACATTATAGTATGTTCCAAGCCTTTTATTGTGGGATTGATAGATTTGCTGGGCATAGATTATTCTATTTGGGAAAAGTATTTTTCTCCATTGAAAATACAGTGAATTTACTTCCATTAAATACTTAGCCATTAGCGGAAAACAATAGTGACATGACTTTTACCAAACTAAATGTTACTTGGAATTTCTTTTAAAAACTGAGATACCGAGACTGTAAAAATATTTTGTAGTAGTTCTTAGATTGTTAATTATTTTTACTCTATGCTTTTCTAAAAATTTATAGTATGCAAATGTTTAATTACTTTTATATTTTATTACTTTTTGAGAGTTTCATGCAACATGTTATGATCATAATCATGCCACTAGCTCTTCCTTGGTCCATCTTACTTACCTTTTTCCTGTGTTTGTCTCATTTACTAAAATGTATGGACATATTTATGGTTTTCTTTAGTTTTTATTTCATACTTGTTTGCTTAAATTTTGTTTGTTTACTTATTTTTTTTCTAATGAGAGAGAGAAAGAAAGAAAGAGTGTAGATCTGGCTGAGTGAATAGGTGTGTAGAACATACACTGAGCTATTAAGAGAAACTTGTGGTCAGAACATACTGTACAAGAATCTTATTTTTTTTTAATAAAAAGAAAAACATAATCTTGATTTTTATATGTTTAGGTGTTTTTTCTCAATGTATGTAAGTGTACTGCATGTGGGCTATAGCCATGGGGGAGAGAAGAAAGCTTCAGATACCCTGAACCTTGAGTTTCAGAAGCTTATGCACTACTCTATGGGTACTCACAACAAAATCAGAGTCTTCTGCAAAAGGAAGTACACTTAACTGTATAGCCATCTCTCCAACCCCTGTGCCATTAAGTTAGTTAGTTAGCTAGTGAGTTAGTTACTTAGTTACTTAGTTAGTTAGTCGATTGATTATGTGTTTGTTGGCTTAAAAAATCAATAACTTACTCTGTCCAATATTTTTTGATATGTAGTCTTACACCGGAGCATGATCAATGTATAAAAGATTACACTCTTAGAGTAAACTGTCTATCCACTGAACAGTTAACAACTATTCATGGCTAAGGGATTGACTGAATGTTCAACAATCTATTTTCATTGTAGAATTTGTCCTCATCCAGGTCTTGTGCATGCTGACTCAAATGATGCTGAGGTTAGATGTGCAGTTGCCCTACTATGCCCAGAAGACATTGTGTCCTTGAGGCTCTTAGTCTTTTGGTTCCCTTGTCCACAAATACTTCTGAGTCTCATGAGGAAAACTGTTAAATATATGGTCCATTTAGTGCTAAGTATTCTGAAGGCTCTTATTTTCTGCCCATTAGCCAGTGGCTCTTCTCAGCGTTGTTCTTCATCTACTGCAAATAGAAGGCTCTCAGATAAGAAATGAAACATACTTTGATCTTCCATGAGTTGTAATTAAGTCTTCAAATCTGTGAGAATTCACAGTGGCTCAATTTTATTTAAAAAGAATGACAGCATATCTGATGTTGGACAGATGGCTCAATGGATAGTGTATTTATAATATGAGGACTGGAGTTTAGATATACATCCCTCAAATAAAACTGAGTCAACCTAACTTTCAGTGCCACAAAGAATCCACCAGTGAAGTGACTGTCTGCAGCATGAAATAAAGTATTTGAAAATTATGCCTATGACAAGTAGAGATTATCCATAATATATAACAAACTCAAAAAACAATAACCCAAATAAAAAAAAACTCAGTGTGAAAAATAGCCAGTAGTCTCAAAAGACATTTCAGAAAACACATGCTGCCAACATGTTTTAAGTGCTTTGCATCACTAAACATTAGGAAAATCAAATCCTCAATGAGATACCACTCATCAATTAATTCAAGTACAAGTAGCTTTTATGAAACATAACAAATGCAGAAAGCATTGGAGAAAGGTTGGAAAAAGAAAAAAAGTCATATATTGTTGTAGAGATTGCAATTTAGTACAATATTTACAGAAAGTAGTATGGCAAGACCTTCAAAAACTTAAAACTAAGACTCCTATATGATTTAGAATTTTCAGTAATTTTATATATGAGAAGTAAATGAAATTAATATATTGAAGAGAAATCTTCACTGTTATGTGCAAGATGGCACTCTTCCCAATGGACAAGACATGAAGACCAACTAAGAATCCACCAACATAATGAATGCCTAAAGGAGATTCTGTAAGTATATTAAACTAAATGTCATTCAGTTAGATAAGCTGATAGTCCATCATTTTCACCAGATAAAAGGAACTAGAGAGTATGTTGTGAAAAAAGTCAGATCTAGAAAAGTGATCTCATTTGTAAACATGATCTAAATAAGTTGGTGTAATTAAAGCTGATGAGGACTGGTCACCAGGAGTTGTGTAGAATAATGAGGAGAAGCCACCTTGGAAACATTTTATCAATGGATATTAAGAGATAGCAGAAATACTTTAGAGGTCTTTTGCATGGTGGATTAGCTATAAATGACAATTATGCATAATATTTCTCAAAATGGGAGAAGAAAATATTTGTAATGCTCTGATATACAATACACATGTATGCCAAAACATTACAATAAACCTCATTAATATGCCAGATTTATATTTTCATGTATCTGGTAATGTATTTGGGTTTTCAAATCTAAAATTTATTTAACCAATACTATTTGACACATGATACATGATGTATAACATATAACATAATATATAATATATAGCATAACATGAAATAGGATATATGATATACGATATATAATATATGCTAATACTATAATAGTGCACTTTTGATTATTATGGACAAAAAAAGAAACTGGATGTTGTTATAAACTGTTATTTCAGTACTGAGGATTTTGAGGAGTTTGAGTTCAATATTAAGTACATTTTGTACTCTCTGTATAACACACACACAAAAAAAGGAATGCCAGCCAGCACAGGAATGTAGGGACATAAATTGGTGACTTAATCCAATTTTGTAGTATCATTTTCTTTTTAGGACTTTCAGTTCTGGCTCATTATAAAGTAGTTTTCTCCCTTGTTTTAGCTAGTGTACTTTAATGAGAATCACTGAGTCTCAATGTACATTCAGAACTTGATAATTTCTTTCAGGAATAATAATATAAAGCAATGGTTATAGTATGATATGATTTCTACAGATAAACTCTGGCCTCCCTATATATAATCACTATCTACTTGTTTATTAATTGAAAGCATCCACTGTGAAGACTTCTGTATGACACAAAATATAAAACTCCAGAAAATGTGAAATAACTGGTCTTTTTTACTATTCATGTTAATTTTCTGAATAATGAGATATAATTTTAAAATCATGCCAGCTTAGAAAATGTCTTAATTTATTTTTTTTTAATTTTGAAGTTTAGTATCTGTTTTTTTCTATGCTTTAATTAGAAGCATGTAGACATGTTTTGTCTAAGCTATAGATATTATAAACAATGAATATACATAGAGAATTTACAAAGTTCATTTCTTACCATATATCTCCTAGACTATATAAGATGTTAAAATTTGATTGGCATAGTTTATAAGTAAGAATGCAATGAGAACTGTAATAAACAGTTTAACATGAATCTTCTTGTGACACTGTTGATACTTTGAAAATACTTAACCCATTCACATTATTATCAGAAAAATCTACTTTGTTGATACTTATCTTTTGCTTTTTCAATTAGGAACAGCTCAACCACAGTACAAGACATAAATAAAATATACATGGTCAGGTCAGGAGAATGAAATATGTTATTGTGAATATTTATCATAATTAAATAGGATTAATATTGGCTCAAGATGAATCAATAATTTAGAAATTGTAATTTTAAGTGAATGAATCTGTTTTTAAAGTATTTTTGTCAGACCCCTCAGAATTCCAAGGGATTAAACTACCAACCAAAGAGTATACATGGGCTGGTTCATGGCTCCCACTACATATGTAGCAGAGTATTTCCTCATCTTGCATCAGTGGGAGGGGAGGTCATTGGTTCATTGGAGGCTTGATGCCCCAGAGGAGGAGGATGCTAGAGGAGTGAGGCAGGAGTAGGTGGCTGGATGGGGGAACACCATCTTAGAGGCAAAGTGCAAAGGGATGGGCTGGGGGTTCATGGAGGGGAGACTGGGAAGGTGGATAATGTTTGAAATGTAAACAAATATAATTATTACAAAAAGAAAGAAAGAAAGAATGAAAGAAGGAAAATATTTTTGTCACTGTGATAACAGTGTGATTCAGCATTCTCTATAGAAGCCATGAGCAAACACAAATATTTTTATTTTCCTTGCATGTGAGAGCAGAACTCCAGGCTTTTTGATACTTGTGTGCATTTGAAGTCTGTTATGTGTCCACTAAGCTCTAAATAAACTAAGGAAAACACCTTTATCCTGCAATGCAAAAAGAAAAATATAACCTTCAATGCCTCATTTTGTTAGTAGTTATTCTTTGATGCTTAGTATGTGTTCAATGTTCAGAAATGGCATAGAAAATAATAAACACATAAAGAGTGTTGGAAGATGGAGAACAGAGTTGAAAAAGAGCCAACTGTGTTATGGTACTTTTTGTTATAGTATATTTTTCATAGATTGGTGTAATTCTACATAGACTCTTTTTGAGCACGTATCCAGAGAACTTCCTTTGAGAAGGAAAGGAGACCCTTGCCTGCTGTCATTCGCCACATCCTTTGGGAAATCTCTGGAGAAACAGCACTGAATTTTAGAAAACAACTTGATTTCTTGTCAAAAAATCTTTTAACATCTGGCTCAAAAATATTTGTATGACAATAAGAATGCCCCAGTCTCCTGTTCAATAAGCCTGAAAATTCAATAAATGTTTGGAATGCTAAAACTAAGCTACCTCACAGTGAGCAGCTGTCAAACATTTTGCTGAATATTCCTGCTGACCTGGCCACAGTGATCTGATGGAACTCTGCCAGCTTCAGGACATAAAGAAAGAGAAGGAAATGCCATCAAG
Organism: Rhabdomys pumilio; assembly: GCA_030674055.1. Taxonomy (NCBI): domain Eukaryota; kingdom Metazoa; phylum Chordata; class Mammalia; order Rodentia; family Muridae; genus Rhabdomys; species Rhabdomys pumilio. The sequence goes on from JANHMN010000005.1 coordinate 22,933,089, forward strand.
CACCACGCAGATGTTTCTGAACACAATTACACTGCAGCCTGTACACTTAGCATAATGTATTATGAAATAAATGGAGAAAAAGAAACCTCAGAAGTCTTTGTGCTTTTTGGATGGTTGCAGTAGCAAAGGACTTAATGATACTATTAAAATATATCAGTAGTTTTGCTTTCCAATAAGAATCATTCACACCAGCAGTTTATATATGTTTCTACCTAGTATACCACATATAGAACTGCGTGTGACACATGTTCATTTTAAGTATTCTTCAGAAATATTTCCAACTTAGTCATTGTGTAGACCATCACCATCACGAAATATTAAATTACAGTTCAAAGTGACTATCCTTAGACCCTATATTCAATGTCCATATCAGTGTTACTTGATTTTGCCAACATTGCTCTCTGGGTGCTTTGATATATTTTCAAGTATTCATTACAATATCGATGTCATAGAAAACATAGCAATATTTGAAAAATTATTCCAACTTAAAGTATTTACATTTGTAACTAAAATTTATGACCTTTATTCCAAGAAAGGATAAGAAAGTTTGTGGGAAGCCATGGCAAGGCCTTACTCTTGGCAAACACTCATCTTTGGTTCTCCTATCTACTATTCTTCTTTCTGCTTACCTTCCATGATTCACTTGTCAGTTCTCAGAACTTCAAACAAGGCCTCATAGCAACCCACCTTAGTAAACCTTCCTCCTGATCTTCATATTTAGGCAACATCCTGCTGGATAGATGTTTTTAGAACCCCTGGTAATGGCAAGGCTTTGTGAGAACAACACGTATAACTTAGTTAGACCCCAGAGCTGCAGCTAGCTTCCTCCACCTGCAAAGCCCTCTTTCCTTTCTACCCCTTCCCATATCCTGTTTTCAGAGTATAGAACCTGTGTGAACAATAAAATCTTTGCCAGCTTGATCAGACTTCTTGACTTGCTGCGCCTTTTTATTTTTTTTTGTGCATCTCAGTCCTCTACACACGGTGTAAGGGTCCCACCTGATTGTTCAGCTGGACTGGACAAATGCTTGTGCTAGTTTTACCCAGTTATCTCTCCAAAACTGTGTGTATTAAACCATATGTTTAGCAAAATTGAGAATGTGAATGACTGATCTTATTTCAAGTAGACTCCATGAAGTACAACTTTCCCATCCACACTTTTCTGATTTCGTGATCATCTATACAGATTTTTCTTTTATATGACTATTAAATGTTTTCTCTGTTCAGGCAGAGTGGAATATGGATTTGAGTTAGATGTTATCAAGGTATATTTTTCCCATGTGACTAGTTCTAGTTCTATTTGTGTGCATCTTGTTGGGTTCTGTAGATTATGGCATGTCACTGTGAAACTTACCTTAAAGCATTCATCCAAATTTGAGCAACCATCCTAGCTTTAGGCATGTAGAAATTACAGACTCTAGACTTGGCTAACAAGGTCCCAATTGTTCCCTTTCCATGGTCATGTTGCAGCACCAGTCAGAGGCAAACAATTAGGATTCAAGTGAACTATGTAGAAAATACTAGTATATATCTACACTAATTTCCTGAAATATAGACAACAAACATTAAGGCTTTAGTTAAAAAAATAAGCTAGAACATTTAAGACTGTAGAATCTTTATTAGATTTCTAAACAAGTAAGGCACATTAGTGCTCAACAAAATGCAAAAGGGTAGGAAATTTTATATATGAAGAAAAAGAGTAACTTTCTACTCTTTCTCCAACCCCTTTCCTTCTTTTCTCTTTTCAAGCTCTCTAGTTTAAGTACAGAGGAGGGTATATTGCTCCAGTGTTGTAATGAAAAAAATAAGGCAAAAGGGGAGGACCAAATCCCAGAGGAGAAGCAAAAGCAGCTGGCATCACAGGAAATGGATTGAAGGCTGAAGCTTGAGGAGGCAGAAAGCAATGAGCAGTAGAGCAAGGTAAGCCTGTAATACTGGGTGACAAAGGGAGGGAAGGTCTCTGCTGCCAATTATCCATAGGGTTTCTTGGACTTCCCAGTGGGAAAGAAACATGAGCCAGGTTGCCCCTGTTGGCCATTCTAGCATTTCCTGGAGTCACCTCCATCATTATCCCGGATGTAAGTGTGGGGATATATGGAGGGCCTCGTGACTGTGAGCCCCTTGGTAGAAAAAACCCTGGGCTTCTAGGCAGAGGAATATATGGCTTTGAGTTATTGCCACTTCTCTCGAGAACCCTGCTACCAACTCTTGGGCCTCCGATCATCAGTGCCTTAGAGCTTCCAGAGACTTCCTGGGACATATTAATAGAATCATGTCCCTTCTGGCTCTGGCTTTCCAGGCCCTCTGAGCTGTTTATTTCTGCTGTTGCTAGGGACTCTTCCTCAATAGCAGGTGTTAGTGTAAAAGAGTGCCTTGGAGCTCTTGGATTTTCAGGAATGCGGGTTCCTGTTCTTGGCACAGTGAAGAGAGGTCTCAAGGAGACAGGAGGGCGGGCCCAGACATCTGCATCATCCTCATCATCCTTCAATATGGAACTCAGACAGCGGAGCTGCACATTGTAGTGTGTCTCCCTGCTTCCATTTTTGTCCACGGGTACCATTATGGACGACCGGCTATGCGCTGCAAGTCTAGCAAAAACATAAATAAATATTCAAATTAAATGGAAATATATTACCCAGAAAATATTTCTAGCATGTGATTGAATTCTGGGAATCTAGGAAATAAAGGAGTACAGATTTCCTCTTCACGTAGTCACGTAAATACTTTCAGAGCCTACTGACACCCCTCCCCCACCAACACACACTCTCAGAAGACACTTTTAGTACATGATCTCCCATAATGGCTGCCCCCTGTGCCTGTTTAATTCCTCATCAGTCAAAGGTAGTAAAAACTGCTGCCTATATGCTCTAGTTGTCTTCCCAGTTCACAGAAACTTACAGCTCTTTCAAGTCTTTGTAAGATTTATAACCCACTAAGCTCAGAATTCTGATTCTGGCAGGAATGTTATGAGGAGTCTCTGGGGACTGGGAACAGGGACACAGCATTACATTCTTTCACAGAAACCAAAGGAAGTTTAGTCATTCTCTTCAAACAGTCTGCTTTTTTTCTTTGTGATTCATCACATATTCCAAATAAAATATATTAAAACTTCATTCTTTTTTTTAACCTACATCAAGAGAAAAAATTTCTCCTTGATTTAGTCCTAATGTTTAGGGCTTTGTAACTTGCATTTCAAACTATATTTACAATCATTAATGTTTTACATGCTTACAATCAGTGAACTTATCTACAATTCTTTTAACTTTTCTTTTAACTTTTGCCTTCTGATCCTCTTGTCCCGGCACAGTAAACACATTACTAATACCCAAATGATCTTTTGCCTTCAAAATTAACTGAGTTGAACTCAGTTTTATACTTACCCAATTTCAGTACAAGCCATGTAGAAACAAGATAAAGATTATTTTCATGAAGTGGAAAAACAAACCGTTCAGCTGAACACCAGCACCAGCCGACTAGTCTGGAGAAGTGATCCTTGCTTCTGCCTCGGAGAGGTTTGGCAACTGGAATGAAGGCAGGAACCAACTGCTTTATTCCACACTCAGAGTTCTATTAGTGAGGTCATCAGTTGCTAGGCAAAGGAGTGAGGAAGTCAGACAACACGGAAGGGGGAAGGGATAAATCTGTATACTCCTTCAAAGCTAAATGTGGAACTGCTTTTGACACAGTAACACTTGGACACGAAAAATATTTCCTAAGTCAACTGTGTTACAGACTAGTTGTAATGATAAAACATTTCAAACAGGGTTTAAAAGTCATGGAGGCATTTATTTCTCTCTTTTAAAGTTCTTATTAATGTTTTCCATTTTTTGACTTGTCTTGTTTTTGCTTGGTGAAGCATTATCTTTTGTTCAAAATTATTTCTGGACATTCTTTATAAAAGAGAGTTGTGAAATATTCCACTCAATGTGTAAACACATATTTTATTTATTCATTATTATTACTTTGTATAATATTTGATGCTTATTATTCAATATGAGCACCCTGCTTGGGGAGTCATATTAATATTGTAAGAAATAGAGATTAGTGGGCTAAACTGTCAAGTTTTGACAAGGAAACAAAAAAGCATTATGAAAATTTCCCATTATAATTATTGTGAATTTTACTTTTTTATTCTCTAGTTCTTTGCTTCATAAGGGATTATAGTTTATTATCTGTCCATTTGTGTCTATATAACTGTGCTTTTCCTATAATGGGGCCAGAGAGATGTTTTAGTGTGGGAGAAGGATAAATGCCATATGTATGTCATGGTTTTTTGAATAGTTGACCACGTTTTGCATTGCAACTCTTTTACAGGTGGCAATTTTGATTCTTCCAGCACAAGTATCACCTGCCTCTCCTAATTTTACTAAGCATACTTTCCTATAAATTAATTGCTGTGAAATACAGAAGCTATAAGACTACAATGATTACTAATGCCACCAACTTAGACCACTTCTTCCACTGTACCTAAAATTCATGCTGTAAAACTAGACCTTGAAAATTGTCTGTCCTTTATCACAAAATCAGTATATCCTGCTATATTTTAAGTAATATATACCTCATTTTTTCCTTAAAGAAAGATAAAAGACATTCAAATATTATGTTTTCTGATATTTGTGTGTATGACAGAGATCAGAGGGGAATAAAATAAGTACAGAATGCAAGTGAAAAGGGATGGCCACTGCTGGAAGACACATAATTCATCATGCAAAGGACTTTTTGGGTCTTGCAGGCCACATCTTGCTGCCAGGGTACCTTGTTTCTTTCTATGTATACTATTGAATGATTTTATACCACTGAAAACTGAAAGTGACATGTTCCCAACACATTTTTCAGAGGAATCTCTTTACTTGCCTAGCATGGTTAACTATTAACAAATTTTTTGGTTTCCAGCTTCAGTTCATGCTAGCTTCAATTTACTCTGTTTCCTAATATAAAAGAAAACTTACTGTTAGCATTGTGATTGAATTTTAAACTTCCTTTTAGCACTTATCATACAGAGGAAAATATAACCCTTAATGCTTACTAATTCTTGGTAATTCATATTTACACATATACTTTATTATGAGAGATTTCATGGTTTCGTCTGAACAATGATAGTAAAGACACTGGAAGCTATTTAATGCTTTTTCACTATGCTATAATCTTAATTGAGCTTCATGAAAGAAAAGCATAACTAACAAAGACCAAGTAAGTGAGAAGATTGACAAAGCCTGTGACACCTGAAAATTGTAAATGTCCATTAGGTAATAATTAATATTATACCTTAGAAGGTGTTTGCATGTGTACTGACAGTGCTTAATTATTGCAGGTATTTATTAATGTGTTATGTGTGGATAAGAAAATAATAATCCATAGTACCACAATGCATTTAAATTTTTCTAGGGAGACACAACTATATCTATAAAATAAATATCTGATAAATTAATCCAAATGGAATACAAATCTTTACCATTAATTACATGAATTAAAGCAAAATAGAAATCTATTCTTCACATCGATAATGTGGGCTAAAATAGTTCCCACACAGTATGTGTGAGATTAGAGGCTTTAGTGTGATTCAAAGGCTGGATATATTTGTATGATCATATATCTGATTAAATGGGTAAAATACAACTTGAGAACAAAACAAATGTGAATGAAAGAATTAGAATAATATTAAAATTTTATAGTTCAGTGTTTTAATATGAACTGAAGCTTCCATGTAATTCAAAAGAAATACAAAGATCTACTTGGACCATCTAGAAATGGATGTCAACCACAGACTTAGTAAAATCTTACATGCTATATGGTATACTTAATGACAGTGAATTCTACAATTGAATTTAATTAAAAACAAATTAAGTTGACCAGTGTGGAGGAATTCGAGGGTGGGGAGGTGGGAGTGGGTGGGTTGGGGCACATCCTCATAGAAGCAGGTAGAGCAGGGGATAGGATAAAGGGTTTCTGGGTGGGAGGAAAATGGGGAAAGGGGATAACATCTGAAATGTAAATAAAATATCCAATAAAAATTTAAAAAAGAAGCCGGGCAGTGGTGGTGCATGCCTTTAATCCCAGCACTTGGGAGGCAGAGGCAGGCGGATTTCTGAGTTCAAGGCCAGCCTGGTCTACAGAGTGAGTTCCAGGACAGCCAGGACTACACAGAGAAACCCTGTCTCGAAAAACAAAAACAAAAAAAAAATTTAAAAAGAAAATAAATAAATAAGTGAACAAATAAAAATATAAAATTTAAAAAAGCCTAGAATTATCTCCAACATATCTTTAGGAAAATAAAAACAGAAACAAAAATGTCAAGCAGCCTAAATAATTCAGTTTGTTTGAATAAGAAGTCATAACATTGATGCTTTTTTTATTATTATTATTTGTTTGGATAACTGCTCAGAGAAAGTGCAAATGAATAATAAAAAAATGATTACTTGTCAAAACCTAACATTGTTGTGAAATCAGCCAGGCTCTAAAGGACTTTCATTACCCATGGCCTCTTCCTTTTGTCACAGTTCCCATACCACTCTCATCTCTCAAAGATTCTGTTGAGATGCTATTGAAATGGTAATTGAGGACAGTGTAAGTATATGTTTGTTTTTGCACAATAATTACGCTGTCATTAAAATTTTACTTCTCTGCCGAACTACTCTAGTTGTTTGTTTGTGTGTGTGTGTGTGTGTGTGTGTGTGTGTGTGTGTGTGTATGTGTGTGTGTGTGTGTGTGTGTGTGTTGGTAAAGAAACTTTGCAGCTAAATAAGGGCTGGCAAAGTATTATTTAAAGTATTCTTTTTCTCTTCTACTTCAGAAAATATTTCAGGAGCTGGAGACACAAGGGTCAATCTCTCTGTTGCAGTCAGGCTAATAAGAAGGTGATGAGAAGATTGGCATGTTGATCTCCTGGGAGGCAGTTGTCAGAAAAATCTTATCCTTTAACTCATCTTCAAATGTGCCCATGCCTGTAGAACATTTTCTAAGTTTAGAATGTCTAAAAAGTACTCTCAGAAACTAGACCAGTTATTTTAGGAGTGTATGACTATTTAATTCAGTACATTAAAGCAGAGGAGTCATAAAAGCATGACATTAACCCAGAATGGGCTATACAGTGTTCCTTTTCTATATAGTAGTGTTCTGCTGTGTAACCATGGGTCATAATTCTGTCCCCTCTGCTGCCAGCTGTTTGGGTTACTCTGTGTGATGAGAGATGGGAATGAACAGGTGAGACTGAGGCTCTCACCAACACTATAGGCAAAAGCAATTTTCAATGCATTCCTCACTCTGGATCACTTTACTGCTTTGCTTCTTCCCTCCCTCCTGCTCTGTGTATAGAAGAATAGAGAAGGAAAAAAATACAAATAAGATTGAGACAGAGTTTCTTCATTATGTATTTATTTTGGCTGTCTTAAAACTTTCTAAATAAACCAGGCTGGCCTTGAACACACAGAAATCACCTGCCTCTGCTTCCTGAGTACTGGGATTAAAATCCTACATAACCATGCCTTGCCCAATAAATGTATTTTAAAACACTTACAGTTTATAATTATCTATGTAGACTTAGCTATGTATTTAGAATTTATCTGTTTTTCTCCATAATAATTATTTTTAAAAATTACATCACTTATTACCAATGTTTTTATTTTATAGATATCAAAAGCAGAATGGTAAACACAAAATAATAATGTTCTGATATCACAGATAATAAATGGCAAACAACATTCAAAGGCACTCTATTGAACATCAAAGAACACACCTCATCCATTTTACCATGAGGTTCTGATAAATCATATTTTTGTGTTTTAGCACATGTAATTTTATAGTCTTATAGATATTCATCCAGAGTTAGTGCTCAAGGAACAAATAATCCAAGCAGAAATACTTACACCTCCAATTACTGCCTCTGTAAGGATGTAAAAAGTCACTGAAGCCTTGTAAATTTGGTGATATGCCAACTAGACAGTAAGAACTGCAGACCATGTCAGAAGGAAACTGAATTGGAGACAAATGGAAGAATATAGTTATATCATATCAGCATTAACCTACATTAAGATAAAATTTAACTGAGAATAGTAGCAAATTCCAACAACAGAAACACATTGCAGGTTAATACAGAAAAATAAAATTTGAGTCCAGCAGGGAATACATAGCAACTGTCTTAAATAAATAGATAAATAAATACATTTTACATTTTTCTTTTATTGTTTCAGAGATTGACATATGTATAAATATGTCTTGATCAAATCAATTCATTTCCTCTTCTCAAACTTCCCATAAAATAAATATTTTGAAGGATTTACATTCTGGAACCTGTGTGTCATGATGCCCTGTGGGTCAAACAACCCTTTCACAGGGTTTACCTGAGACCACCTGCATGTCAGATATTTACATTACAATCCATAACAGTTGCAACAAGGCAGTTATGAAGTAAAAATGAAACTTGTTATAGTTGAAGTCACCATAACACGGGGAACTCTATTGAGATTCTCAGCATTAGGAAGGTTGAGAGCAACTATTCTGGACAACTTGATGTTTAAAATCACTGACTACTCTTAAAGTACTAGAGTGTGTTTCCAAGCGACCACATTGCTGCTTTCAACTATCTGTAATTCAATTTCTTACTATCTGTCACCCTCTTTTCAGTGACATGAGAACCTGGGTATGCAGATAGTGTACTACACCACACACATAAAACAAAAATACATAAATTTAAAGTATTTAAAATATCAAGTATTGTACTACTAGGTAACGCTTGAGCTGTAGATTTAAGGAATCATACTGGAAAAACTAAGCTTATCCTCTTGGTTGAATTATCCAGATGTAAAGATTATAGCGAAAGAGAAGAAAGAGTTGTATGTGTCTGTATAAATGTGCATATTGGGTTGAATTAGAAGAATTTTTTATCTATTGATATGTTAATGATAAATCTGAAGAATATACTTGTAAATTAGGTAAATTTCAAGATAAAAATATGTTTTATATCCATATGTTATATACCTTATAAATTAAGATAGACACCAGAATAAATAAAATGAGGAAAGCTAATTTTAAAAACGCATTGTATGAAATTCTCAAGGAATAAATAAAATAGTGTTAAAGAAAAATAATAAAAATAAAAACTCTTTCTCAAATTAGAAGTTAAAAACATTACAGTTTAAGAAAGCCACTTATGGCATAAATTTCAATTGGTATCATATAGACAGGCTTACATAAAGATATAGATAGAGAGTTCAGTGCCATATTAAGAATTAATTGCTAAGGAAAAATATCTGCAGGCATACTTAAAATCATGAACATTTGATTTGAAAATCAAAAACTTTTTTAGACTAATTTCTTCTAGCTTACACTGAAGATAACAAAATTCATGTAAATATATTTTAACTAATCATTACTTGGATGAATTTGTTTAGATATTTGATGACTCTACACTTTAAAAAGCTCGGATGTGGATTCCAATACGAGTTATACCAACTACTAACCCTGGAAACTGAGACACACTTGTAAACTTCTCTGAATCATATTTGCCTTATCTATAAAGTAATATTATGAATAAAATGATATTAACTGATAAATGACACTGTTATATAGTAAATGTTTAAATAAAAATTCTTATACATGTATGTGTTTATTTTCTTAGAATATACAGATGATAACACCTCTCAAATCTGTTTCATTGTTGAGAGAATTAAGCATTATATTGAAATTTCTTTGGAAACTGTAAATTATCTCACATGTTAGGCTAATATCCCTATGTGCAATAATTATTGGACAAGAAGAATTGTTCTTGTCCAATAATTATTGAAAATTAATTATAATTTTGAAGTTCTTCTTCAAAACTCACATTTTGAATATTACCATGTACATTGTCACAGACTTCATCCACAGGCAACATTATTTTTTCATTTCCTTAATCATTAAGATGAGATGAAATGACCACACTAAAAACATGATGTAAACTGGGTTCAATTTTATAATTACTGTTGTATGCATACCATCAATTGTTGTATTTAATAGAGTAGCCCTATTTAAATAAATATATTACATTTTTATTTGACTACTTATTTAATTGGGCTTCAGAATCCAATTGTTTCATACTAGTAATCATGAAGGTTTCTAAGGTAATTAGAAAACCTTGGAGGTGGAGAATGGAGGTTACTTGGATTCCAGATCATGAAGACTGACTGATTGATTTTTCTTAATGATTTGTTTCTTTTTCTCAGAGAACAAGAAGCTGTTCCACCCCTGCCATCCCAAACCATTCTCAAATAGTCAAATAGATAGCTTGTTGGAGTCAAATAGATGGCTTGACACTTTTACAGACTGACTGCAATTCAGTGTGGAGAAAAGTTGCTGATGAAACACAAAATTAAAACATTTACAAAGAGACCAATCTTAATTCTTTTCTGAACTATTGTGTCTGCCCATGTTACTGACATAAATGTTTATTTAAAAGACTTGGATAAACACAAGACTCTGCAGTTATCTGTTTATAAATAAAGTCATTCCTTTATGTTTTAATTAGCTCAGGTCTTCCAACTATAGTTTTTAAGCATAACAAATTGACATGTGTTTTTATTTAAGGGAAGAATTCATTATCATAACATTATTGTGGAAAGCTAGGAAACTGAAAAGAGCAGTTAAGAAAAACAATGGATAATAGTAGGATTCAATTCTAATAACAAAGTCTCAACAGATGCATACTAATTTACAAATCAATGTTACAAACATTTTCGGGGCACTTACATAAGGTTAAATCAGAAAAGTTGAGGTGAGGGACAGTGTGCTGATTATGAATGATCTTTATTATATTCAAGCTTTCAGAATTTTTCCTGATTGCAAATTAACTTTGTCACTCTAGCCAATTCCCATGGTCTACCTGTGAGACAATGACTTGATTGGTATGTTCTGGGTTCTGTTATCTTCAGTTTAAATACTCATTGTCTCTGACCACAAAAGAAAAAAAGTCACAGATAACACAGGTGTTTCTGGATTTCATATGGAGTTACTTCAAAAAAAAAAAAGCACTATCATAAGAAAAAAATCAACTAAAATGCATTTCACACATCTAAACTGTATAGAAACACACTATACTGTAAAATACAGTTTTTATGAATTCTGAATATCAATGAAATCATTTTGTTTCAGGCCAAAGGGAAAGTACTTCCCCCAGAGCCTTATCAGAGGGATTGTTGATCTTTGATGTGGACAGAAAAAGCTCTGACTGATCCCAAATGATTGCCTTAGTATCTGTGGCTGTGATAGATATAAACACAAGGTTCAATATTCATTGTTGCTCTAATGGAGAAGACTAGAAGTGGTTCAAATATCCATATAAACAGGCTATATTGACTCAGTGAGGTAGCAAAGAAAAATAACTATCAGCAATTCCACACTGACCCCAATGTTACAGTATTTAGGACAACATAGACTTCTTTAAGTTCATTTTTTATTTTAAAATATTGTATTATATGTTTATTTAAAGCATGTGTTTATATATTGGGAGAGTTACAGGTTTGTGTATGTTAATATAGTTCAATACCTGCAGATACTGCTGGAATTACAGGCAGCCACATAATAAAAGTGCTGGGGATATAAAACTCCAGTCATCTACAAGAGTACTATGAGACCTTAACTGCTGAACCATCTCTTTTTAGCATGTCAAGTCATCTTGCACACTTTCAGTAAAGTGAGCTGAGCTAGTAACAAAGAACAAGCATAGTTACACATGAAGCTGAGAAAGTCAAGTGTCAATAGTCAGAGAATGTTGCAGAGTGATGCAGTCAAGGCATCCATCTTTCTGACAGTTGTAAATGAAGCAGCTAAATAACCAAAACCAGAACAGGGTAAGAGAATAGAAGCAGCAGAAGACATCAAAGAAAGACACAGAGTGACAACTGAAGAGCAGTAAAAGGTTGCAGGAACCAAAAACTAGAAATTCAAAGGCCCTAGTTTCCACAGTATATTTCAAAGAGCTCTCAATTCTTTGGTACCAAGAAGCCCAGATCCCACCTGAGAACTGCATCACTAAGATATTACAAATTCATATGTACACATCAGAGATGTTACACTGGCTGCTGCTAAGCACTGAGGAATCTTTAAACATAAGTTTGCCTGCACGCTACAAGTCCACTTAAACCAAAGCCTGGGGAGCTGTAGGACAAAAACACAGACACCAAACCCAATACTATTGCTAATGCCATGATATGCTTCCAGACAGGACCCTGGTATGGCTGCCCTTTGAAAGGTTCTACCAGCACCTGACACAAATACTCACAGCCAACCATGGGACTGAACCCTGGCACACCTATGGAAAAGTTAGGGAAAAGACTGAAGGAGCTGAAGAGAATGGCAACCCCATAGGAAGAACAACGTTATGAACTGACCTAGACACCTAAGAACTCCCAGAGGCTAAGCCATCAACCAAAGAGCATACATTGTCTGGCTTGTGGCTCCCACTACATATGTAGTAGGGGATTGCCTAGTCTGGCCTCAGTGGGAGGAAATGTATTTGGTCCTGTGGAGTCTTGATGCCCCAGAGACAGGGGATGCTAGAGGGGTGAGATGGGAGTGGGTGGGAAGGTGGGTGAGCACCTTCTTAGAGGCAAATGGGAGGGGTAGGGAATGATAGGCTCATAGATGGGGAATTGGAAAGGGAGACAAGATTTGAAATGTATATAAGTAAAATAATTAATGAAAAACAAAGAAAGAAAAATAGAGACTAAATACTAAAACTGCAGGCATAAAGCACTGTAGAGCAGTGTTTCTTGGTGCTTCCACCAGCCTACTGACTATATTTGCCACTACTAACTAACTACTAATAGAAATGTCATGCCTTTAGTACATACCTTGATTCCCTAACAATGAAGGTTTGAAGAAGGAAGCATCCATGTTAGAAAGTGATATCTAATTCAATGGCAGACAATGTGATGAATCAGAGAAAAGTTTGACAGATCCACTCTCATGAGAACAGATAGGAAATCAAGTTAAGGAGAGAAGAGAGGATGAGAGAGAGAGAGAGAGAGAGAGAGAGAGAGAGAGAGAGAGAGAGAG
>JANHMN010000005.1:22946124-22970984 GCA_030674055.1 Rhabdomys pumilio
GAGAGAGAGAGAGAGAGAGAGAGAGAGAGAGAGAGAGAGAGAGAGAGATTTACTGGGACAATTTTACAGAGACAGGTGGCAGGGTAAGAGAGAAGGATCCAGAAAATGAGAAGGAGCCGGAAGAATAGAACAAATTGCCAGAATTAGTTTGTGGCCAAGCAGTGAAATTCAATCAGAGGCTGAGAGAAGCCAGTTTGAATCAGATTGGGAAAGAGTTTGGGCCAGAACAACTGAGTTGAATGAGTTGAACCAGCCAGAAAGAGATAGAAAGGCTAAATTTTTTCAGGAGTAAACCTCCAAGACAACAATTATCATCTGGCAAATAAAAGTTACTTTGACAACAAAACTCTTTATCAACTTCAATACATTAAGAATATAACTTATATTAGGACAAAAAGTCTTAGAATGTGTGTCATTATAAGAATAACAATCAAGATATAAAAACAGTTAATACAAATTACACAATTAACATCCACAGACTTTATAAAAGCATGGAAAAGACTTACATACTATCAGCTTGCTATGTTGGCCTTTTCTTTGGGAATCTACAAGATTGATTGAAATAGGCTAAAATGAGTCACATATAAATGAATAGTTTTCATACCATGCCAATTAAAATAAATGGTACAAAATATATTCTGAGTTTATCCTAATTTGGAGAAGATAAAGCTAAATAATTTCAGGTAAATGCATAATTATTGAGTACTGGCATAATTTTCCTCAGTAATTAACATGAAGCAAAACTATTTTGAAAGATAAAAATTATAAAAATAATAAAACATCATTCGTATTAAATTTCTTCCAGTAGATAGTTTCATTGGATTTTCATTGTTATTTTTTGATCTTTCTGTACCACAGTTCTGTCTTCTCTGTCAAAACTCAGCAGGGAAGATTTTTCTTGCAGTAGATGGTCCTCAACACTAAGGGTCACAAGTGGACAATATGCAGGAAATAAGATCTTTTGAGCACTCAACATTAAAAGGGATGTCCTTATAGATCCTCTTCTGTCACAGCTTAAGGTTCTATTTGGAAGAGAATGCATAGAGATTTTCAGACAGAGGTTATAAATAAATTTAAATAAAGAGAAATTTCAAGAAACAACAAAGCAGATACACATATAGCCCCATAGTAATTGGGACAACATGCATAAGACCTGCATAAGTGCAATCAAGATGAAAATCCCACCATGGAGGAGTGGAAGTGGTTACAATCCCCTTCCCCTTAACAAAAAGTCATTGGTAGTTTATTACTTCTTAGGAGTGAGGGAGTAATTTCTTTTTGCCAGAGTAATATGTGGTATATGTAGCACCCTCCAAATGAAAACACATGCCCATGAGTAGTTGCTCAACATGGACAGGACTCAATATTTTTAAGAGAGAGAACAGAAAGTTACATGATTAGGAAGGTGGTAGATGAACATGAAGGAATTGAACAAATAAAATGACCACAATAAAAAACAATGTATGAATTTTTCAAGAATAAATGAAAACATTCAAAGTTTAATTGAAACGTTTTTCTAGAATATATTCAGATTACAGGTTCATCTCACCCATCTCCTTCCAAATCATCCTCACCTCCTCACTCATATAATTCTTGCTTTCTCTTTTTCTTCCTCTCTCTATTTTGAAAACAAACAGGTAAAACAAACAAACAAACAAATAAAACCAACTAGAATTTAAAAATAAACAAATGAACAATAAACACCCACACCACACACAAAAAAAACAAAAATCAGGAACCAAAATAAACAAGTAAAATATCAATAAAATAAATACCTAGACACAGCATTATGAAGCAAAATATATCTCAAAGAAAATATCCCTGAATTAGTTTTATATTGGCCATCAACTGCTGTGAGTGGGTCCTGACCTTATAACTGAATTGTACAGCCAGAATGACTCCATCAGATAAAACTAACTTTTCCTTTGCGAGGGACTGACTATTGGGAATAGCTTCTGGGCTATGGATGGGGTCTTTTTTCCACTTTCCCTCACAGCTCTTGAATCTTACCTTGCTAAGACCTATGTATGCCCTGTGTATATAGGTGCCTCAATCTTTGTGAGGTTGTGGTACATTTTTTCCTGTTTTGTCTTATAAGATTTGTTTTTTTTTTTTTAGTGTCCTTTTTCCCAGCCAGCTCTTACCATCTTTCTATCTCCTCTTTGCCAAACTTCCCTTATCCCTGAGGAAGAAATTTTGTAGAGACATCTCATTTAGGACTCCCTAGATTTCTCACTCTACCTGCATTGCCCAATTGTAATCTCTACATTTGATCCCATCTACTACAGGAGGAAGCTGCTCTGATGATGGCTAAAATAAGACATTAATTTATGTCGGTAGCTGACTGTCATTGGGAGACATTTTATTCCTTTGTTCCTTTAGCAGAAGAGTAACATTTGGTTTTTTTCCTTAGGTGTGTGGCCTCTTCGATTCTCAGGTTCTTGACCCAATCAGATAATGGTTGGTTAGTCACACAAGTTTATTGCCACTATTCTTCCACCATATCATGTATGTAGGTCACCATTGCAGATTTCCTCTGCTGGTGTGCAGAGTGCCTTCCAGTACCATAAGCACTGGCCTCTAGGGGTGATGCAGTAGTGAGGCACAAGCTTGAGGTCTATGTGTTTGATGAGATGTAAGTGTTCTCTTCAGCAATATAACTTTACCATCAATTTGTGGAACTAATCAATACCCTTGGCAATAGCATGGGTTGTTTCTGGGCTCCCATGGTACCCCTTTTGGCGACCAACACAAACATGTTATTTTAAAATTTTACTGAACATAGAAAAATACTATATTCATGAACTATAGAAATATTCAGGCGATTCATATTTTAAAAATTGAAAATGTTGCCTTCCTATGTAAGGAATGAAAGATGAATTACTTTTTCCACTAGAATTAATTCAACCATAATCGACCTTTGTTTCTGTATTTTCTCTGTGGCTAAACTTATTCATTTATATATAGATATGGATGTGACATTTTTATTTTTCACACTGTTTCTTGTGTTTTTTAACAGTTCAAATTGTTTTAAATGAGAGCCATGTGTTCAGACTCAAGTGCTTTCTAGGAAGCATCAGATAATATGATATGTGGCATATACAGTTATTGAACTGCTCAAAATGAATGTTGCATCAAGCTATTGCAAGATTTTCTAAATATTCAAAATAAAAATTCAACACCTTTCTCAATGCAAAAATTTATCATTTGCTGTAAATTATGCAGATGACAATACCTTTATAAAACAATGGTAAATAATAACATGAATTATTTTTACTAAATATTTAAATGATTGAATCTTTGTGGTGTTAAAAGATTCACCTATTTTAATAAACTTGTGGATTTAGCATTGTTGAAAAAGGAGCTGAAAGAAATTTTTCTCAAGGCTCTCTGACCACTCAGTTGAAAAAACACTGTTTCTATGTGTTTACTGAGCCTCGTGTTGCATAATTATTTGGTTTCCATAATAAAAAATAATCATTCTGATTTATCTGCTTCTCTAATCTGGGTTTCCAAGAAACATTCACTGAATTGGAGGAAACAGCAGGGGAAAAAAGTTTTAATTATGCAAATATGAAATTCATCAAAGGCAGTGCATTCCAAGGTAGATTTGATAAAAGCTCAGGCTGCTTTTCAATATTTACTGCTTGATACCAAATTAAATTTCAGCTAATATTTAGTAAGAGGATTACAACATTTAAACAAATAATAACTTTACACAGCAAAAGCTAATTAGATTTGTTTAGCCTTGTGTTTGAGATCACTTGCAAAAAGGAGGTTTGGAACTGCCAATGCAAAATGCTCAGTATCCATCATGTCATATACTTTGTTATTTGCTAAGAGAGGCCACATTTTAAATTCTCCTGCCTTCGAAATCCACATACAGATATGGTATAGCAACTTGTACCATTTTTCTTTTATGACATAGGTGGATTCACACATTTCAACTTTTCTTATACAGACATTACAGTCCAAAGTTAACTTCAAGATTATTGAGAATATAATATAGTTTGAGTATGAATTCAGCTGAATGCAGTCACCAGACAACATACAGGAATATGCCTGTACAATAGTTGAGAAATTACAATAAAAGGAAAACTTACCTTATGGTACTTAAAGCCTAAAAGAGAAGTTATTAATAAAATATACCATGGTATGTCATCAGGATTTTAATGTGAACATTAATATAATAATAAACATCCCTCACATTTCTATCAAATATCTAAATATTAAGTTGAATAACTCATCAATAATTAGTTGTGAGGAAGTATATAAAATTATGTTACACACCCAATTTATATAAATATTATTATTCAGAAGCAGTAATTAAAATTTAAAAACACAAGTTTCCAGATTGCTAAAAATATTGGGAAGAAATATTCTAAGATTGTGATCAGATTTATAAAACAAAAATCCTGTGGTAAATTTTGGTCTAATATTCAGTGGAGAGATTTTTAAAAGCTAGTGGATGACTTCAGTGAAGCCATAACTTCAGACATAAGAGTGCTATTGCACATGAACTCACAGTGGCTGTGACTATATACTCAACACCTATACAGAACATATCAGACAAATTGTAAGCATAGATGAGAGAACAAGTTAAGCAGTCCTGCCACTAGCTAAGGGACTATTGGCAACTGATAGCTGCTAAGACAGGGGCAGTTGGTTGGTTTTGTTTTGTTTTGTTTTCCAGGAATGTAGCCACTGAGGGGCTATCTATGCTTCAGTAGATGGTCCTATAGCTATACATATAGAGGAAGCAACAGTTGAATTCAGAGGGTTTTAAAAACATAAAGTTTGAAGTAAATAACTGTGGGGTTCTATTAAAGAAATTGGAGGAGAGGAAATGAAGGAAGATGTTGAGTTTGATAATTTTATTTTGGTAAAACATAGAAGTCAAGTAAAAATTAAAAAATTAAATTAAATATTTCTTTAAATTTAATTTAAATTTTTTTTGCAAAAGCTTTCAACTTGTTGCAACACTTGTCTTATAAATATACACCCATGTCTTTTCTCTCTTATATGTATGGAATCAGCAAAGACCTAGAATTTTAGAAGAAAAGTTAAGGAGTAAAAGAGACATATGAGCACGCTGGAGAAAGGCCCTGAAGTATTAAATAGTGAAAATGCAAACTCACGTTTTTTAATTCTCAGCATTTTCCTTTGATTGACCCTCAATTTCACAGTATGAAGTTCTGTTTGACTAAGTGTGAGTTATGTGTACAAATTTAAATAAAATACAGCTTGCAATGTCATATTTATTTTATGTATTCACTTCACATACTGCTCACTCTACTCTCGATCACCCCCTCCTTACAATCCTTCCCCCTACTCCCTCCCCTACTTCTCTGAGATGGTGGAAGAACCCCTGGTTATCCCCCCATTATGGCACATCAAGTCTCTGCAAGGCTAGGCACATCCTCTCTTACTGAGGCCAGACAAGGCAGCCCATCTAGAAGAACATATCCCATGGATAGGGAGTAGCTTTTGGGATAAACCCTAATACATTTGTTCAGGACCCACACGAAAAACAAGCTGCATATTTGCTACATATGTGTGAGAGGCCTAGGTTCATCCCATAAACACTCTTTGGTTGGTGGTTCAGTCTCTAAGAGCCTCAAGGGTCGAGATTAGTTGACTCTGATGATCTTCCTGTAAAGTTCTTATCCCCTTTGGGGCCTGTAATCCTTGCCCCTACTCTTCCACAAGAATCCCCAATCTCTATCCACTATTTGGCTGTGAATGTCTATATCTTTCTCAGTCAGCTGCTGGGTAGAGCCTCTCAGAGGACAAGATGCTCCTTTCTGCAAGCATAACAGAGTATCATTAACAGTGTCAGGAATAGGTGTTTACCCATGAGATGGGTCTCAAGTCAGGCCAGTTATTGGTTGGTTATTGCCTCAGTCTCTGCTCCATCCCCGTCCCTGCATTTCTTGTAGAAAGGATAAATTTTGGGTCGAATGTTTTGTAAGTGAATTGTTGTTCCTATTGCTCTCCTGTTTTTGTTTGTTTGTTTGTTTGTTTGTTTGTTTTGGCTTGGCTACAGGAGGTAACCTATTCAGGTTCCATGTCTTGAATCTATGAGTCAGAGCTAAGTTCACCCCCACTGATTCTTGGGCACCTCCATTATCCCAGGACCCTGTCACATTCTGTAGACATGCCCTACCTCTCCACCCTTGTCAGTTGCAGATTTCCATTCATTCTTATGGACATCTAGCCATCTTCCTGCACACCTGATCCTGAAACCCTCATTCCTCTCCCCATCTCCTCTACCACCCTCCATCCATCTTGCCCCTTATGACTATGCCCTTTGTGACTATTCCCACTTCTAAGTGAGAATCAAGTATCCTCACTTGTGCCTTCCTGTTTGTTTAGCTTCTTTAGTTCTGTGGAGTGCAGCATGGATATGCTGTATTTTATGGCTAAATTCCACTTATAAGTGATTATATATCATACATGTCCTTGTAGAACTGGGTTACCTCACTCAGAATGATATCCTCAAAGTCCATACATTTGTACCTCAAGCTGCCCTGAGCAGTCTGCTTTCCAGGGATACCTCCAGTCTCCTCCTACCTCTCAGTGAACCATCCTCAGACCAGTAGAGCCTAAACCATACAGGTTACCTAATATACATCCCCTGTGAAAGTGACATTCACCGCCCACAAGGGGCATGACCAAAAAGTTGGAACCACTTGAATAGAAAAACAGAGAGTGGAAAAATTCTGTTTTTCTGGCAGACATGGCCTTAAGTTGAACAGGGGACATTTGTTTAATTTGGGACCTGTGAGACTGTGACAAGTGGTAGAGGTGGTTAGAAAGGGATGGTCTAAGGGATCTATTTAAATTTTTTATTCATTCATTCATTCATTCATTCATTCATTCATTAGTATGTTTGGGTATTTATTTATTTATTTATTTATTGGAATAGGAGATAATTTATCATGGAGCCATTTTGAGTAAGCATGGATTGAGAACAAAGATTTGGTTTACCATAAAATCCAAATTCCAACACTGAAGCAATTTCATGAAATTTTAAAGAACAAAGAAACTCATAAAACAAGGCAAGTTTAAAACTCCTTAGTAGTTACATCAGAGAGATGGCAACAGCAAAATGGAAACAGCTTTTCTATGGCCCAAGATGCTTCTTAAGTCTTTGTGTGGTGGAATTTTGTGGTCTGCTAATTTAAAATTTCTGTTATTTTAAAAATTATTTATCATAATTATATTAGTTTAGACACATTAGTTCAGTAAGCAAGAAATAGCTGTTCTGGAGTTACTAGACTCTACATGTGAAGTAAATGTTTGTTGAGTGAATAAACAACTAACTTTCAGAAACAGGAAAATAGACATTTTTGTTCACTTTTGCCAAGGAAGCTTGATCTTAAAGTTTTTATGACATATGATTGATTAAAATCTATGAGATTTCATGTGCTTCTACTTGGACTTCAGTCATCTAATTTTAACCAAAAGTAAGTTGATCTTTTGGGTTGATTTCACCTATAACAGTAACCCTCATAGACTCATTTGCTATTGGAACAGCAAAAGCTATCGTCCTTTTCATAAGTCTCTTTTTATTTTGTTTCATTTTAATTTATTTTACTTATTCACTTTACATCATGCTCATTGACCCATCCTGGTCATCCCCTCCCACAATCCTTACCACTTCCCTCCTCACATTCTCCTCTGAGATGGTGGGCCTGGCTGGGTATCCCGCTACCCTGGCACCTCAAGTCTCTGCAAGGCTAGGCACTTCCTCTCTCATTGAGGCAATACAAGGCAACTCAGCTAGTAGAAGTTATCTCTTGTAAAGTAACTGTTTTTGGAATAGGCCCCATTCTACTTGTTCAGCATCCATATGTAAAGAAAGCTGCACATCTCCTGCATATTAGCTGGGAGGCCTAGTTCCAGTTCGTGTATGTTCTTTGCTTGGTGGTCCAGACATTGAGAGCCCTAAAGGTCCAGGTTAGTTTACTCTGTCAGTATTTTTGTAGAGTTCCTGACCTTTTAGGGGCCACAATCCTTTCTCCTATTCTTCTGTATGAGTTCCCAAATTCCATCCACTGTTTGGTTATGGGTGTCTGCATCTGTCTGAGTCAGCTGCTAAGTGAAGTCTCACAGAGGACAACATGCTCCTGTCTGCAAAAATAAGAGAATATCATTAATAGTGTTAAGGATTGGTGATTGCCCATGAGATGGGTCTCTTGTTGGGCTGGTTATTGGTTGGCCATTTTCTCAGTCTCTGCTTCATCCCTTGTGCCTACATTTCTGTAGAAAAGAAAAATTGCCTGGACAGATATCTTTCAACCTCTAAAAAACCCACAAGTATCAACCTAGACTACCACACCAACAGAACTCTCAGTTGCAATAGATGATCAAGGGAAACACACACACACACACACACACACACACACACACACACACACACTACCAACATCAAAATAATAATTAGGAATCACTGATCATTAATATCTCTTGGATGTAGTTCTCCTCTTTGGGTTGCAGTTTTCCTTATAGTGTTTTCTGTTGGGCTGGATTTGTGGATAGATACTGTTTAAATTTGCATTTGTTGAAATATCTTGTTTTTCTACATCTATTGCAACTGAGAGTTCCGTTGGGTATGGTAGTCTAGGTTGACACCTGTGGGTTTTTTTTTTGCCCCAAACAAAGGGGCACAAGGTTTGAAAAAAGAAACTTTACTAAAGTCTAAATTGTACATTGAACCCCACACATTAATAGTGAGAGACTTCAACATACCATTTTCACCAATTGACAGGTCATCTAGACAAAAACTAAAAAACAAATAATGAAACTAACAGATATTTTGAATCAAATGAATCTAAAGACATCTATAGAATACTTCACCCAAACACAATAGAATGTACCTTCTTTTTGGCACCTCATGGATTCTTCAACAAAATTGACCATGTAGCTGGTCATAAAGCAAGCATCACCAGATACAAATAGTTGAAATAATGTCTTGTATCTTATCAGACCATCATAGATTAAAGCTTAATTTCAACAACAACAGAAACACTAGAAAGCCTACATACTCATGGAAATTGAACAACTCTCTACTCAATGATTTCTGGGTCAGAAAAGAAACAGAGACTGACCAACAGTTGTGAATGCTTGTAGCCAACCATCATACTGAACACTGGGACACTAATTGGAGGAGTTAGTCGAAGAACTGAAGGAGCTGAAGGGATTTGCAACCCCATAGGAAGAATAACAATATCAACCAAGTAGACCTCCCACTCCTCTAGAGCTCCCAGGGACTAAACAACAAACTAAAAGGCATACATGAAGGGACTCATGGCTCCAGCTCATATGTAGCAGGGGATTGCCTTATCTGGCATCAATGGGAGAGGAGCCCCTTGGTCCTGTGAAAGTTCCATACCCCAGTGTAGGGGAATACCAGGGAAAGGAGGTGGGAGTGGGTGGTTGGGTGGGGGAGCACACTCCTAGAAGCAGGGGAGGGGAAGAGGATGGGATGGATATTTGCACAGGAGAAACCAGAAAGGGAATAACATTTTAAATGCTAAAAATAAAAACCCATAAAATAACCAATAAAAAATAGTGTCTCAGAGTTGGTTGCTGTATCACAGTCTTTTCAAGAGTTCGAAGTCACCATCCCCTAAGTACTGTAGTGACATTAAAGACAGTATAATCTATTTGAGAACCTGAGATAAGTGTAGTGGTTTAGGAAATACCTCTGTGAATTTGAATTGGGCTGTTTGCTGTACTCAAAACCATATTATATATTTCCTAGTTGATATGGTAATGCCAATATTTTCAGAAGAAGAATATGTTTTCTGCTAATTTGTGTTTTTATAGTTGTCTGTGTTGAGGAGCTCAGCTCAATGGAATCCTTTAGTTAGAAACATGAAATTCTAAATGTTTATTAATTCACCAGCTATTAATTGAAGATGTACTCTGAATCTGTAATTTTTCTCTTCCCCTAAGGTATTAGGCAGCACTGACAAACCACTGTTCTAGTGAACCTAACAATTCAAAAATATGGATCTGATTATGACTAGGAAGAAAGATCACTTTAGGATCTAACATTACTGAGCTGTGCTAGTTGAAAGGAGACTAAATTATTAGGAATATAATGTCCTCCACACTACTAGTGTTCATTACATGGATTCCAACAGCAGCTATTATTAATGTTGGAAGCCAGTGAATTTCTTTGAGACTGAGAAACTGTGTGTTCCCTAGTTGGTGGGCGCACATTGAATAAAACTGATGTTCAACGCAATAAGTGTATATAACTTTTTCAAATACATGTAAAAATGTGATTAAGATTATATTCTTTTGGTAAAATTTAACAATTAATAAATCTTACTTTAGACTATGTAGCTCAATATTAACTTTTATTATTTCTTGGAGAATTTTGTACATATATGGGGTGTATTTTGATCATATTAACCCCCTCCATGTCTCCTCTTAAACTGGACAAATACTGCAAAACTTGCCCCTTCACTTCAAATTATCACCTTGATTTTTATTTTTTTAATAATTTACTGAGTCAGTGCTCATTATAATAATGTGTGAATTTGTTTTAATATTGATTTAAAACTGCTATTGAGGAGGCAATATGCATCACATCATACATAATTCTGCCTCAATTCAAAATAGTGCAGGTAAATCTATATTAACTGCAGAAAAAGGAGCTGTCAAAATTAGAAAAACAATCAAGGATAAAGATGACATGTCATATAAAGCGTTAATTTACAAAAACAAAAGAAAACACATGTATTTAATGTGGTCTACCTGAAACAGAAACTTCAATATCTGTGAAAAAAAACTAATAGAACTACAAGAAAAGAATAGACAAATCCATTATTACAGTTGAGGACTTAAACAACTCTCATTCAATAATTGATAAAGCAATTATGGAGAACATCAGTAAGCAGATAGCTGATTGGATACCATTGTGAGTCTCCATGTTCTTGTTATTATTTATAAAACAACCTATTCAACAGCAACAGAATACATTCTTTTCAAGTTCATGATGAATATTCAATCATCCTATTCTTTTACATTGTACTCCCTTTCACAAATTCAAAACAATTTCAACAATGCACTGCTTCAGAGGATAAAGGGATTAGGGTAGAAATAAAATCCAGTATAAATCTATTACCAGATAAACAAAACTAAATAACATACTAATTAAATTTTCAAATTAATTGATTAAATGGTATATTCATCAAAGAATAAGTGCAAAGAGAAATTTAAAATTTAAGGGAAATTTAAAGTACTTGATGGTTGTAAAAATAGTAAGGAATATTTGTGGAATATATGCAGACAAAACCATTTATATGTATACACATACTTTATGCAACAATTAAAACATAAGATAAAATTTATTATATTAAATAGTAAAAACAAGAATAAGTTAAGATTCACATGATCAGCAGATATGAACTTAGGCAGAAATCCATGAAATTGAAAGCAGGGAAATATATTGGTAATCTAATGAACGAAGTATGCCTGTGAAAAGATGAATATAACTCATAAAACTGTAGCCTTTTTAGCTAAGAAATATAAAAAGAAAGTTACAAAGTACCAGAAAACAAATTAATCACTTTCGAACAAATTAATTTAAAGTTATTAGAAAAAAAACTGCCTTGAATAACTATGCCATAATTTTATAAGACTAATTTTTATATGAAAAGTACTTATGTATAAAGGGGGAATACACAATCTTAAAGGCATATTTCTTCCTTATAAACTTGGAGAAACAAATAGATAAATTTTTATAAATGCTGTCTTCCAGGTTCAGAGTGCTTTCCTAAGGTGACCTGTGAAACAGTGTAGAAGAAATTATACTGATTCCCCCAAAAAAATCTATTCCAAAATTTAAAAGAAAGGATGTATTCTAACTTACATTATGAGGGCAGTATTATCATCTATATAAAGCATGTGGAGTAGAGGAACTATATCAAAAATGTACTACTGTAAAAAAATAGGCCATTTGGGTATGTCAGCAATGCCAGTTAAAGGAACTTAAAAAAGAGCAGGTACATAAAGATCACTCTGACCTTCTTGTTGCCTTCTATAAGAAGCAGATGAAATTCCCAGGTGAAAAGCATCTTTCTTATGCTAGAAGAGATGTGGAGGGGCAGCTGAAAGAGTTCTGTACAATTTATTTAAAACAAATCTCCCATCATGTTCACTGTCATTCTTAATACTCATGAAGCAGTTCATAGCTGGTTACAATTTTTTTCTCTTTAGATGAATTCATGATTTTGTGTTCTTAAACATATGAAAGCTTCATGGCTAGTAGTAAGGTAGAGAAATACTTACATTTTAATTATTGTTGGCTACTCTGAAGGCATAACTACTCTAATTAAGCTAACAGTCCTAAAGTGGTTTTCAAGTTTACTGGAAATTATCCCAGATCATGTAAATACAGAACACCCTTAGTCTAGCTTTTATTTATTTTAATTTTTGAGAAAATTAGTACTTTGTATAAGGACTTTTGTTTCTTTAATTCAAATCTTCCCAGAGGTACAAACAGGATAGTTATTTATGATATGATTCTTCAGAAAAGATATTTTCAGATGCAAATATGCAAGACATTCTCACTTCAATTATGAGAAAATTAAAAAAAATTTAAAAGATGCTTTGGCTCAAGATCAATAAGCTTTCTGTGGCTTAACCATGGAAACAAGAAGAGCATCTCAAAGCAGGTGCAAATGATGCAGTCCCTCTCAACATCCAAATTTTGTCTCTGATATATCCTCCCAAAGCAGATATTTTTGTCGCTTACAATGTATTTATAGTATAAAGAAAAAGAGAAACCTCATTGAAAAAAGCCAAGGCAAAGCACAGAGAACCTTTTGCTTTCACATCCTAAGCAGCTCAAGCTCCTAGTAGCCTAATAATTGGTTCTCTAGTACAGAGAGCAGTACCTTCATGTTGTTCAGAACTGAGAACATACAATGATTAACTTGGGTTAACATAGATTTAAAAGGAGAGAAACATACTAGGGTATGGCTCAGTGATGGTCATGTCTTTTATATGTGCACGCGCGTGTGAGTGTGTGTGTGTGTGAGTGTGTGTGTGTGTTTGAGAACATGTATAGATGTCAGAGAACAACTTTGTGGAGTCACTTCCCTCCTTGCAAGTTTACATGAATACTGGAAATTGAATTCATTCAGCAGAATCCATCAATACTTTTACCCAACTGAGCCCTGGAGTGTGTTCTTAACATGCGTGAGTCCCGAATTTGGTTTTGTCCAACACACACACACACACACACACACACACACACACACACACCCATTTTGATTTTGTAATTCAGAATAGTAATCTAAAAAAAAAACCAGTAAATCTCATTAAAATTGAGAATTAAATAGTAGGTAGTAACTACCACCTGCTAGAGAAGAAGGAAGAAGGAGAAATAAGAAAATGATCCATAACAGTTCCATAAAAGCTACAAGTTCTAGTGAAATATAGCATTGTGATGTGGCTATAGATTATTATGTGCCTGTCTCTCCATGCTTTGATTGATGAGAGAGACAAATATAGAAATAATGTTTCTAATACCATTGTGCAGTTAAAAGCCAGAGTTCCATCGGCATGCAGAGTGGGACAAAGTGAGACTGTTGAATCTTCCAGAAAGAAAACAATTTAAAACAATAAAAGAGAAGGAAAAGCTCCTTATAATTAAAGCCAAGTTATCATAGTATTTACTACACTTTTCTAATTACCAATATGTGACTAATTTGAAGAAACATTAACTATAATTCAAAACATAAGATAAATTTCCATACTAATATAACTATCATATTTAAATGGTAATAACGTTTTACAATCTCTTGCCTAAGTAAAATGTCTATGAGAATGGAAAGCAAAATCTCTCAGTATGCATGTGAGTTGGTCATGGTAATATCCTTCTAAAAATTACAGTGTGGAAAGGAGGACAAAGAGACAAAGAGTACATCAATAGCGAAAATAACTACAACATATGACCTCAATGTGAGATTAAATTTAATAGTAGCACAGAGAAATAATGACAATAATTCAATTTGATGAATGTGTGCTTTATATCTGTGATCCTCGCTTACAAAGAAAGTGGACACTTATTTTGGTTACATCAAACTATTTCTAAAATCATAAAAGGTATATATGACTATATGAATATTGTATGGTGTGAAATGTGGCATAATGTCATAATTATTTCTTTAATACATTTTGCATCACAGTAATGACAACAATATTACTTTGATCTTAGTTGGCAGCAAATAGTTTTACATTAATTTTCTGACCAACTCTCCAAGCATAAAAATAATATTTTAAAAAGAAGTGTATCAACTTTGAAAAAAGTCCAACATTTTCCCGAGCACACAAAGATTAGTGATTTTAAAAGTATATTGGGGGCATACTAAACCACTATTGATGGTCACAGTCTGGGGCATTTTCCCAGATTCTTGTCTCAGTATACAAGAATTGAAATGATGTTCCAACTATGCACAAACATAAGATGGTAAACAGGGGAATGTCCTAACCTTTACTAGAGGAAACAGTTATTCCTTACTGCACAGTCTCCCAATAATCATTCAGGCTGAATTGGCTTTTCTAGTCCTCATACCCAGATGTACTGGGAATAACATTGGAACAAAAACTGAGTTTGTTTACCAAGGGAAACTCTGTTCAAAGATAGGAATATATGTAGGCCATTGGAGGTGATTTTGAGATTGCCAGGTGCATTTTTTGAATAGGTTGAATGGTCATATTATATGTCAGTGAAGAAATTAGGCTGCTAAGTGCATTATTACAAGAGGAGGTATGCACAAACAAAAAAACCACTGAGAGTCCCATGATAAACTCTCTTTTACACTTTGCTGGTTGACTATGCCAAGTGTTGTTATATTGTTCTTCACTTTCATGCCACTAATACATATCAAATAGTTTCAGCCTGTGGTATGAAATATACTGGCTATTATGACACAATACAAAAATAAGAAAAAATAAAAAATGTATTTAAATATGAAGTCTCTGCAAAATGGAAAGAATCAATTAGGTCCCAGTGGGGCAACAAGAATCAGCAAAGGATAATAAAACTTAAAGCATGCTCAAGCAGGTGGCAATCAGGAAATAGGCCTGCCTCAAGAAGCTGAAAACAGATGGCAAAGGTGAGCAGATGTTAGACAATGACTTTGCTATCTGCTAGAGAAGAATTGTGGCTTCAACAAGAAAAGTTCCATGATGAAGTCAAGTGAAAGTTTCTTCAAATTCCCTTAAAATGTGATTTTTAAATACAGAAAGTAGACTCAGCATCTTCTGGCACTTTTAACATTATTTGGATTTTTTTAAATGCCATTAAAATGAAAATAGAGTCATCTCCTTTTCCCTTTCCTCTCTCCAATCCCTACACTGATCTGGCACACTCTTTAACTGATAAACTCTCTTGCTCTGATTATTATTGTTATGTGTGCTGACACTTTCTACAAGGCCTGAAGGCAATGGGATCATGCTTGGTGCAAAATTGAAGAAAAGATTTGTTCTCTTGGTTCTAAAAGCACAGAAACTTACACTGATAGGGAGAGTAGAGTGTTGTATGAACGTCATTTATTTTCATATTTCTAGGCATGACTAGATTGAAATATTTGTCCTTTTTGACAATTTTGATGATTGATGGGAAGGAATAAGTTGCATTGAAGTTTTATTAATGACCTTATTATTGAAAGTATTTAATCTCAATAACATCTCATAGAGACATGTATTACAGTGATCTTGTTTTTTAAGGAAAGGTATGCATTTATTTAATTTCAAAATTTAGCTTAAACTTAATTTACTTATATGTTTTACTCCTTGTAAATAGAATAGATTTGTGTTTTACTTTTTTAAAGGGTTTTGAGATGATAATATAATGACAATCTTTTTTTCTGCTATCTCCTCTCTCCAAAACCTTTTATATGACTTCCTGGCTCTCTTTCAAATTCATGGCCTAGTTTCTCATTAATTGTTATTGCATAAATGTATATATATATATTCTCTTTGTACTGTACAATGTTATTCATATACATATTTTCAAGTCTGACCATTTGGTGTTGGATAAACAATTGGTGTGAGCTTCCCTGGGGAAGACTATTTCTCCCTCTTGTGCCTCCTTGGACAAGCAATATTTTGCACAGAGCATGGAGAAACATTACTATTATTTTCCCCTAATATTAATTCTCAGTGCTTTGCAAGTCAGATTCTTGAATTTAGGTATTTCTGTATCTTGTTCATGGAGGATTTCAGTCACTGCCATTACACTGTTGGAAACCTTCACTTTTAAAGCATTAAATCATCTTTAATGATCAAACAGAATATAAGCATTAATATCCACATTCCAAACAGGAAGTTTATAGACCATCAAGTAGCATATTGAATATGTAATGAGCAACTGAATACTAGAGGGGAGGCTAAGGAGAACAGAAAGAGATGCCAAAGGAATAAATATAATCAAATACATGGTTCTCTTTTCCTGGAAGCTAGAAGTCTTTATTTTCCTTTACATTCTTTGAAACACTAGTTCCTACATTCTTCTGTTTTATTTTAGCCCCCTTTACTGGATAGCCTCAAACAATATCTACCCCTTGGATATTTGAAATTATGCATGTTTTCAAGTCTATTATCTTCCTGTTCGTACAGTAGGAAATCTTCAATTAAGAAGTATCCTTAATACTGTAGCTAATACTCTTATCTGGAACTGAATTATGCTTGCTATGGCGAGGCTCTATCAGACTATTTTACTTACTAAATAGCCCTTTAAGATAGTAAACCAGCTGAAATATCAGACAGAAATTTACATTTGATTCTGAAGTAAATACTTTCTTCTGTTTAACTCTAAGTGTGTCCAGGCCCATGGCATAGCTAAATGAATTATTCATCTGACATTAAAATGAAAATTACCCCTGGATTTTGAAGTATTGTTAAAATAATATTTAACAATTAGTCTCACTCACAGGTAGAGGAAAGGGCCATTTAATGCAACCATTCTATGCAACTTCCACTCACACAATTATTCTCCTTTTTAATTTTATAACAGCTCTGTGATGTATGAATTACCACCAGATTAGATAACCAATACATAAGCTCAGAAATGTGTTTAACGACTATACAAATAAAGCCGCAACATTCAAGTTTCAATTATTGCAGTAACAAAAAACTCAGTTCACCTTTCCCTCCATACATTGTTTGCCCACTCTTGCTATTCTAGTTGAAAAAACTGAAGCTGTATAAAAGACATAACTTTCTTCACCCAGAACACTTGAATATAATTTCCTTGTTTGACATTTTAAATTATGAAAAGATTCAAGCATTTGCAAGGTATGTATAATCTGCCTGCACTCTTTATTTGTCTTTAAAATAATGTACATTTTCAAAAAGTGTTTCACCTTTTCACTGTCCTCCTGTTTTTTCCTCACTTCAGTATTTTAATATGAGTAAGATCACATGTTATTTAATCTCCTACACTAATATTTTCAAATTCTTGGCTTATAATTAAACAGTTGACTAAACAAACATATTTGCTTACCTTCTTGAAACAATTCCTGTCTGCTGATAATCCTTGTTCCTGCCAGTCAAATGACTTCATTAACTTGGAATTAGGTGTATTTTGTAAAATCCGGACTTTTCAGCAAGTTGAACAATCTATAAGCTACTATAAAGATTTGGCTAGAATTTTGTTTCATTAGAATCAAAGAAAATGTTAAGAATGTAAAACCACACAGAGCAGGGTATAGTAATTAAGAAATTATGAGTTTGTTGTATTTCACCAAAATCAGAAACAATGAACTGTTAAGAAAACAGTTCCATCACCCTTAGAAGATAAAAAATAATTACCTGGATTATTTTTCTCTTTTGTCCAATTTAAGATCATCAGAAGAACATTAAACTAGCTATGGTGATGCAGGCCTGTCACATTAGAAAATTGAAATTCTCAGGCATAACTGAACTATAGATCAAGAGCAAAGCCTCTTTGTAATGTAGTACAATATCATTTAAATTTTTAAATAAAATTGAAAAGGATTATGGATTGTAATTCAGTGGTAAAGAGATTGGCTAGAATTCACAAGTCCATGGGTTGAATGCTTAGTATCATGAAAAACAAATGACCCTAAAGCAGAAAGCCATCAGGCAATATATAAAAGTCTTTTAGGCTATTGCCTGCCACAATATTTAATCAGAAAAAGATAAAAAGATTGGGGAAGAGATAAAATGTGCATTTTGCAAAATGCTTAGGCATTCTTTAATAAATAAAATTAATGCTGTCATTAGTGGCAGCTCTAAGCAAAACTTTTATCTTTTTTTTCCTATGGATAAGCACTCTTTTGGGAGATGAATATTGCTGCAGTCATATTGTGCTTTCAGTTAATGAGATGTGGTTTCTATTTGTTAGAGTTTTATGGTAATGAAGCTTATAATTTACTGACAAACTGGCTTGCTTTCAAAACATTCTCTTATTGCACAGACTTTTTTTGCATCAGAAACATTGATGTGCTAATTTGTGTGTTTATAGCAGCAGATGTGCACCTTCACTAAAAGGCTGGCAGAGTGAGGAAAAAGGACAGGAAAGAAAAGGAAGAATGCAAGAGGTGCTCAGAGTTTTCAGTGGGTCATAGTATGCAGAAATAGATGAAAAGGCTACACAGCTTCTTTGAAACAGTCAGGACTCATTAAGTATGTTTTCTGAAATATCAAATATTTATCGAAAAAAAATTTGGTTGAGTTACTAATATGCTACATGCCAAATCTCTTTATCCAGTGTAAAAACGGAAGGGCAAAAGCTGTCATTGAAAATTCAGAAGCTGTTACAGGAAGTCATTAAATTAAAATGAGGAGAAAAGCACATCTCTATCCCAAACTGTTTTTCTAAGTAAGGCATATTACATTTATTAACAATGGCTTTCCAGTGCAGATCTGTGTTTTGTATTCAGTCCAGCATTAGAATTTTATGGCTTATAAGAGGCAAATATACTCCCAAATTCCAGTCCCACCTTTGTCAATGCTAGTAAGACTGCTAAATAACAAAAAACTCACAGCATCTTGAGGTTTCCTTGGGTAGGAAATTGAAATATTCTAATCACAACCTTATCATCTATAATAGAGGACATAAAACCATGATTGTTTTGCAGACATCCTCATTAAGCACAAAGGAAAATACAAATCTTGATGTAACACATGTAATGAGAAAAAAGTCAAGGGGGGGTAAGCTGTTTATAGTGCTTTGTCTCTTAATGCAGGATAGGAAGTGAGGAGATAGGATTGGGAGCCATAATTTTATCTATGGCTAGAAAGAAGGAGTTCAGAGGCAAATATTCATCATGTAAGTTTCAAAGAAACTTCCCAAAAGTACATCATACAGAGATGCTTCAATCTCACTTGGGAGAGCGAAGCAGAGGACAGAGGGAGGGGTGTACTGGTTGGGAGAGGGGAAAGGGAGGGAAAGGGGGGGAACAAGATCAGGTATTGGGCGGGGTGGATAGGAGTGAAGCCCCGTGGGCCACAAAATGAATGGAAATATGAAATTTCTGGAGGAGGGAAGTGGGAGGGTCCTATAGAATATAACAGAGACCTGAGAGGTTAGAGACTCTCAGGACTCAACGGGAAGGACCTTAGATGAAATGTCCTACAGAGGGAACTTGCAGAATTTACCTACAGTAAAAGACAAGGCATCAAGCTGAAGGATAGGATTGCCAGCCCATAGTCAAAACTCTGACCCAGAATTGATTCTGTCTAAAAGAGCTGCAGGGACAAAAATGAAGAAGAGCCTGAGGAAAAGGAGGTCCAGTGACTGGCCCAAATTGGGATCCAGTTCAGGGAAGGCCACAAGGTCTGATACTATTACTGATGCTATGGTGTATTTACATATAGGAGCCTAGCATGGTTGTCCTCCCAGAGTTCCAACAAACTGATGGAGAAGCATGTACTTACGCACAACCAATGGGCAGAAGCTGCGGACCACTGTGGATGAATTAGGTAAAAGCTGGAAGACGCTAAGGAAGAGAGCAACCCCTTAGGAAGACCAGCAGTTTCAACTAACCTGGACCCTTGAGAGCTCTCAATCACTAAGCCACCAACCAGGTAGCATACAGCATCTGATGTAAGGCCCCAAAACATACAAAGCAGAGGACTGCCTGGTCTGGCCTCAGTGAGAAATGACTTACTTTAACCCTTGAGAGACTTGCAGCTCCAGGGAATGCGGAGGTCTGGCACAGGGGTTTGTCTGGGTATGGAAACATGCTTTTGGAGACAAAGGAAGAAGAACGGGATGAAAAACTGTAGGAGGGCAGAACAGGAGGGGGATAATGAATGGACTGTAAAAATAAGATTAAATATAACAAAAAATAAAACAAAATAGGTTAATAAGCAATACTGGTTTCTACTTTCAATTAATATATTTTTATATATTGCTGACAAATGTTTAACTGTGATGTTTTCTCAACATTGTTTTTAGAAGATTTAAAATTTGTTCAGAAATAGGTCATTAAAATGTTCAAGTAAATTTAAAATAAGCCCTGGAAGATTTTCAAATATAAACAAGGCATTTCACTAGTAATTATATAAAATACAACAACATATACCAAGGTTTTGAATTCATATTTGCTATAAGAATACAATTTATGCAAGTGGGGTATTTGATGACATAAACATTTTATTTTTATTCTTCAGTATTATTTCTTCTTATAAAAATATTGTTTATGCATATAAATTCATAGTATAACATTCTTATAGTATTGGTATAATATGGTGTGTCTAATAACATGATCATAAGATATAATTGTTAAATGTATATTAATACTATTGAATTTACATTTCAAATAGATATTACCATGCAAAATAACTCAGGAGATAAATGTGCTCACAGCCAATCCTGAGAACCAGAGTTCTGTCCGTGAGACTCCAGTGGTGGAAGGAGAGAAGCTGACTTTACAAGTTGACTTCTGACATTTATAGGAATAGTTTCCATTCACACCTCCACACCCTTACACAAATTGAACAGTTAAGTAAATGTTACAAAAGAAGAATGCACTGTTTCAAAGTGTAAAGTATATGATGGCTTCTATAAGGCTATAGGGTAGATATCTGACATTTGTTTAAGCTTAATAGTAAATATCTTGATACTTTACATAACAACAAATACTAGCTATGGCTACTCTAAAGATATTATATAGATCCCACCTGACAAAAAGAAACTAGGGCTTCAGTGATGGTGTCTGGTGGAATCTCTCAAGGCCTCCATGCATATCTAAGCACTGATAATCAAGTATTCAAATTTACACTAGTAGTACCAAAGAGATAATAACCAAAGGAATGATATATTTTAGCTGAGAATTAATTTATGATTATTTAAATTAATGTCCTTCATGTATAACCTCTATAGACCAGTAACAGGCATCATTAGTAAAGAGATAGATGGGATAGGGACACTGCTAGTGCTAACTGACTGGTTTAGAAAATAGTATAGATGCTGTATTCCTAGCTTAAACTTTCTTTACATTTCACTTTGTCCCTTTCAATTGTCCCTTAGAACAGGATAGAGAAACATTAACACTGCAGTTCCCCTTATGCCCCCTACTGACTAAGACTCACTTTTGTCAGTTGTAAAAAATAGAAATAATATGGTTATTCTTATCTGTTTCATAAACTGTCAGTGAATCTCATAATATAATAGATCAATAACCTTCATCTTAGTGTGGCAAACTAAGAGATTGTACCCTGATTGAAATCATTCCACAGTGCCTTAAGTTTTCAAATAAGAAACAAGTGCTGAACTATCAAAATTAGATGACTATCATGCTTTTATAATTTTTTCTATGCTGTAGAGTTTTAAAAGACTTCACAATTAGATTCACCTAGAGATAATAGAATTGTGAAACATAATTCTAAAAAAAAAATAAAGTTTAAATTTTTTAGAATGCTAGATTTTTCTTCTCTGTCTTCTAAATTTATTCTTTAATCATTTTTTATAGTCCAGATTTTATCCTCCTCTTAGTCCACCCTCCAACTGTTCTGAATCTCATACCTCCTTCCCCTGTCTCAAAGAAGACGTTCCCACCCCACCCACACCAGACCTCCCCATTCCCTGGGGCCCCAAGTCTCTAGAGGGTTAGGTGCATCTTCTCTGACTGAGTCCATACCAGGCTGTCTTCTACTGTATATGTGTTGCGGGCCTCAGACAAGCTAGTATATGCTGCCTGGTTAGTGGCTCAGTGTCTGAGAGATCTCAGGGGTCCAGGTTAGTTGAGACTGCTGGTCTTCCTCCGGGGTTGCCCTTCTTCTCAACTTCTTTCAGCTTTTCCCTAATTCAACAGGGATCACCAGCTTCTGTCCATTGGTTGAGTGTAAATATCTGCATCTGAATCTTTTAGCTGCTTTCTGGGCCTTTTGGGGAGCAGTCCTGTTAGGCCCCTGTCTGTAAGCACACCATAACATCAGTAATAGTCTCAGGCCTTGGAGTCTCCCCTTGTCTTGGATCCCACTTTGGGCCTGTCACTGGAACTCCTTTCCCTCAGGCTCTTCTCCATTTTTTGTCCCTGCAGTTCTTTTAGAGAGAAACAATTCTCGATCAGAGTTTTTGACTGTGGGATGGCAACCCCATCCCTCCACTTGATGCCCTGTCTTTCTGCTGGAGGTGGACTCTACAAGTCCTCTCTCTCCATTGTTTGGCATTTCATCTAAGGACCCTTTGAGTACTGAGAGTCTCTCACTTCCCAGGTCTCTGGTACATTTTAGAGGGTCCCCCTACCTCCTACCTCCTGAGGTTGCCTGTTCCCATTCTTGATGCCCTTAGGGCTTCAGTCCTGTTTTTCTCATCCCAATGTTCTTTTCTTCCTCTTCCTGTCCCCTTTCCCACCTGGTCCCTCCTTGACTCTGGTTCCCCTCCTGTGATTATTTTCTTTTCCCTCCCAAGTGGGATTGAGGCATCCTCACTTGGGCTCTTAGGCTTGTTAACCTTCTTGAGTTCTGTGGATTGTATCCTGAGAACTCTGTACAATTTTGTCTAATATCCACTTATTATTGAGTACATACCACGTATGTCCTTTTGGGTCTGAGTTACCTCACTCAGGATGATATTTTCTGGTTCCATCCATTTACTTGTAAAACTCAACTCAGATGTCACACAACAGAAGAATGGATACAGAAAATTTGGTTTGTTTACACAATGGAATACTACTCAGCTATAATAATGAGGACATACTGAGTTTTGCAGGAAAACGGACGGAACAAGAATATAATTTTCTTCTAAATGAAAGCTTGATGTCACAGACTTAAAAAGTTTTTATTTCATTGATCGTCTGTTACCCATTTAATCATATAAGAACAATCAATTGGTACCCATTATATACTTACATAAATACCTTGAATTATATATGTTGTAAATAAAGACAGATTATGTATCTGTATGAAAGATAATATTATGATATAAAATATATTTTTCTTTGTAATTATAAACTTAGTTGACTCTGGGACAAATAACTCCCAATTGTCTTATTTTGTGCTTTATCCATTATGTAGCTCAGTCAGAAGAGTATTCTGTTCCTTCAAGGCAATTACTTAACATTGAGCAGTTTTGTTTTGTTCTTTCTCACTTGCAGTTCAAACTAATGTAGTTAGATTAACAGTACGATTATTTGCAATGGTTTGAATCTGTGATTTAATTAAATTTTTGTTTCTATAAAAAGCAATATTTAGTCCTAAACCAAAGCAGCAGAATGGGTTCTTGTACTTAAATATATGGGAAAGTGATTTTCTTTCCTTTCTTATAAAAAATATTCCCTTTGTCATTAGTTTATTTTATATTTATTTTTATCATTCTTATTCATTAGGGATGAAATCAGGGGTAGATGAGGGTAAATGTTCTTTCTCATTGTTTTTATAACAAAGAATTTACTAATTTGTTATGATAGTGAAAGACTAAAATTATCCTAAATGATTATGATTTCACTCTGTAGTGTATAATTATTTCTTTAATCATTATTTTACTAATAGCATTCTAAATTCATTTAGGAAAAAGACAAGGGGGTAGCAAAATAGTTATAAAAAAGAAATTACCAAAATAACGTATTTTTAGCTACAGTTTCAAATGCAATTTGTTACTAAAGTCAAATTAGCATTTCTATGGTCTTTTAATGCCTTCCCTCAAACCTTCATCAGAAACCTACATATTAATGAATATATATTCATATTTACCTATAGATGTGAAATAAAGTCAGTAGGTACAGCTTCCCAGACAATGGACAAATTCTAGGAGATTTGGAAGAAACTTTGATAAGGTTTCTTTCCCAGAAGTTAAATTCGTACTTTAATTATACTTTTTCTATAAATGCAATCATGCATGAGCAATGAGAGTCTCTTTGAAGGGAAATAATGCTTTACAATAACTGCCTTTGGTTGACAAGTTAAGCAATTGATGCATGTTTAATTATAACACCTTCAAGCTTTTAAAGAAGTATCGTAGCTTTAAGCAATCAGAACCTCTGAAGCAAGACTTTCTATTGCTTTTTGTCAGATTGATATAAATTTGCCTCAGGCAGTGCTACTGGCCAAAAAACAATCTGAGTAGATTAAAAACCAAGGCAGATGGGCTTCTATAAATTGAAAGTGATCAATCCATAGATAATTTTCATTGTAAGCAGTTTTGACCATTATTTAAAGCATAATGTATTATTTAACTAAGCTCTTTTTATTAATGGCTCATTTTAATGAATTCTTATTAATGGCTCAGGAAGAGCAGAGTGATTCTATAGAGAAGCTACTATTAGCAAAGAAAAATAAATCTTTAGGTTCACCACTATTAAATTCTCTCTCTCTCTCTCTCTCTCTCTCTCTCTCTCTCTCTCTCTCTCTCTCTCTCTCTC
>JANHMN010000005.1:22970994-23089592 GCA_030674055.1 Rhabdomys pumilio
CTCTCTCTCTCTCTCTCTCTCTCTCTCTCTCTCTCTCTCTCTCTCTCCTTTTCTCTCTGTCTCTTTCTCTCCCCAACTGTGTACATTAACAAATGTATTTGTGTTGAAACATATTTCTTATGTTAAGTGTTAAACATGTTCCTAACTTTTAATAGTCAAATGTCATTTTATGGTACATTAGTGCTTAAATAAATAAAATTTCTTAAAATCTCTGGACACATTAAAAATAATGTAGAAAAAGGAAAGAAATAATCAAGTATAGTAATGAAGCAGTCATGTTTTAGTGATTTATGTATCTAACACAGAAAGTAGATCAGATCATATGTATAAGGATAGGGACTATAATAACAGTAATTAAATTGTAATTGGAACTGCATTTATTAAGGCAGAAAATTATAATGCATATCTGTATCCTACCACTTGGAAAATGATCAAGTAAGCAAAACTGGCCCTCAGAGCATGGACCTATTTATTCACTTCAAGATTTTCTTCCATATCCTTCAGGCCAATTCCTTTCTTATATCCTCAAGATGTCCAACAACTTCATGTCTTACTATGCAAAGTCAATTACTTATCAAGACTTGTTATTAAGAAATGATCTAAAATATGATTCATTTCCCAGGCATTTAAGGTATTAATTCAAGGTTACTTCTTTTATTTAAGAATGTTTATTGAACATTTATGGTATACAATGTTAAGAAGTGGATTAGAGAAGTATGAAGCCTCTAAAATGGTGATGTGCTACTTAATAAATCATATCCCAAGATTATAAGTAAAATAAACATACATGTATGACCTTTAAAAGTGTATATAATTGAAAATTCTACAAGTTTAATTTTCATTAGCTTTATAGTAGTGATTTTACCTCAAGTATTAGACACGTAGAAATTTTTGCTTTCACGGAAATAATATATCATTTGATGAGATACAAAATCAACAAAAGTTAATACTAATAAATGCAAATAAAATTGAACTAGTAATGGTGCCAGAGAATAACAGTTAGGGAGATTGTTTGGTTATGAAAGATATCCCTGTGAATGATATTTATGAGAAGGTGATTAAAGAAAAATTAGAAATATTAATGGATTTATCAATAGATGCAAGCAGACGTGACTCAACCTGCAAAATCAAGAAATTTAGCATGAATCAAAATAAACTGATTTAGTATGCTCCTAACAATATTCAAATTGGGGTAGTGATTTGGTAGAGAGTTATCCCACTGGGGATCTTAGAATATGATTTGAAATGTACAGTAAAGCCATAAAATACTCTGGTTTATTTTTATTACATTGATGGTAGAAGGGATATTTGTTTTGTTGTTATTAAGACATAAGTTCCAAAGACTGTATTACTTTTGAAGAAGTGATCCTAATGGTGCCTGGACCTGAAGCCTGTTAATACTTGTTGTTAGACTCCTTTACCCATTTAATAATATGAACACATTCCAGACATGAGGTTACTTCTGCTGTCACATCCCCCTCTATCTTCTACTATGCATTTAGCATGGACTTTTGTATCTGTGATAGATTGTATTTTATATTTGAGTTTTCATCAAAGGTAACAGCTTTGTGTGCTACTCTGTGACATAAAATGTTCACATATTTAAAATAGGACCAGAACAGTGGTTTAAATTTTTGAAAAAAGAACACAAGATTTTGAACTTAGAGCTTATTTAATTTCTAATTGTAAATTGATATGATTTATTCTACTGATTATCATCTAATATAAACTGTTTGACTTCAAAAGGTAGCAACACTTAGAATAATATACATTTATCAATAAGCATAATAGAGCTGGGAAATAAATGAATTGTAGCGTATAGTAAAATACAGTAATGCCAAGAAATATTAATGATACTTTTATATTCACTCCATTTATATACATGATTTCAAGGTACTATCATGAGCAGTTTGTTGAGTTTCTTATATCTATTTTATTCAGCTACAAAAATATTCAATTAAGATGTCTGCCAATTGAACCAGGACCATAATTTGAAGATGCTTTCTTTTTCCCGTTGTATGGTTTTGCCTCCTTTGTCAAAATCAAGTGTTCCTATTTTTGTGGATTTATTTCAGAGTCTTTGCTTCAATTCTATTGATCAATCTGTCTGTTACTATACGAATAACCTGCAGTTTTTATTACTATTGCTCTGTAGTACAGATTGAGATCAGGGATAGTAATTCCTACTGAAGTTCTTTTATTGTTTAGAATTGTTTTAGCTATCCTGTTTTTTACACTTTTCCATATGAAGTTTAGAATTTATCTTTCAAGAGGTATAAAGAATTATCTTAGAGTTTTGATGAGAATTGTATTAAATCTGTATATTGTTTGTGGTCAGTGGACCTTTTCACTACGTTAATTCTACCAATCCTTATGTTTGGCAAACCTTTCCATCTTCTGATATTTTCTTTATTACTTCAGAGACTTGAACCTTTTGTGGTACAGGACTGTGACTTGCTTGGTTAGAGTTACACCAATATATTATATATTATTTGTGGCTATGTGAAGGGTGAAGGGTGTTTTCTCCCTAACTTCCTTCTCAGCTGGATTATCATTTATATAATGTAGGGCTACTGATTTCTTTGAGTTAATTTTGTATCTTGCCACTTTGCTGAAGGTATTTGTCAGCTGTCAGCATTATCTGGTAAAATTTGTGTGGTCACGTACATACATTATCATATCATCTGTGAATGGCAATACATTGGCTTCTTCTTTTCCAACTTTTATCCTCTAAGGGTGGGGTGCTACCCAAGGGGGGATCCTCATCTCTGAGTAGAAGGGCTGGAGGCAGTTCGGAGAGTGATTTGTAAGGGTGGGACTGGGAACAGAAGAGAGAGTAGGGCTGTGATCAGGATGTAAATTGAATTAAGAAAACAGAAAAGAAGTTTGGAGTTATGTAATAAATGGTTATTTATGCCAATTCTCAATTTTATGATGGTTGAGTAGGATTAAGTCACTGGTTATCACTACAGTCAAGCCTTCAACATAGATACTAAAGCTCCTTAGAACCTGTATAGCAGCAAGAGCTGATATGGAAACACTATTTAAAGTACTTCCTAGTATACAGGTATGGAAGTGTGAGTTATACCCAGCAATGATTAAAGTTGGCTTTGGTACTACTACTACTACCAATAATAATAATAATAATAATAATAATAATAATAATAATAATAATAATAATGTCTGGCAAAACCGTTGCCAATATATTGTTTACTATAATCTAAATTGATTTCATACTTTATCAAAACTTACCAATTTATGATTCTAATAAAGACACATCTTGACCAAATCCTCTCCTCCCATTGATACTCTACAAGGCCATACTCTGAGACATATACAGCTGGAGCCATGAGTCCCTCCATGTGTATTCCTTGGTTGGTAGTTTAGTCCCTGAGAGCTCTGGGGGGTCTGATTAGTTGATATTATTGTTCTTCCTATGGGGTTGCAAATCTCTTCAGCTCCTACAGTTCTTTATCTCCTCCATTGGGGAAGCAGGGGAGGAGAAAGGAGATAGGAGTCTGAGGGAGGAGACCAGGAAAGGATAATAACATTTGAAATGTAAATAAAAAATATCCAATGAAATAAAAATATAAGACACATCTTGAAAAATCATAATGAATACACTATTCCTAACTTTTCTATACAGTGATTTTTTAT
Organism: Rhabdomys pumilio; assembly: GCA_030674055.1. Classification (NCBI taxonomy): domain Eukaryota; kingdom Metazoa; phylum Chordata; class Mammalia; order Rodentia; family Muridae; genus Rhabdomys; species Rhabdomys pumilio. Next base: position 22,974,652 of record JANHMN010000005.1, read on the forward strand.
AGTGTTCATTTTCTAATAGAAGTTAAATTTCTCATTTATTTCTATTTTTAATTTATTCTTTTAAAAATATTTATTTTATTTTATAAACATGAATATACTGTCACTCTCTTCAGACATATCAAAACAGGGAATTGAATTCTATTACAGATGGTTAAGAGCTACTATCTGTTTGCTGAGAATTGAACTCAGGACCTCTGGAGGAGCAGTCAGTGCTCTTAACCACTGAGCAATCACTCTAGCCCCCTTAATTTATTCTTTAAAAATTCACACAGTATCTTTTTAAAAAATATTTTTATTGGATATTTTATTTACATTTCAGATGTTATCCCATTTCCCCATTTCTCCCACACCCAGAAGCCACCATCCCATCCCCCTTCTTCCTGCTTCTATGAAGATATGCCCCACCCACCCACTCCTACCTCCCCACCATCAAATTCCCCCACACTGGGGCATCCAGCCTTCACTGGATCAAGGACTTCTTCTCCTACCTATGCCCAACAAGGCCATCCTCCCCTAACTATATAGCTGGAGCCATGGGTCCCTCCCTGTGAACTTCCAGGCTGATGGTTTAGACTCTGGGGGCTCAGGTTGGTTGGTATTGTTGCTCTGCCCATGGGGCTGCAAAAGGCTTCAGCTCCTTCAGTCTTCTCTCTAACATCTCCATTGGGAACCCCATGATCAGTTCAGTGGTTAGCTGTGAGCACCCACTTCTGTATATGTCAGGCTCTGGCAGACCTCTAAGAGAGCTGTATCAGGCTCCTATCAGCATGTACTTCCTGGCATCCACATCAGCATCTGCCTTTGGTGACTGAACATGGGATGGATACCCAGGTGCGGCAGTCTCCAGATGGCCACTCCTGTATTTTTTCCAAGATTCTTTCCCATCTCTACATCCAACTTCATGCTATCTTTCCTAAAACAAAATCATAAAAAAGAAAAAATCACTATAAATCACAGAGGACAATTTATGTTGGCCAGCTGCTGTTGACTCTGGAGAATTCTCTTGAGTGCGTTTGAGTCACCCATTTTCAATCCATTGAAGAAAAAATATTTTCCTTGTTCTTGAAGGTATGATTGAAGAACAGACTCCTAGTTATTGGACTTTGTACACATTTCCTTTTCTTCCAGCTAGAATTTTCTCTGATTTGAGATTGTATAAGTCTTGCATATTTTATCACAGTTTCTGTGAGCACATATATTTGTTTACACTGTAGTATCTGGAAAATGATCTCCATTAAAATAATCCACAACCTAGTATTTAAAATCTCTTAGCTCCGTCTTCCTAAATGATCCCTAAACTTTGAGAATAGTAGTTTGATAAAGACATCTCATCACGTATTTTGGATATTAGCCCTCTATCAGATGTGGAGTTAGTGAAGAAATTTTTCCCAATGTGAAGATTGCTGATTTGTCCTATTGACTATGTCCTTTGCCTAACAGAAGCTTTTCAGTTTCATGAGGTCTCATTTCTCAATTTTTGATCTTGGAACCTAAGCCATAGGAGTTCTGTTTATGAAATCTCCCTCCTGCCCCCATGCCACTGAGTTAGAAACTCTTTTCCAATTTCTCTTCTATTAGATTCAGTGTATTTGGTTACATTTTGAGGTTCTTGATCCACTTGGACTTGAGCTTTGTGCCAGGTGACAAATATGGATCTATTTTCATTTTTCTACATACTGACTGACAGTTAGACTAACACTATTTACTAAAGATTCTTTCTTCTTTTCCATTGTATATTTATGGCTTCTTTATCCAAAAGTATGTGAGTTTATTTATGGGTCTTAAACTCTATTTTATTGATCAACTCCCTCTCTCTGTACCAATACCATACAGTTATGTTTTGTCACTATTGCTCTGTAGTAGACCTTGATGTGATTCTCCAGAAGTTCTTTTATTGTTAAGAATTGTTTTGTCTGTCCTGAGTTTTTGTTTTTCCATATGAAGCTAAGAATTGTTTTTTCCATGTCTTTGAAGAATTGTGTTGAAATTTGTATGGGGATTGGGTTGAATCTGTAGATTATTTCTGGTAGGGTGGCCATTTTTACTATGTTGATCCTATCAATTCATGAATATGAGAAATTTCGCTATTTTCTGAGGTCTTCTTTGACTTCTTTGTTGAGAGACTTGAAGTTCTCGTTATGCGGATCTTTCACTTGTTTGGATAATGTTACCTCAAGATATTTTATATTATCTGTGAACTACTATCAAGGGTTATTTTTCCCTATTTTCTTTCTCAGCACATTTATCATTAGATAAAGGAAGGCTACTGATTTGTTTGAGTTAATTTTGTATCCAGCCACTTTGATGAAGTTGCGTATCAGGTGTAGTAGTCTTCTGGTAAAGAACTCAAGAAGATAACGTCCTAAAAACCAAACAACCCAATCAAAAAATGAGGTTATAGAGCTAAACAGAAAAATTTACAACAGATGAATGTCAAATAAGGAAGAAGCACTTAAAGAGGTGTTCAAAGTCCCTTATCATCAGAGAAATACAAATCAAACTGACCCTGAGATTCCACCTTACACCAATCAGAATGACTAAGATCAAAACTTCAGGTGTTGGTGAGAGTGTGGAGAAAGAGGAACAGTCCTCCACTGATGATGGGACTGGACTGCATCCTGGTACAGCCAGTCTGAAAATCAATTTGGAGATTCCTAAGAAAATTGGAAATACATCTACCTGAAGACAGAGCTATGTCACTCTTGGGCATATACTCAATAGATACCCCATCATACCACAGAGGAACTTGCTCCAGTATGTTCATAGAGGCCTTATTTGATAGTTAGAAACTGGAAACAACCCAGTCGTCCCACAAAGGAAGAATGGATACAGAAAATGTGATTCATTTATATAATGAAATACTATTCAGTTATTAAGGATGAGGCCATGATGAGTGTTGTAGGCAAATGAGAAAAACTAGAAAATATCATTCTAAGTAAGGAAACTCAGACCCAAATGACATGCATGGTAAGTACTCACTACTAAGTGGATAATAGACAAAAAATTACAGAATTCCCAGGATACAATCCACTGAACTTAAGAAGGTTTACAGGCAGAGGGCCAAGTAAGGATGTTTCAATCACACTTAGAAGGGAAAAGAAAGAAATAATGGGGGCCAGAAGGAGGGAGAGACCTGGGTGGGAAGGGAGGGGAAAGGGGAACATGCTCAATCATTGAGCATGGGGAAGGAGAGAAGCCCTGAGAGATAGCAGAATGAATGGAAATATGCAACCTTATGGGGGAGATGTGGGGGAACCCTCTAGAATGTACAAGAGACTTGGGAAGTGAGAGACTCATGACTCAAGGGGATGGACCTTAGATGAACTGCCTCACAGTGGGAAGAGGAAACTTTTAGATTTCACCTCCAGTAGAAAAACAGGGCATCAAGTGGATGGATGGGGTTGCCATCCCGCAGTCAAAAATTCTGACTCTAAATTGTTCCTGTCTAAACAAACTGCACGAACAAAAATGTAGAAGAGACTGAGATAAAGATGTCGAGTGAACAGTTCAATTTCAGATCTACCTCAAGGGGAGGCTCCAAGGCCTGATACTATTATTAAGGATATGGTTTGCTTACAGACAGGAGCCTAACATGGTTGTCCTCTGAGCTGCCCAACAAGAAGGTGACTGAGATAGATGCAGATGCTTACACCCTACCAACGGACTGAAGATGGAGATCCCTGTGGTTGAATTAGTGAAAGATTGGATGAAACTGAGGAGAGTGACCAGCAGTCTCAACTAACCTGGACCCCTGAGATCTCTCCAGATACTGCCTCACCAACCAGGCAGACTAAACTAGCTGGTCTGAGGTCCTGGAGACAGCAGAGGACTATCTGGTTTAGCCACAATGAGAGAAGACCAGTCAAACCCCAGAGAGACTTGAGGTCCCAGGGAGTGGGGAGGCCGTGTGGGGGGTAGTGTTTGTGAGGGGCTGTCTGCTTGTAGACAGGGGGAGAAGGAATGGGATGAGGAATTATGAAAGGGTGGACCTGGAGGTGGCTAAATATTGGAATGTAAAAAATAAGTAGTAATTACAAAAAAGACATTCCATTAAAGCTGAACATCCCAAAGTCTCTAATTTTCTCTCTGTTCTCCAGGTGTGTGTCGCCATGTTCATTCCCATCTATTAAAAGAAACACATTCTGTTATGAGGAATAAGCAATACACCACTCTATGAGTATAGTAATATGTAGGAATCCTTTATATTATTATGTTAATTTAGCAGAATGATCATTATAGGTTTTGTTTCACCGGGGCTCATGTGCTATCTAGTCTCAGTTTGTTGGCCTTATGAACAGTATCTGGGATGGATTCCACTTGATGAGTATTATCTTCCAGTTGAGTACGAGCTAAATTTCTCCATGTTCTATGGAATAGAAATGTTAGATATTCAGCAATAGAATCTTATTATCATGTCACAAAGGAGAACCAATGGTATTAGAAATAAACTGATGTGGTTTTTAGGGGGCATCTATGTGGTTCCTTTGACCAACAATTCAGAAATTAGTAACCCATTTTTTTTTATACTAGAGGTTTTATTTGAAGCTGCATCATGTCTAAATAGCGCAGTGTTTCCATATTATAATATGACTATTTACATTTGTTATATATATGTATAATTTGGAAGTTTCTACAGTAGTAGGTATCATGTGGCCTTTCAGAAGACCTTAAGAGTTTGTTATCTTCTCCCCATCTTCTGTTCTCCACCCAGACTTCCCATCCTCACCCACTTAATTCTTTTGTTCTAATTTCTTCTTCATCTCTTTATGACACTATACTTTATTTCCCCTTCCTTGGAAGATTCATTCATCCTAGGTCTCTTACTAGCTTCTTAACCTCTATGAGTATTTTAAATGAAATATACTTATATAAAGCATAAAAGCAGGCATCTAAATATAAGAGAAAATATAGAATATGCAACTGTTCTTCAGAGTCTGGGTTACTCCTTCCAAGATAACTGATTCTAGGTCCATATATTTACCTGAACATTTCATAATTTCATTTTACTTAACAGTTGAACACTACACCATTGTGTAAATAATATCATATTTTCAGTACTTGTTCATTAGTGGGTATCTAGTGTGTTACCACTTTCTGAAACTTATGAAAAGAACAGGAATGAACAAGAGTGACCAAGTATCTCTGTAGTAAGATGTCGAGTCCCTGGAGAATCTGATCAAGAGTGGTATACCTGGATCTTATAATAATTATTTCTTTTTTTGAATAACCTACACATTGATTTTCATAGTAATTGTGTCATTTGTACTTTTACCAAAAATGAACAAGTAATTTCCTTCCCCGCTTCATCCTTGACAGTATCTTCTGCAATTTGTTTTATTAATCTTCCCCATTCTGAATGGTGTCAGATGAAATCTCCAAGTCATTTTAATTTGCATTTTCTCATGACTAAGGAATTTGAACATTTTTAATGTATTTCTTGGTCATTTGTATTTCATCTACTAAAATAGTTCTTTCTATTTCTATACTCAATTTTTATCTATCTATCTATCTATCTATCTATCTATCTATCTATCCATTTATTTATTTTTAATTAATGATTTCGTTCATTTACATCTCAAATGATATCCCTCTTCAGAGCTACCCCTCCACAAACCTCCATTGCACCTCTGCCCTCTTCTTCCTCCCCTTTGCCTCTATGAGTTGTTCCCCAACCCTCCAACCCTCTTCCACAACACATCTCTTAACATTCCACTGTGCTGGGGAATCAAACCTCCACAGGACTAAGGTGTCCTCCCATTGACGTCAGAAAAGGCCATCCTCTGCTACATATGTATCTGGAGCCATGGATCCCTCTCTGTATACTCCTTGTTTGGTGGTCTAGTCCTTGGAAGCACTGGGTGGTCTGGCCACCCTACATTACTCAGTGTTGCTTTTAGTTTGTATATTCTGGGTAATATCTTCTATCAGATGTATAGCTGGTAATATTTTTTTTTTTTACTCTGTAGGTTGCCTCTTTTGCTATAGTGGTTTCATTGACTATCCAGAAACTTTTTAGTTTATGACCAAACATTTATTAATTTTTCTTTTTAATGCTTGTGCTATTGAGTTTAATTTCAGAAATCATCTTTAGTTTATTTTTCTGTCAACATTTTCCTTCCTTCCTTCCTTCCTTCTTTCCTTCCTTCCTTCCTTCCTTCCTTCTTTCTTTCATTCTTTCTTTCAAATTCTAATATAATTACATTTCTTTCTTCTACCCTTTCTTTTCTAGAAACCTTTCTATATACCTCCCCCCACTCTGTTTCAAATGTGTGTCTTTTTTCATTAATTGTTACTTCATGCCTATCTATCTATTTATCTGTCTGTCTATCTATCTACATACCTATCTATGTGTACACACATTTTATTTTATTTCTTCTTTTTACTCATTTTGTATTCATTTATTTTTTACTTATTCACTTTACATCCCACTCAATGCCCCCTTTCTGGTGACCCCCTCTCTCAATCCTTCTCCTATCCCCCTTCTTGTTCTCCTTTGAGCAGGTACAGCCTGCTTGGATATCTCCCTATTCTGGCACATCAAGTCTCTGCAGGTCTATGCACTGCTTCTCCCACTACAGCCAGACAAAGCACCACGGCTAGAACATATCTCATGGACAGGGTATAGGTTTTGGGATAATACCCACTCGAGTTGTTCAGGACTCACATGAAGACCAAGCTGCACATCTGATACATATGTTTTTCTATATTTCTTTAAGGGTTTATGTCTTCCCTTTTTAAGGGCTTCTACCCATTTACCTGTGTTCTCCTTTATTTCTTTAAAGGAGTTATTTATATCCTCCTTAATGTCCTCTATCATCTTTGTGAGATGGGATTTTAGTTCAGAATCTTTTTTTTTTCAAGTGTGTTAAGGCATGCAGGGCTTGCTGTGGTGGGAGGAATTGGTTCTGATAGTGCCAAGTGACATTGATTTCTATTTATGTTCTTACACTTGCATCTCTCCATCTCATTATTTCTAGTGTTAACTGGCCTTGATATCTCTGACTGGAGCCTGTCCCTCCTGTAAGCCTGGTTATAATGGTCCTCCTGGGAGTCATGCTGTCTCTAGGTGGGGGGAAAGGAGGGCTGGAGCATCTGATCTGCCCTTGGGCACAGTTGTGGACTGGAAGGAAGATGTGTCTCCAGAGGGGAGGTTATGTCCTGAATCTGCTGGGCCCCTGGGTCTCTCAGTTAGGCCAGGTATTGGTACAGGGGTGGTGCCTCACCTGTGAGCCTGGTTGTGAAAGACTTCCTAGTAGTCAAGCTGTCTCTGGGTGTGGGAGAGGGTCTGGAATGCCCGAACTGACTCAGGCAGAGTTGTGGGCAGGAAGGAAGTGTCCGCTGGGCCCTGTAAGTGTCTCAATTAGGCCAGGTATTGGGGCAGGGGTGTGTGTCTCACCTGTGAGTCTTATTATGACCAACCTTCTGGGAGTCAAGCTGTCTCTAGGTATGATCCTGGGAGGAGGCAGGAGGACCAGATCTGCCCTTAGACACAGTTGTGGACAAGAAGGAAGACATGTGTCCTCAAGGGCAGATAGGTACTTTCTCTACCGATCCCCGTTGGGTTACCAGTTAAGACAGATATGGGGTGGGGAGTGTGATGTCTCACCTGTGAGTCTGGTTATGGTGGACCTCTTAGGAATTAAGCTGTCTCTGGATCTCAATGTTTATCTTAAATGATGTTATATTGGTCACTATGGTATTGCTACCCATAATATGAACAGTGGATGCTGTGAATGACGAGAAATTATAAATCATTCAATAGTAGAGAAGACAAACTTATGTGCAGAAATATCAGACAATGAAACCCGTTGTCTGGTTATTGGTATGCTTGCACCCTGTTCTCCAACTTTCGCTGATATTATATTTGAACTTTGGAAGATAGTTTTATCTGTTTGTATCATGTGCAGTTCCAGAAAACAAGGGTAACCTGTTGTTCCATCTCATTTAAAAATGAGAGTTCTTTTATGTTATTATTAATTATACTAATTAATTATTTTCAGCAATCATTAGTCTCAATCAACTGTTGTAGAATATGTTTTTGAAGTTACCGTGGACCAGATTAAACTTCAAATAAAATATGAATATTTTCAAACCTGACAATAGGAACTGTGTACAATATAGACACTTTTTATAGACAGTGAACTATGTTTTCACTCTGGTCTAATGAAGACTGATCAGTCTCATCTAAATGAAGAGTGAGCTTTAGGTGAATATGAAAGCAAATCATGTTGGCTCAGATTTCAAATGAGCAAGGAAAACAAATTTCTCCTCAAGTGGAAATTAATTTTACTCTCTTTCTATGCTTTTCAAATTGTGAAACCAAATCACCAGTGCCTGCCTGTCTTGTATATGGAACTCTAATATATTTCAATGCTACTTTGTTGATTTTAGAAGGATGACAGTGTCAAGCATAGGTGGGTGAGGAAGTCCTTGGTCCAGTGAAGGCTGGATATCCCAGTGTGGAAGAAATAGTGAGTGGGGAGGTGAAATTGGGAGGGTGGGGGCATACCCTCATAGAAACAGGACGAGGGGGATGGGATAGGGAGTTCCTGGGTGGTGGGGGAAAAGTGATTACATCTGAAGTATACATAAAATATTCAATAAAAATGGCAAAAAGAATTATAGCTTTATATTTTTGGGACAGCACAGTTTTGTAATAGTAGTGATTATTAACATAGGTATAGTTACCTTTCATTAACTTATGTTAAGATTGTATACCTGCCAAGAAGCATATCAGCTTCAATGAGTATGTATGCTCAGTCTCAGAAACTGACTTTTCCATATGAATGTCCTTAAAAGATTGAAAAAGGTTTGAATTGTGAAAAATCATCATCATACCAGTATATTTAATTTTCAAAGGTATAAAGTCTGCATGTTATAAATTATTGTTGTTTAGCTAAACTTTCATTTCTGTTTTTACTTCCTTCCCCGTCACCAATGAATTGCATGAAAAAAAAAAGTTGAGATTAAAGAACATGGATTGAAAATAGCATGGATAAAATTGAAAATTCTTATAGCAGTGGGTAATCAAACAAAGATTAAAATTGTCCAAAAGTTCCATTTTTTCCCTCCATCCAAACATTAAGTGCTGGGTAACTATGTTATTTTTCTAAGTAATTACATAATTTTTTGAATATCTCAAAAGTTATTGCATGCTATAGAAAGGTATTTCTATACACATTTCACCAAAATTTCAAATTGTTGTTTGGTAGTTTGATTGAGTTAGGACCAAGGGATTACATGATACAAAGTGGATGAATATAACATTAAAAAGAAGCCTGCTTATTATACAACATTATCTTATTAAGTTATTTAATATACAAAAACATATAAAATAGCATGTTAAACAACTGGTCCTTAAAATTATTATCATCATCGTATTTTATTAGGATCAAGTAATATATATTCAGAAACTCATCATAAATATTTCTGTTTGAGAAACATATGAAATCTATAATCTAATAGTATATTTTTATGGTTCTGATTTCTGGGAGAGTTAATGTTTAAGCTGGTAAAAATATGCAAGATATCTATTTGAGGTAGAATATAATTTGTTGGTGTTTGAAAAGCACATCCATATTATTGTCTGTCAATTAACTCATAAATTTTAAGTTTATGAGTATTAAGTAAAGCAGCTAGTTTTCTTGTATATTCCTATATTATAGATTTTATAAAAATAAGTGTTTTGAAATTATTAGTTGCATATTTTATGATAACTATTATTTTCCTTAATGTCAAAAGTATTTGAATTTTATAATCTTTACTATAACTACTATCTTTTGTCTCAGTATCATATCATTATTTCTTCCTTCTTTGAAATAGAAAATTGGATATATATACATATATATATATATATATATATATATATATATATATATATATATATGTAAAATATTTTCTATTCAGAACTAGAGTTTTTGCTTCGGCAATCACATGCACATCTCTAATAAAGTCGTAAACTATACTTAGCCATTCTATTTATTTATGTGACCTAACCTTTATCAGACTTTCCTGAATTGATGAAAAATTTAACATGGTTACCAATTATCTACTAATGTCAGTATAGCTGACTTTGGTGACTGGTAGTACAGAACATAGCAGAGAAATTTTTTAGATTTTTAGTAGTGGAGAATAGCCATTCTATTCACTTGATTAGTTAATTACTCTAAGAGAAAATCCAGGACATCTTCTCACGCTTCTCAAGTAGTATTTGTATTACTTTGTTTTTATTATTTATTGTTTTCCCAAGTATAGTTGGGACTACATCCTGCCTTTTGCTTTTTTGTGTGTGTTTTAACAGGTACAAATGACCTTGGAAAGAATCTTAGACACCATATAATGTATTCCTTTTACTTTCTTAAAAGGTGCAACAAAAAAAATAGAAGATAGAGAAAGAGATCAGATAATATTTTAATACTACATATGTTATTAATGGCAGATCAAGGCCCAACTTATAAGTCTTGACATATAGCCTACTTCATAGTTTTCCAATTTAGAGATGAATTTTGTTTTGCCATGTAGTTTATTAATAAGAATATGATTTTTCTACTAATTTGGAAAAATTTATAGAAGTTGTTAAAAACTTTTCTAATAAAATGTATATTTTAGATCTGGAAATTTCTTTTGCTATATATTTCAGGATGACCCTATACTGGCAATCTTCCTGTCTCAACCTTTTGTGTGCTATGATTACACAAGTAAATCTTAAATATTTCCTTACTTATCTGCTTTTATTTCATGCCATGAAAAACATGGTGGGAAGATCTGTAAAGAAAGATGAAAATACTGTTGTCATATCTGTCTATGTATTGCTAGTTTTACAGAGTATCTCTTATGTACTCTGTGGAGCATCACCTGTTAATAAAAAGCTGATGGTTTATTAGCTGAAGCATGAAATAAGAAGTAAGAGTTCCAGTAGGGAGACAGAAACTCTGGGATAGAGTCAGGCATGGAAACAGTTTTTCCCTGAACTTTAATTCGACAAAGTAATGAAACCAAGAAGAGATATTCATCCATGTGGCACACATAGAATAGAATAAATGGGTTAAATAAGTTATGAGCTAGTCAGGGAACAAGCCACAGCATATGGCCTAGGCATCTATTCATAAATAATAAGTCTCAGAGTCACTATTTTGGGAATTGGCACAAGGTGGAAAAGCCCATGGTTACAACTCGTGTTTATACTACAAATTCTAAATTGTCATACTTTGTCTCTTTGCACCATAAAATGCTACTGATTTTGACATTTAACTCTAGTAGTGTAGCAGATTCTTTGAGAATCTTCTCTGTAAACTATTTTCAAATGTAAGTCTAAATAACTTCCTCTCATACCAATGGAATTTCTGATAAGTCTCAGCTAATATTTGAGCTTGTTAAGTTAAAGATAGAGTCTCTTATAGGAAGTATTTTCAGATCCATTATTACCATAAAAGCTTACTTAGTTTTGTTCCTTTAAAGTAAACCTTTTCATTAGCCACTGGAACAGTGAAAATGCTTTTCTCTAATTATCCCACCACAATAGCTTTTGATTTATATCCTACCTGCCAAACAACCTCTTTCCACACACTCAATAATACCCTTCTCTAGATTTCTTTGAATTGTACTCAATATTCAGTGTCCAAGAGACTGCTATCTTGCCTTATTGACTACAATTTACCTCCTATGAGTAAAAAATAACAGTAAAAGATCTATAATGTGCTTCATTTCAGCAACTTTAGAACCTTTGCTGCTTTGAAGGTCTGGAAAAAAGAAAAATACTTCAATGTCATCTATAAGACTAACCAGGGAACTAGCCAGGATCAATTCTCAAGTATCTACTTAGAAAAGATAAGTAAACAATGGTAGAGTTTGTTTTAACCATGTAAACAATGGGACTATTAACATCACTTGGATTGTCATATTGTTTTTAAAAAAGAAGGACATGTAATCAATATTTCCGTTTTTTCTCCCAAAGGCTAAACTAGCCTTGCTTATATTGAATACTTCTTAGAGTTCACTTTTTGCTTGAGCTTCATCCTTCACAGAAGTATAAAACAGAGGATACTATATTATATAAGTTTTATTTGAATTGAGAAGTGTAAAATTTTCAGAAATTGATATACAGTCACTTTATGCCTCTTGACCTAGCAAGTTTGGCTTGAGAAAAGAAAATAGAGATGAAATTAAAAGAAGGGCAGAGAAAGACATTTGAGTAAGAAGAAAAATATTAATCAGAGAAAGGTAAGTTTCTTTCCTGTCAACAAGGAGACCCCAATGCCATAATTAGTGGCCCTAATCTTTAATATATCACTAGCATAAATGTAAAATTAACATTTATTTACATGATGTAATTGTCATATTGGAGACTTACTGCTGAACAAGATCACTCTAGTTCATTCTGAACTCTGGCTGGCTGGTTCAACTCAGCTGTTCTGTCTCAAACTCCTCTCCAAGCTGAATGATTCAATTTGGCTTCACTTTGCTTCTGAATGAATTGCTCTGATTGGCTTCAAACTAACTCTGGCAATCTGTTCTATTCATCTGGCTCCTTCTTATTTTTTGGCTTGTTCTGTATTTACCTCTGTCCAACATATTCCCTTACCACTCTCTGTAAAACTGTCCCAGTAAAAACTGCCTCTGAACTAGACAAACTGAATTGCCACTGACCAAATGATCACACTCAACTCCATTGCCATGCCTCCCAAATGATTTCTGAGTGCTGGATTAAAGGCATGTATTACCATGTACCTGGAAATTTCTCTATACCAGGCTGGCCTTGAACTCAGGGATCTGCTTGCCTCTGTCTTTTGGCATTTAAAGTGTGTCTGTATTCCAGCCAGAGTAGCCATGCTGCTGGATTAAAATTCTTCTATAGATAGGTCATATGTGGTTAGTAAAGGTTGTTATAGTACATTGTTATAATTTATGAATTGAATCCAATAATCCTGATATAGTTTGACATTTTGTGCAGAAAAAGGATGTTTTCAATTACAAAGCATATTTTTAAACACTATACAAGTTACAAAACAAAATAAAATAATTTTCATGAAGTTTCACATAATTTTACCAATTTTTAAAGGGTCATATTTGTAGCTGTCCTGAGCATTATATGACTCCTTGTATTAGACATGCCTTACTAGCTAATAGAAAGCAACAAAAATCTAAATAAGAAAAAATAAATGAAGTAAAATTAATAGATAAAGCTATATATATGTTTATTTAATTAAACATATATATGTATACATAATTAAATAAAATAGAAAGAATAACTTGATCAATTTTAAATAGCATATACTGGAAAATAATTTGACTTTATATTATCTACTTAGTCTTTCTTAAATTCTAATGTAGTTCTTTTATTTTTTCCTTCTTTTCTTACTTTTTTGTCTTTTTTATTTTAAAAATCATGTATAGAGTATTAAGAGCACCAATCTTTGTTCTCAAATATGGCTCCAGTAAAAATATAGCTATAGTATTGGTTAAACTGGATCATTAAAAACCTTGGTAAATGTGATATACAAAAACAATTAGAACATTAAAATTATCATATAAAATATAAAACAAATCAATAAAGTAAGCCAATTGTTGTTTTGTAGACCTTCAATAGTAATACTTACAGAGGGGGGTACAGGCAAGAGTATCAGAAGTTCTAAATCATATTCAGTTACATAACAATTTCAAGGACAGTCTGAAAACATGAAACAGTATCTCAGAAAGTAAAACAATCAATAAAAATCCCAGCAAGACTCATGTGCGCAAATACAGAGGACAATGGTGGAGTCCCCAATGGAGGAATTGGAGAAAAAAACTGAAGGAGCTGAAGGGGTGTGCAACCCCACAGGAAGAACAACAATATCAACTAACCATGTCCCCCAAAGCTCCCAGAGACTAAATTACCAACCAAAGAGTACACATGGAGGGACCCATGGCTCTAGATGCATATGTAGCAGAGGATGGCCTTATCTGGCATCAATGGGAGGAGAGGCCCTTGGTCCTGTGAAGGCTCCATGACCCAGTGTGAGGGCAGAAAGGTGGGAGTGGGTGAGAGTGGGTGGGAGTGGGTGGGTGGGTGGGTGGGTAAGGGAACAACTTCATAGAAGCATAGAAGCAGGGAAGGCCATATGGGATGGGGTCTTCAGGGTGGGGAGGAAACTGAGAAAGGAGATAACATTTGAAATGTAAACAGAGAAAACATCCAATTTAATAAAAAAGAAAAACAAATCCCACCAAGACAGATAAAACCTATTCTGTAGTCTGAATCTTTGTCTCATGGAAAGTGTCCTTGCCTTAACAATCTGTAATTCTGTTTCTTTGTTGAGTCATCATGTGATTTTGGTATCATGGTAACTGTGGCCACATCAAATGAATTTGACAATATTTCTTCAGTTTTTATTTTGTGGAATACTTTGAAGATTTAACTCTTATTTGAAAATCTAGTAGAATTCTGGACCAAAAATTTTAACCTTGAGGTTTTTGTTGTTGTTGGGTTTTTGGTTTTTTGTTTGTTTTATGTTGTTTTGTTTGTTTCGTTTTGGTTGGTTGGGAGATTTTCAGTTATTGCTTCTCTTCCACTGGGGATATAGGTCTATTTAAATTGTTTACCTCTTGGTTACCTGATTTTGATTTAATTTTGGCATGTAGTACATAGGAAAAAATTATCCATTTCTCTCAGTTTTTCCAGTTTGTGGAATACAAGTATTTAAAGTATGTCCTTATAATTCTTTGTATTTCCTTCATGTCTGTTATTATGTCCTCTTTTTTGTTTTTGATTTTGTTAATTAATTTCAGCCCTCATTTCTATTATTTTTTGCAGTATATGCCTCTAAGTGTGATTATATTTTATTTTGTTCTCAATCAGTGGTTTCTAATGGTGGGACCTTTAATAGAGATCCTCATATTGTGGTAACCAAGAGCAGTGAAATTATTTTTGTTGTGAACTCCTAACTGAGGTTTTGCTAATGCTGTGAATTGTAATGTAAACATCTGTGTTTTCTGATTGTCTTAGGTAACCTCTGTGAAAGGGTTATCACCATCTCTACCAGGCCATGACACATCGGTTGGCTACCACTATTACAGATTTTCAGATGTGGTTTCAAGTTGCTAGAATGAGATCATTCCAACTTCTTAAGTGAGCATTTAATGCTATTAACACTCCTCTTAGCACCAATTTTATTGTATTCCATAATTTTGGGTATACTGAGTATTAATTTTTATTGAATTCTATTAAGTCCTTATTTTTTTTTTTTATTTCTCTCTTGATCTAAATTTCATTCAGCAGAGATGTTTACTTTCCAGGAGTTTTTAAGCTTACTATTGTTTCTGTTGTTGTTGATATCCAGCCTTAATGGTGATCAGACATGATACAGATTTTCTTTTATTTATTGAGATTTGCTCTGTGTCCAACTATGCGGCCAATTTTGGAGAAAGTTTCATGAAATACAGAGAAGAAAGTATATTCTTTGTGTCTGTGAGAAATGTTCTATAAGTAACTGTTAGGTCCACTTGGTTTGTAATGTTGGTTAGCTCCAGTATTTCTCTGTTTAGTGTTTGTCTGGCTGACCCGTCCATTGGTGATATTGGAGTACCGAAATCTATCACTATCAGGGTATGAGTGTCTATATTTGATTTAAGCTGCAGTAGTGTTTCTTTTATGAACGTTTGAGCCCTTGTGTATTGGGTGTGTATTGGGTATATATGTTAAGAACTAAATTTCATCTTGGTGTAGTTTTCCTTTTATGAGTAGGTAGTATCCTTTTCCCATCTGTTTTGGTTAGTTTTTATTTGAAGTCTACTTGGTTAGATACTAAAATGTCTATAACAGCTTGGTTCATAGGTCCATTTGCTTGGAATATCTAACCTTAGAAACTGAGGTAATAGCACTCCTTGATATTGAGATGTAGCAGATATTGAATGTAGCAGAAGGATGGATTCTGGTTTTGCATCCATTCTGTTAGTCTGTCTTTTTATTGAGGAATTTAGTCGATTGATAATGATAGACATCCACCAATAATGGTTAATTCCTAGTTGTTGTTGTTACTGCTGTTGTAACTGATATTATTGTAGTTTTAACTGTTGTTGTTGGTGGTGGTGGTAATGTTTCTCTTTGTCTGTCTGTTTGTCTGTCTGTCTGTCTGTCTGTCTGTCTGTCTCTGTGTCTCTGTGCCTCTCTCTATATATATTCTCTCTCTCTCTCTCTCTCTCTCTATCTCTCTCTCTCTCTCTTCACTCTCTCTTGTGTATGTGTGTGTATGTGAGTATGCTTTCCTTATTTTAGTTTTTCTTATATGAGATTATGTATTTCTTATGATTTCATAGGTGTAATTTTCCTCCTTGGGTTGGATTTTTTCCACCATCTTTGTAGGGCTAGATTTACAGATAGATATTGTTTAAATTTAACTGTACTATAGAATACTTTGTGTTCCCCATTTATGGTAATTTAAAGTTTTCCTGGGCATAATGCTAGGTATAATACTTTTGACTGGCATCTATGATTTTTTCCTATAACATTTTTTCTTTTTATTATTATTATTAATCATTCCATTCATTTACATCTCAAATGATATCCCACTTTCTTTAGAGTCTTTAGCACATAAGCCTAAGACCGTTTGACTTTTAGAGTCTCTATGGAGAATTTAGGTATAATTCTAAAAGGTCTGTTTTAAAATAGTATTTCTTCATTAACCCTGTAATTTTTAACATTCTTTGTTCTGTATGTGTAGTGCTTTGATTATTATATGGCATGAGGTTTTCTTTTCTGTTTCAATTTGTTTTTGTTTTCTATGTGCTTCTTGTATCCTTTTCACCATCACTTTCTTCTTTTCATTTTTTTACATCTTTTTATTGGATATTTTATTTATTTACATTTCATATGTCATCCCCATTCCCCATTTCCCCACCCTATAGCCCTCTATCCTATCCCTGCTCCTCCTTTTTGCTTTTATACCATTTTAATTATATGCAAATATTAAGGTCAGTTTATCATTTTCTTTATGTTAGAAAATTTTTTCTTCTATAATTTTGGTGAAAATGTTTTCTGAGCCTTTGAATTACAATACGTCTTCCATCTTCCTATATTCTTATTATTTTTAGGTTTAGACTTTCCATATTGTCCAAGATTTCCTGGATAATTTGTATCAGGATTATTATATTTAAAATTTTTTTGCAAACTCATCCATTTATTTTATTGTATCTTCAATATGTGATATTCTCTCTTCTATCGTTTGTGGTTTGTGTTCTGTTTGAAAAGCTTGCCTCTACAGATTCTAGTCTAAATCCTAAATTTTCTATTTCTAATATATCGTCAGTTTCAGGGTTTTTTTTTTTTTTCAAATCAGTGGTTACCTGCCTTTTGGTACTCCCTCCCACAGTTCTATATCCCATTCTTCCTCTCACCTGACTCCAAGATGATGTCCCCATGCCCCCAACACACCCCACCAGACTTTCCCACTCCCTGGGGCCCCAAGTCTCTTGAAGGTCAGGTGTATCTTCTCTCACTGAGGCCAGACCAGGCAGTCCTTTGCTGTATATGTGTAAGGGCCTCAGACAAGCTAGTGTATGCTGCCTGGTTGGTGGCTCAGTGTCTGAGAGATCTCAGGGGTCCAGGTTAGTTAAGACTGCTAATCTTCCTATGGGGTTGTCCTCCTCAGCTTCTTCCAGCCTTTATCTGATTCAACTACAGGGCTCTCCAACTTCATTCCACTGGTTGAGTGTAAGTATCTTGTTGGGCCTTTTGGAGAGCAGCCATGTTATTAGGCACACCATAGTCTGAGGAATAGTGTCAGGCCTTGGGGTCTCTCTTTGAGCTGGATCCCAATTTGGGTTTGTTACTGGACCTCCTTTCCCTAAGTTGCTTCTCCAATTTTGTCCATGAAGTTCAATTAGACAGTTACAGTTATGGGTCAGACTTTTGACTGTGGGAAATCAACCCCACCCCTCACTTGGTTCCCTGTCTTTCTACTGGAGATGGACTCTACAAGGTTCCTCTCCCAACTGTTGGGCATTTCTTCAAAGGTCTCTCCCTTTGAGTCATGAGAGTCTATTACCTCACAGGTCTCTGGAGAATCTAGAGATTCTCCCACACCTCATACCCCTGAGGTTCCATATTTGTATTCTTTCTGCTGGCCTTCAGGGCATCTCTCCTGTTTCCCTGCCCCCCAATTTCTGATTATGTTCCCCCTTTTCCCTCCACCTTCTCTCTCCCACCAAGTTCCTTCCTTCCCTCTACCTCCTATGTTTTCTTTCTCTCTCCCAAGTGGGACTGAGGCATCCTCATTCAGGTCCTTTGGCTTGTTTACCTTCTTGAATTCTGTAGACTATATCCTGGGTATTCTGTACATTTTTAGCTAATATCCACATATTAGTGAAAATATTCCATTAATATCCTTTTGGATCTGAGTCACCTTACTTGGGATGATATTTTCTAGTTCCACCCATTTGCCTGCAAAACTCATAATGTCTTAATTCTTAATAGCTGAATAATATTCCATTATGTAAATGAATCATATTTTCTGTATCCATTCTTCTGTTGTGGGTCATCTGAGTTGTTTCCAGCTTCTGGCTATGATAAATAAGTCATCTACTAACATAGTACAGCAAGTTCCCCTGTGGTATGGTGGGGCATCATTTTGTTATATATCTAAGAGTGGTATAGTTGAGTCTTCAGGTAGATCTATTTCCAATATTCTGGGGAACCTCCAGATTGATTTCCAGAGTGCTTGTATCAGTTTGCAATCTCACCAGCAATGGAGTAGAGTTCCTCTTTCTCCACATCCTCACCAAAATGTACTGTCACCTGAGTTTTTTATCTTAGCCATTCTGATTGATGTAAGGTAGAATCTCAGGGTCATTTTGATGTGCATTTCTCTGATCACTAAGGACTTTGAACATTCTTTAAGTGCTTCTCAGCTCTTAGAGATTCCTCTGTTGTGAATCCTTTGTTTACATCTATACCCATTTTTATTTGATTGGATTATTTATTTTTTGGAGGTTAACTTTTGTGTTTTTATGTATTTTGGATATTAGCTCTCTATTGGATGTGGAGTTAGTGAAGTTTTTTTTTTTTCCTAATCTGTAGGTTGCTGATATGTCCTATTGACTATGTCTTTTGCCTTAGAAAAGCCTTTCATTTTCATCAGGTCCCATTTATCAATTCTTGATTTTACAGGTGGAGGCAATGCAGTTCTGTTTAGAAAATAACCCCCTACACACACCAGCTCTACCACTGTGTCAATGATTTTGAGGCCCTTTCCCGCTTTTTCTTCTATTAGATTCAGTGTATCTGATTTTAGGTTGAGTTCCTTGATCCACTTGGACTTGAGCTTCTCCTTCCATGTTCAGGTCTTGAACAGTTTACTCATTTTCCTAGGCTGTTTTTATTTTAGTTTTCTTTAAGAGATTTATTTATTTCCACCAAATGGTTGTGTTTCTTTGAATTTTGTGGAATTTATTATTTTCTTTTTAAAGGAAAGAGTTTAATTGATTTTTCTATTTTTCTTGTGCTTCAACTATGTTGGAAGATTCAGTCTCCTTTTGTAAGATAGCTGGGCTCTAGTGGAAACCTATTTTCCAAGCTCTTACTGATTTTGCTCATATGCTGGTGTCTAGGTATCTGGTTGTTTGACAATTATGGCTTTATTTTCTAATACTGTGCTGGAGGGCTGAAACTAGCTACTGGACTTGGAACATTCCAATTTTTCCACAGTATTACAGCTCTTATCAATTAATTCTTATCAGTTTTGATCGATTGATCTCTGAAGACACAGTTTCTTTATTCACAGTTCTTATGCCATAGAGTCTCAGTCCTAGCTAAGAAACTATTGATAATTGATAGTTGTTAGAAGTTTTCTATAGGCCTCAGGCCCCTGATAGGTTGACAAAGCCCCCTAAGAGTAAAAAATGGTTATAATCAATATATATAAATATATAAACATATATATATATATATTGATCTTTTTTGAAATGCAAATCATCTATAACAGAATTTCATCCAATAATCACTTTCTTAAGAAATTAATCTCAAATAAGGATACTCTAAAAATTGAAAGAAAAATATGCCTGAAGAAATTTTATCATTCAAAATGTAAGTTCTCAGATAATGTCAGTTACATGGATTCAACCTATTATTTGGCATGCCACAAAAATCAAATTTTTTCTTTCATGAAAATAATTTCCCAAAATCATTTTTGTTATGTGATTATTGGATTCTGTAAATATAGTAGTCACACATATAGAGGGATAATTTACACAGAATTATTCTGAAATTTTACTGTGGTAATTGATGTCTCAGCCATCTCAGCTAGACATGAGGAACTTAAAATCACCACATATTACTATTATTTATTCCAAACACACCTGTGTATGAAGGACTTTAAAACTCTCATCCACTCATCGAAAAATAATGTAACACACAGAGCCATTGATTCTCCTTGCTGTGTGAAATTGCAAAAATTTGTTCATAAAGACCTCTTCTCCTCATGTCATAAAAGAAAAAAAAAGAAAAAAGAAAATAAAAAGAAAGGAATTATATGGATGAATCCCTACTAGAAATATAAATATAACTGGATAAGAAACTGGAGAAGTATTTGTGTGTTTGGTATTCCTTGGAGAAGAGGGCAAGTTCAGAACACAATTCTTTTCTCAGAAAGTATTTACCACTTACCAACAGCAGAAAGATTCTATTATGCAGCTTTTTAAAGATAAGGGAACCACAAAGACATTAATAAAATACATGCAGTTTAGTGTTGCATAAGGGAGGAAATAATATAGAATTATTTTTCAAAACAGAATAATGCATGCCTCAGGCCATTCCCTTCAGTAGAAAAAAGAAATGCTTTTGAAAATGTGTGAGTGATAGTTCAGCATTAAGTAGAGCTTGTGGACTCTAATGAACACAGTATTTTTATCAAAATAAATACAACATAAGTAAATGAGAATTTAAATACAGTCTATCACGATTAGACATGTTTTTAAATTGGTATAAGAATGATTTTATTGTCCTGAATTCATCCTTTGTACCCCACATTTTATCCGTATTTTTGGTCCAGCATGATTCATGAAGCTTGTGCTTGACCTCAGGACAGTAAGTTCAATTTGTTAATCCTACTCTGCCCCAGAGAGGAGCCCTCTTACTGTTTTCCAATATAGAGGGGTCATCCCAGAAACATATTTTTTCAGGCAACAGTGAATGAACCCAGTGGGTTATATTTATATGTTGATTCATTTCTATGTGTATGTTATAATAGAGTTAAAGTAGAATAGGCCTGGAATTTCAGAGAGAGCTGGAGGCACATGGGAAGAGTAGAATGAAGATGAATGAGGGGAAAATAGTATAATTATATCTTAATTCAAATGAATGCATTTGTTTGGTAATAAACAAATAAAATAGGAATACCAAGCTATTCTTTCCAGAGCCTACCTCTCACTGTGATAAAAGTTAGCATAAAATGAGTAGACAGATGATCAAATAAATTTTCTGTGGCAACCACCTGCTGGCCAGATAAAACTTGGTTAAAATAAATACTGACTTCTGCAGATGCAATGAATTCCAGGGTAATATTTAATATGTCTCAATTGTCATAGCTTTATATTTATTGGTAATTGACAACATATTAGCATCTGTAGAAAATACGAGGAAAATATGATTCTTTAAATAGAGTTTAAAACTATATTCTGTCTGATTAAAGAAAAGTTGATGTGAATATCATTGTATGTCCTTTTCTATAAAATAAAAATTAAAAAAGACATAGTTAGAAGATTAAATGACTGTAACAGTAAATTAAGGACTCTCTGTGTTCATATTGTGATATAATATAAAACAATATGACCAAGACTGTTTCATATGAATCAATAAGAGAACAATGTATGAAAGAAAAAATTAAAAAAAAATGCTATATAATCCAGTTTCAGCCTGTACCATGTCTTGGTTTCTTGTTTTTATGACAGAAAATTCTAACAAAATCATTTTCTTATAGTTAGGGGTATAACCAACATGATGGGAAAGTTAAGGCAGCAGAAACTTGAAACAACTGGTCACATAACATTCACTTGCAGGATGTAGAGAGCAATGAATGGATGCATGCTAGTTCTCATCTTGCTTTCCTCTATTTTGTATGTGCTATTATCCCATTGTGATTTTCCCAACAAACTGAAGTTGGGTCTTCCTACACCAATGAACACAATCAACATAATCAGCACACATATACCTTGATAGCCCACTTTTATATGTTTTTTTTATTCTATCAAGTTTGGCTTAAGTAACCATTACACAGAAAGACAAAATAACAAGGCAAATATTAAAGACAAAAAGAGAGATAGTAAGTATAACCTGGATATTAAAAGAAAGACTCATAGTAGAAGTAAAAATTAACAGAACTAAATATGTAAACTATTATAAACATTCATTGTATGAATATGTGTAAATAATGAAAAGTTGTCTAGCTATACAAAGTAAAAAGACAAATATCAAGTTTACAAAAACAATTTGTTCTGAATTTATATCTATGAAAATATATCTGTATCATCAATACAACATGTATCAACATACACATACAAACACACACAGTATTAATTTTTCAAGCAGAAATCAGTTATGTTATAATAAGAATTTTATATATTGTTTAACATGTACAATCATCAACTGTTCAAAACCAAGATATGAATATTGAAGGTTATCGGTTCTTTTGTTACTATTGAATACAGGGTTTTGTTCTGTTTTGTATCATTTTGTTTTGGTAGGAGGGATCTAAGCATATAGTAAGGATGTTTTGGTAACATTTCTACGTAAGTGTCTGTTGGAAAAGGTAGTTCTTTATTTAGTCATCACAATGTCTTTTAAAGGACATTTATCATTTTAAATATTGCTCTCTGAGAAATCGTTCAAGCACAATTGCTGCTGTCTATTTCTTCTTAAAATGTTAAAAGCTTCTTTTTTACTAACAAATAAAAACATAAAGCTGTAATAAATGTCACTCATTACCTGGCTCCAACGTGTTTTCTTTCTATCTTGTCTTTTACTTGGAGGTCTTCCCGACAGAATTAATGGCTCTCATATGTGATCTTCAAAACTGAAACAGATAATAATTTTGAGAACAATTGGCAAATCCTTTTTCAAATGCAAAATCTGAATAACCTGAATATTAGATACTGCCCTTACCTTTCAGGAGTGGGTCTTAAATGTCTGAAGGCAATTAGTTTACTGTGATTGTAAGGTTTCTCATCCAGTCTAGGTTCAATTTATTTCCTTTTATCTTTTATAGTAAAAATATTTTTGGGGATAGGATGGCTCAGTTTTTGTTGCATAAATATGAGGGTCTACATTCAGGTCTCCAACACCAAAATAAAAGCTGAGATTGACAGCACATGTCTTTAACTCCATAGTAAGGAAGGGACATAATGCTAGTGGGAGGATGTTGCCAGTCAGTCTGGTTGAACTAGAAAATTTGGAGATTCAATAAGGTGTGTCTGTCCCAAAAAATAATGTCGAATCCTCTCCATGGGTACCAACCCACCCTAGCACATCAAGTCTTGGAGGACTAAAGACTAAGTACATATTCTATACTGAGGCCAAATAAGGCAGCCCAGCAGGGAGAAAGGGATAAAAAGGCAATTGGGATAGGGGGATTGTGAGGGTGTGACTGAAAGGAGAGGAGGGAGGTTGGCTGAAATCAGTATGTAAAGTGAATAAATAAATTTGGTAGTGAAAGGGGTAAAAAGGAACATGACTTGTAAAAGATGTGGGTTCTTATGATAGGATAATATAATTTCTACAGATTGGCAATGACGGTGACTGTACAACTCAGTAATTACTAAAACCTACTCCACTGGACACATTACAGGGACATTATGGTATGTAATCCATACCACAGTGAAACTCGAAAAAAAACTAAAAACAAAATAGTATGGAGAGAAGGAAAATAAAACCAACCAAATAACTAATATTGATTTCTGGTCTACATACAGTTACACATGTGTGTGAATGAGTAACAACATGCATATCTTCAAATATAAACATGTCTATTCATACAACACACAAACACATACTTGCACATGCACACACACACACACACACACACACATCACAAAACAAGATGAAATCTTTCTATAAAGGGTAGTCTTTTATCGTTTATTAAATGCTACTTTTGTATCATGTTTGTCATATTGTTTGTTTATTGTTATTGTTTTCTGTTTCATAGGGAAAACTTAATTGATAGCTCATTGTAGATGTCTTCAAATCCATGGGTCCTGGAAAATATTAGAAAAGAGTATCAGCTACAGTAACTGAAGAAAATGCTGAAGGCAGAGCCTACAAATTGGCTCAGGAGAAGGTTCCTTCTTTATCATGGGTAAAATCCTGAGGTGTTATCATCTAAAATGTATTATCAAAAAAGTTGGGAGTGATATAATTATATATTATTAAACTATATAATTGCTTAAAAGTGAAATAGACTTCTACAGGTTTACTGAATGCACAAATGATATATATTAAGGTTACGTTTATTAAAGGCATCACTTAAGTCGTTTTTCAGATGTTGCCTGTGGCTGCATATCAATGCTTTGAGGATCACTTACCAGAAAATTTTCAAGTAAACTGTACTTGCTTTACATTCACAGGTGACTTATCTGATGAAGACTACAGAATGACATTAATTATGCACAGGAGCACTGAGGTATATTTCATCCTAGGCTCTATGAAAAGCAAGTCACTGTGAAATGAGCAGAATGATTTAACAACACACAATGCATAAAAGGCCCTCTACACCTTAAAGGTCTTCAGGACAGACTCTTAATTTGATTTCTGTTTTGTTGTGTTATCTTTATTTAATGGTCTTTAGTTCTCCTTATTATAAATGTAATTTTTGAGGGTCAAATTAATTTAATTTCATGTTGGCTTTGGAGTGCCTAAATGCAAGGCTGTGGAAACCACTAGTTTAAAACATGTGCACTGCAAAAATTTTTGCCAAGGCAACTTAAGACATCAGGACAATTGTTCTAAGGAGTGTGAACAAAGGAGACCTCACAGTTATATTGGGATAAAAATTATGAATATTGGAGCCAGTATCAATACTTATAATCATATTGTGTCTGCTTGTATCCCTCCCTCCAGCACTAGAACATTTTTCTCATTCTTTGCAACTTCAAAATATCATGCTTGCTCAAGGAACACTGAAATTCAGTTTTTGCTGGGATATCTTTCCTTGTTGACTTTTGTCAAATTTTATTTCTCTAAACCACTTGCTTAAAACAAAGCCTCTATTTAGTGTTTAGTCTAATAGTCTTTTGAGCACTTTGGTCATTTTAGTTCCTCAAGTGTTTGTGACTTCTTGGGGGGTAGGAAACATGCACTTCAGTGGTTTTTGATCCATCTTCCAAATATTACATTATATTTATCCTTAATTATTTATACCTCCATATGCATATACACTATCTCCTCCATCTCCTCTTCAGTCCATTCCATCTGCATGGTCCTTCTTAAATTGATGACATTTTTAATTACTATTAATACTTGTATTGTAACTTTAAAAGTATTCCTTCACTATTAATCATCTTGAATAATATAGAAAATTTAATAAAAAAACAAAGTTGTTTACAGAAAAATATTTCTAGGAGACTCTAATATCCAACAAGTACCTCCCTAATATTCATTTTAACCATGGAGGCCACGTTAACTACTTAAATGACTTTGGGGTTATGCACTATTGTGTTACATCTCAGCTCAGCTATTTCTTTGTATTAATTCTGTGATATTTGACATTTTTGTATCTCCTATCTGTCTCTTCTATGTTATGTGAATGATAAAAATAATGTTTGTATAAAGGTTGTTGAGTCATACTTTGTATAGTCTAGATACTATTACATTTGTCACATGTATATTTGGCAGTGATTTTGGTTCCTCATTCT
This sequence comes from Rhabdomys pumilio, assembly GCA_030674055.1. NCBI lineage: Eukaryota > Metazoa > Chordata > Mammalia > Rodentia > Muridae > Rhabdomys > Rhabdomys pumilio. The sequence continues at coordinate 23,000,524 of JANHMN010000005.1, forward strand.
GTATTCTGTAGACTGCTTCTTTACAAGGGTGATGCTACCAATGAATTTACAAAAAGCCTTTTAGCTTTTTGCAGTCTCATTTATTATTCGTGTATTAATGCTTGTACTACAGAGTCTTGTTTAGAAATATTTTTCCTGTGTGAATAAGTTCAAGCATATTTCCTATTTTGTCCTTTATCAGATTCAGGGTGTTAGGCTTTATGTTGAGTCCTTGATCCTTTCAGAGGTTTTGTGTGTGTGTGTGTGTGTGTGTGTGTGTGTGTGTGTGTGTGTGTATGCAGGGTTATCCTAGCATTATAACTGCTGTGATGAAACAGCAGGTTGAAGAAAATAGAGGTTATTTGGCTTTCATATTTTGGATCATGAACCATTAATGGAAACCAAGCACAAACACAAACAGAAACAAGAGAGGAACCTGGAGGTAGAGGTTCATAAAAAGATCAAGGAAGAGTGCTGCTTAGTTGGTACATCGTATGATTTAATAATCCTGCTTTATTATCACAAACGTGGTCATGATGTTCCAACTACAATGTTAGAACATCTCCTCTCCCATCCATAACAAAATATTTTCTCAAAGTATAGAATGTTCATTTTATTTTTTATTATATTTTTCCTACTTGTAGCAATTTTTAAATTTAATTATATATTGATAATTTTTTTCTGCTCCTCCAAGTCACTCCAGATCATTTTCCACTCCTCACTCACCCAGCTTTAATTTCTTTCTTAAATAATTAATAGTCTCAATTATAACAAGAATTCCTCAAAACCAAGACACCTCCAAATAGGCTCTACCAAACTCTAACCAAAGCTTACACACAAAAAAACCCAACAAAGAAACAAACAAACAAAACCAGAAACAAACAAACAAAACCTGTAAACTACGTATGTTGGTCTGCTCCTCCTGAACAAAGGGCCTATCTGTGAATGGTGGAGATAACCACTGTTACTCTATTAGAAAAAAAATAGATATTCCCTCTTCTAGAAGGTGAAAGTGACTGTTCAGTTGTTAACCTTTACTCTACTGGTTAGGTTCTCATTCATTCATTCATGCATTCATTTACTCATCCAATCCATTCATTCACTCACTCATTTTTTTAAAGTACAGTAAGATAAAACAAAAACTATCACATCGAAGTTGGGCAAAGCAAATTAGCAGAAATAAAGGGGGCCAAAAGAGGGCAGAAAAATCCGAAACCCACTCACTAGCATACTCCACAATCCCATAAAAAGACTACACTTGAAATCGTAATATATACTCAGGAGGCCTGATCCTGTGTTTGTTGCTTCAGTCTCTGTTCATATAAACTTTGTTCATATAAACTTTGCTCATAATTGATTTAGAGGGCCTTTTCTTCTTAGTGGTTTCCTCCGTATTCTCAGGTTCTTACTCTTTCTGCCTGCTGTTCTGTGGGATTCCCTGAACTAGGGGGAGATGGAGAAGCTATGATGGAGAAATCTTATTTATAACTGTGTTTCAAGGTCTTTGTCTTTCTATGCATAATGTCTGGGTGAATGTCTTCGAATGTCTTCCCATCTACTTCATTAGAAACTTCTCTGATGATGACTCAATAAGGCACTGATCTATGAGTATAGCAGATTATCATTAGGAGTTATTTTATCACTGTATCTCTCTCTTTTTTTTAGGCATATATTATTTGATTTACTTTAGGTCTCTGGGCTATCTAGCCTCTAGTCATTCAGGCAGTGTATGCTTTCCAAATGCCCTACAATCTTACCTGCATTTTCTCAACTGAAATTTTACTGCTCTCAAATACTCTAGCTTGTGTAAAGTTGACACAAAATCTAAAAGTACATTGTCTGTATCTCAGTCTGAACTTTGGCTCCTGTGAAAAGTCTGCCAGCTGTAGGCATATAGGCTTAGATATGGGTCCTCAATTCTGTTTCATTGGTCAGTCTGTCTTTATCCTAGTATAGCACTTATTTTGTCACTATAACTCAACAATACAACTATAACTCTATAATAAAACTTGATAGATTCACCATTTTGATATTTAGTATCATTTTGACTATCCTAGGGGCTTTTTAGTTTCTACAAGAAATTTGAGCTTACTGTCTCCATATCTATGAAGAATTACATTTGAATTTTAATGGACATTACATTGAATATATAGATCACTTTGTTTGTAAAAAGGAACATTTTACTGAATAATTTTAGGAGCATTGGTAGGTAGTATTTCTGTTTAGAAAGTCTGGTATACTTCTGTGCTGGGTGCATCTTGACATGGGAATTTCATAGTAGAGAAATTTTAATTTACTGCTTTTGTCTCATTATATGTTACAAATCTATTTAAATTATTCATTTCCTTGATTTAATAGGTATGCCATATGAATGTAGATGTTTTAGAATGTGCAAAGAACTAAAAAGGCTAAACAAGAATAATAACTCGATGAAAAATGGAAACAGAACATTCTCAAAAGATGAAATACAAATGAATAAACATACTTTTTTTTTTAAAAAAAGCTCAGCATCATCAGTTATCATAGAAATTCAAATTAAACCAGTTTGTGATTTTCTATTTCTTGGTTACAATAGTTATGATTTTCAAAAAATAAGAACAAATGCCAGGGTACATCTGAGAAAGGAGAAAATCTATTCACTACAAGTAAGATGGCTTCCTGGTAAAACCACAATGGAAATTAGTGTGTAGTTTCCTCACAAAGTTAGACATAGATCTACCAAATGATATGCTATACTACTCTTGGATACATTCCCAAAACACTCTGTATCCTATTACAGATGCCTGCCTGTCCATGTTCATTTTTGTTCTATTCACAGAACAAAACGATCAGAAACAGCCTAAATAGACATCAACTGATGAATGGATAATCAAATGTACATGTGTAAAGTGGACTAAAAACTGTTGAAATGAAATTATTATATTTAAAGGGAAAAGTAGGATGCTGGAAAAAAATCTTTCTGACTGAGGTAACTCAGACCTCCCAAAGACTGTTACATATTTTCTTCTCCTATCTATTAAGTTACCATAGAATCTTTAGTTGTTTAGCTCATTTGGAATACCCATAGAAATTAGAAAATTAGGAATGGAACATAGAGGAGGAGATTTCAATGGTGAGGGAGTACAATAAACTGCCATAAAGGGATAATGGGGAATAATAAAACAGGAAAGACTAAATGGATTGGGGAATAGAAGGAGGAAGAGTAGAGGAATGAACACAGTGAGAAATTATGACTGCTAAATTTATTTTGAAAAAGTGATTCATAATTTTCCAACTAGTATATGAGCATTTTCAAATATATATATGCATAATTTAATAGATGCATAATATATAATATATACAAAAATATATTATATATCTAATATAATATATACAAATATACACACATATAATTTAAATGTTATTATAGACCATTAACAAGTAAAAGTCCCAATGCCAGGAATGAGTTTTCTCTTTTGAAGTTGTAGATTACTGATGTTGCATAGACTCTCAAACATTTCAACCTATTGACAATGTTCTTTGTTGCCTATACATCCCAGAAGATGACAGTAAGATGTATGGTTAAAAACATTAATGATTTGGTTTTAGAACATAGAAAAAATAAAGCTGGAACTGACCTAGAATTTTCATCTATATTGGCTAGATTTCATAGTGCACACAAGGTGCTATGCATACTACAAGAGGATACAAGACATGCAATTGATGAAATAATGGTTATGATCATTTGAGGAAGGCTAATCATTTTCTTGTTGGATTTGAGTTGCAGTCCACAAACTGAGAGCCATGCAAGACATCATCACTGGTACAAAGAATCAGTGGCTAAATAGCTCACAAACTTTAAATTAGAACTCATGGCTAATATTCTGATAAGTGAATACAGTATTAAAATGTTTTTAAATTACTTATTATCACAGCAATTGATTACTACACCTCCTCAGAGATGATTCTTTTTTATAATATAAACCTTTTGTTGTATTTTTTACAATTTATTTATTTGTTTATATTTACTTATTCATTTTACATCATGTTCACTGGCGCCTCCTGGTCATGCCTTCCCCAATCCTTCCTGTTCTCTCTGACTTTCTCTTCTGAGCAGGTGACCACCCCGTTCATCCTCTCACTGTGGCATATCAAATTTGGAAAGCTAGGCAATTCCTCTCCCACTGAGTCCAGACAAGACAGCTCAGCTAGAAGAACATATACCACATACAAGCAAAATTTCCTGGGATAACCTCCGTTTCAATTGTTCAGAACCCACATGAAGACAAAGCTGCACATCTGCTCCATATGTGTGGAGATGTCTAGGTCCAGCCTGTGTATGTTCTTTGCTTGGTGGTTCAGTTAGAGATGATTCTTTTGGCAGTAGATGTGGCTTAATACAAAGGCCCCAAATTGATCAAGAATAAAAAAATGAGGAACCATTTTTCTTACTGCAAGGTTTATATACAGATATTGTCGATGAATACTGAATACATTTTCTGGGTGTAATATGCTATTCCTCAGTATGGGCTCACAGCTGTTGTAACTGTATACACAACATCTGTGAAAATACAAGCTTGAAAAAAATCACAACATGGAAAAGGGTAATAGGCATGCCATTTCACCCCTAGCTAAGGAGCTATTAGAAATTGATGCCTGCTAGGAATGGAAGAATAAGTTTTTTTAAATGTATGTCCACTGGTATGTCGAGCAGATGCTGGTAGAGTACACATCTAAAATGTATTGGCAGCACAAATTAGTCTTCAGTACACAGAATTGTGTGAATAAAATGTATGGATCTGGAAGAGATTGAGAAAGTAGGTAAATATAATCAAAGTACATTGCATTAAATTCTGTAAGAATTAATAAAAATTTTAAAAAGTCAACAACACAAGTGAATGAAATTAGAAATTGGGTGCACTATTTAGCTCTTAAAGTATACTATCACATAGTTAATGTGCTACAGATGTTCTATTGTAGAATTATATTAACAATGGGATTAGGATTTAAATCTATATTTTTCTGGCTCCAGAAGTTTCTAGAGACAGGCCAACTAGAATACAAATATGGGACACATTTCTAACTGCTTTATCACAATTAAATATGTTGGGAGTTCTCAAATAAATTACTAAGTGTCCAACATTAGCATATATAATATTTAGTACATTGTTGTGTATACATGGAATACAGGAAAATATTTGAGGCAACACAGAAAATATATCCTAGGCACTTTTGTAAGATTTTACTGATCTTATTGAGAAGGAAGAGATGAGGATGATTAATAATAAATAATGTATAGTAAATGAAGTGTAATTAACCTGTATCCGTTCTAGTACAAGAATCAGGAGACACAGAGAAGTTGATTTAGAAAGACTAGCTTGGTTAACGGAAGCAAGCCAGACTCTCACACATTGTTCCTTCCACCACCCCTAATTTATATTCTCACTTTATCCACTTATTTTCAGATCTTCAATTGTTTTATTATCTTGGTTTTTGGTTGACTTTACTGATTTTCTGATACTAAAGCACAGCCTAAAGCTGAGCAAAGTGCTACTTCAGCATGTACCCACCAAATAGCTATATATATTGACTCTCTGTCAAACATCAAACTGATCTCTTAAATTGCTTTGATGACTTATAAGGCTGTGTTTACTGTAGGCCTAGGTTTATTATATAATGACTAGCACTTGTGGCTTATAATGGACTGTACAGATTTTTGGAATTGAGTAAGACACTTTATCACTTGCAAAAAATGAAAATCTTACTCCATCATTGACCTTGGCACTGGTTGAAGAACAAACACCTTTAACTCGCCAGTAGACAAATAACAGTACACAATTAACAAACTGATTAGAGTAGGAATAGCATAGGTAAATATAAACAAATGAGTAAGCACATTTTCTATTCTCCTGATTTTATTACTATGTGATAAGAAAGATGGGTGATTAGGATGAGTATTTGAAAGTGGAAGCCTTAATAAAAAAGAGTATATTATAGAGTTAATACTGTCCATAAGAATGCTGGTAATATAAGTAAACTCTACTCATCTTTATTTAAATAAAGTCTAACTTTCACTGTTGAATTTGCTATTACATTGGTTTCTTTGCTAAAGTTAACAAGTATTAATCCAGTCTGAAAATCGTGTCCTCCTGCAGTGCTCTATATCCAGTGTTTATTCTGCTTGCAATACACTATCCTAAACTCTGACTGTCTAGCTGCTATCTACTTTTTGGATTATAGCACAATGACTATTTTCAGCAAACCAACGTTAAACTTAACCAATTTAATTATCTTTTACAACACACGAAACTGTAACACTATTGTGTTTTAGGTGTAATTTCACTTTCATATGATCATATTCTTGGGAAATTTTAAGAATAAATTATGCTTTATCAAAAACTTTCCCTTTATCTTCCTATACACCTAGTATGTGATCATATATGCAAACATATACATGAACACATACAGTGAGATAGATCTTTTCTTGTGAAATAAGAAGAAAGTTTACCTTCTGGCAAAAGGATAGTTTATCAACTTCTTATTTTAAAGGTATAATTTAAGAAAAACTACATACCCCATGATCATTATGGACTGTATTATGTGAGAAATGTCAAGTGAATACTCGATACTGTGAATTTAATAACTCAGTAACTTCAGAAGTATATCATTTTTACTGAACAGCATTCTCCAGAGGGAGAGAGAGAGAAATATTTATAAGTGATAAATATGTAGATTACAGACAATTATAAATAGACATTAAATAAGTGTATACCTATACACATACATGTAGATAATAGTGACTTATTAAAGGTATGAATTTATATAATTCTGGAAGGGAAAAGCTAGAAAACAAATGCCTTGAAATGTTGGGGATGCACTTGTGTCTAGGTTAAAAGCCTTAGAATCAAGAAACCAATAACATAGTTCTCATTATGAGACTGAAGGCTTGAAAGCCTGACAGCTGCTGGTAAAACACTGACTCCAAAAAGCAGAGAAATTTGAGTTCTGGTGTTCATAGGTATCATGATATTGTCATAGCTCTAGGATAAGAGTGTTATGATCCATCTTTTCTCTAAATTTTTGTTCTTTCCATGACTCTGGGTAATTGGATGATGCCAACACACAATGGGAAAATACAGGCCTTTTATAGACATGTCCAGAGATACCTTTATCATTTATTTAGCTATTTTTTTAAATTTAGACATATTTACACATAAAATCAACCACTGAAAATTCTACTTTTAAGTAAAATTTTGTCAGTATTTAAAACTGTGACTTAAAGCGACAGTTTTAGAGATAAAGAATGGAACATTTTTGTCAGTAATCTTACCAGTAAGATAGAATCAAATCTGAAATTAATACCCAAATTTAAATGTAATAATCAGAGACCATATTTTTTCATATACTTGTCAATAGTATGAGTGAGAAATAAACTACTGAGCTTAAATTCTCTTTTCTCACTTTGACTGGAAGACAGGGATTGATTTATTCATAAAGGAAACTGCAGCTTCTCACAAAATCTAAGTCTCATTATATATTTCTCTTCTCTGTTGGATGTACATGCCCAAACCTGTGGACAATGTGTTAATTGAAAAGTTCAGAGAAGAGAATTAAAGCAACCCTACCAGTTTAGTCTCAGTAATTAATTCTACCATCTTCAACAAGATCTTCAATATCTTTTTGTTATCTTCGTTTGTCAAATTTGGCTTCTCTGTCATGCTTACTTATGGAGAGGAACAAATGGAAATGACAAATATGAAAACACTCTGAAAAATGAGAATTGCCATTCAGAGACAAACAAGATACAAGACTTTAGCCATGTACAGAATACTATTTCACTATGCGGCAGAGAGTTAATTTCAAACCAAAAGAGACTGAGGTTCATTCTCTGAAAGCTCAGGCTAACTTGCATAATCATCCTTTTATCCATCAGCAGAGCTCCTTCCAGCATTGAAAGAACCCTATAAATCTCCCAGTTCCCTTCTTGCTCTAGTTGCTGAATCAGTCTTTGTGAAAGCATCCCCTCCAGTGTGTAATATTTTGAAGAAACTTTAAAGAAAACTCTGTGTCCAGAGATTGCTGATTCAGGAGAATGAATGAGGTGACAGAGATGTATTTGGAGCAATTCTTTGACAGGAAGGTAGTCTAGCCAACACTACATGAATAAGGAGGCACCTGTTTGGCAAAACAAAGCACATCACTTACAAATCACATATATGTTTCTAATTTGGAAACATGGTATGTGGAATGAATATATATCATTACACTTTAAAGGGACTATTTTCTGCATTCAAATAGGCCACATTTAATTTATGGTATATCATAAGCCCTTATTCTTATGCCTCTATTTATAATACAATAGATTCTAGAAAATATACCCTTCAGTGTGCTATGCCACAATGCAACTGGATATGTAAACAAAAAAGTACTCTTTCCGCCAGTCATAAAATAAATCACAATTATTCATAAACATGAATGATGACAAATAACTCTCTCTAGCTTAAGAAAGTCATTATGCAGCAACTACTTTATTCAGACTCATAGAGTTTGACTGGCAGACCCTTGTATATAGAAATAATTCTTAGCGTTAATAAAACAGAGCTTTTCTGAATCTTTTTCACACTTATTAGCTACCACACCGAGATAACATATTAATATGTTGAAAGAAATCATTTTTTGACAGGAAAACACACATATTGGTAATAGGTGTTAAGCTGTGAATGGTGGCATCAGAATGTAGTTTGAATGACTTCTTAAATCCAGCTTGCTAAAGACATTCACTCAAGAAATTATTTACCATAAACTACTAGTAGACTTTTTAGAATCATCTGTAGTAATTCTTAAAAGGGATACAAACAAAGAGTCCCTTTAATCACTAAAGTAAAGTAACATAATTTCTCTATTGGTGTCAAATCTAAATCTTCCTGATAGTAGCTGGTTGATAAAAAATAATGAATATTTTTACTCTAAAATAAGATTTCTGCAATTTTTCATTTTACTGATATTTTTCTTGACATAGAGAAAAATAGACTGACTTATATTAATATAAGTTAAAGGACAAAAGATTTGAGAATATAGTTAAGAAATTTTGCCTAATATATTTTAATATTTATGAGTAACATATTTTGTTGATTCTCATGCAAATCCCAGTACATAATTTACTAAAACTAATAAGCAATTTCATTAGCCATCATTTAGTTATATCCGGTTATATGATTTTTTGAAAGAAATTTGAGGCAATTTTTATCTATTTTCAGTAATGCTATTATCCAGACATTAATACATATTTTTATTTCCTGAACTTAACAAAGGAAATTAAGATGTATTTTAACTGGAATTGGATCATGTGTTTCTAATGAAACACAACGGAGTTCTATGAACACTTTTTCCAGAGCCAGATCTAGACAACTGGTATGCACACGGGCTGTTTTATAACACTCTATCTTATGTTTTAGAATGACTCTTCTAACTCTTTTTACTCATTGGAATCTTATTCTGGGCCTTGGCAGCGAAGTACTTTTGGATATATAGCCATTACTTGGTTGTATCCTATATTATTTACATCTAGCCTTCTTCTCCTACAATCTTCTATCATAATCTGGCAATTATTAAATAACTGTTTTCTCTGACAGGACTATATGATCTATGAATTAACAGATTAGAAACAATACCTTTAAACTAGCAACGATTTCAGTTAAGTAACAGGTCAATTTGTTTCTTTCAAAAGAGAACATCATTTGAAAGGAATAATCCTCTAATAACTAAATCTCAGACTTTATAATCAAATATAAATGGTTATACAAGTAATAATGTAAAATCTTCAACAGAAAAGCAAGATATATGTAACAAATGATAAAAATAAGGCATATCTAACAAATAAAGTATTCTCATGTAAGTTATTATGTTAATAAATACTTAGAGCATGTAACCTTATTTAGCAAATCAACTTATTTTCTACAGTTAGAAATATCTATTGCCTTATTTTAAGATAGATGAGATAGTATCACAATAAGAATTAACACAATAAAGTCTTACATATTTGGTAGATTACATATATCTCTTAAACCTAGTTTCATTCGATTTCAAAAATATAATGTGGTTAAAGTAGCATTCTAAGAAATTTACTTTAAAGTTTAATAAGAGATTTCTTTATATGTTGTTTTATTTTCAAGTTTAAAACTGTATTCTTGAATTTTGTTTTTTTTTTTCATTTACTTTTCTGACCTGAGATGAAAGATATAAATGAAAGATTAACTTTTTTTTCTAGATTTAGATCATATCATCTACACATGTCAAGGAAGCAGGTAGACTAACTACAGACTGTGGAACCATGAAAAGGATAGCTTGGTTCCTGGTCGAGCACAGGCCTTGAACCCTGAACCCTAATGTGATGATGATAGGTGATTGGCCTCACTCCCTACCCACGGCTCCTGGCACGTGGCCAAAGACCTCCGTTGATTAGCACCTTTCAGTCACATAGGACAACACCCTTACCAGCCCCTCTACAAGTAGAGGGCATGACTACAGGCCTCAGCCTCATGACATTCCCATATTAATGAGATACCTGAAGGCCAGAGGGCATAGTCAATTCAGCATTCTTTCCCAGACCCTCCTTCCTCCTCCCTCCCTATTGAACTCAGGTCTGCCCTGAATTTCGTGGGGGTGCACCCAGATTCATCTCCTTTTCTGCCATGACAATAAACCCTTTAAAACCATGAACTTCCTCATGTCTTTGGGGCCTGTTGTGGAGAACATGGAGGGGGCCATAGAACTACCAAGCAGCCGTCTAATCTCCAGCCTAAGAACTTCTCTACGTTCCCATCATGGAAGCCCTAAATTCAACCAAGCCAGCCTTGATCCAGCCAAGCTAGTGCCATACCAAGAGTCTCTGCCCTCGGGGCACTGTCGGGGCTTCTCTCCACCTCTTTCCTCTGAGTTATGAGCCAGCCCAGTATGCCCCCCGAGTCTCTGTTCTTCTGTGCCTCTCAGTGGCATCTGGAGCCCAAGGACATAGACCACTGACCTCCAGGTCAGCAGTCAGCCTGGAGCCCAGCACTCAAAAACCCTGCCCCAGTGGGACCTCAGACTGAGTGAGATCTCCTTTCCCTGGGCGGAGCCCCATAGCATCTGCCTGGAGCCATGTGGAGTGAACTCAGTCAAAATCCAGTGCCTCTTGCTTGCCAGATCTGTGGTTCCAGCCAACTGGGGTGGCAGACACACGGGAACCAGTACTGTACCCAACAGGACCCATGCTTGCCCACACATGAGCTTACAGCCCCACAACAGACTTACACCTTTCCCCATCCTCCTTCAAATTCAATTCCCTATTTGCACCTCCAGCTTTGTAGCACAGCCACATGCTGCAACCTCTACTCCTCTCAGCCCTGAACATCAGTTGATTTTTCAGATCTTCTCCTGAGCATTTCTATGGGCATGTTCCTTTGTCTCTGTTCCCAACTCCAGTAGACATTCCCTGAGAACTTGCCAGCCAAGCCTGCCATAGAAGCAAGCAGGCCAAAGAAGCAGGAGGTGAGCATCATATTTTGACTCTCTCTAGTAGCCTTCTTATCCAATATTCCAGTCTCATCCCAGCCTATAGCAGACTACCTTCTGTTACTTCCCACTCTCTACCCCTATTCCCAGGGGCCTAAGCAGATCCTGATTTCCTTCCTTCCTCCTGTGAACTGATTCAGAACAACCCTCCTAGCCAATCCCCACTCTAAGCAGCAGTTCTCAGTACCTAGAAACATATTCTATATGGCATCATCAATTATCACACTTAGCAGGAGAAGCATTTCCTACCAGAGGACCCAGAACCACCACAAACTCCTAAGGACAAGAGAGGGTAACAGAAACCAAGGAACAGAAAATCTACCTAGAGACAAGACCACATTCCAGTACCCAGAATTACAACCATTTCAATAACTGATATCTGAACACAAGGATAAAAAACGATCAATAGCAAACAGAGCAATATGTCTCCACTAGAGACTAGCAATCCTACCACAATATCTCTGAGAAAGACAACATAACTGAAGCAAAAGAGAAGGACCTTAAAACAAGTTCTATAAAACGTCCTAAAGAAGAAATGAATACAATCATTAAAGAAATCTATGAAAACACAAACAAATAATGGAAAGATAAATAAAACAGTACACAAGCAGAAAGTGGTGAGAGAATCAATAAAGAAAATGCAAACTGAGAGAAATCTGGAAAGAAAAAATGCAGCCTCCCAAAAATCAACCTCTGAAGCAAAGTTCACCAATGGAATACAAGAAATGAAAGAAAGAGTATCATGCAATGAAGACAAAATAGAAGAGAAAGATGTCTCATTCAAATAATGTTAAATATAATAATATCCAGCAAAAACATGTACTAACTCTGGTATGTTATGAAAAGGTCAAATATATGAATAATAGAGGAAGAATAAGAAGCCCAGGACAAAGGCATAGAAAAAAACATAGAAGAAAATTTCCCTAAAATAAGGGGATACCTATCAAGGTAGAAGTAGCATAGATCATAGCAAGTAAACTGGACCAGAAAAAAAATATCTTTTACCAAAAAGTAATCAAAGTACTACCATACTACCAAAGTCAAAAGGGGCAGATGGCACAGAACAACACAAGATGAAAATAGCAGGGATTAATAAAACTTGCTCATTGACAACTCTCAACATCAATGGTTTCAATTTTATTCAAAAAGACAGGATTACAGAGTAGATGTGAAAACTGAATCCATCCTTCTGTAATCAAGAAACATACATCAACATTTTGATATACAGCAACACAGGAATAAAGATTAGGAAAAAGATATTCCAAGAAAATAGTCCTAAATAGCAACCAGTACAGCCATTTTACTAACTGATAAACTTCAAATCAAAATAATTAGAAGTGTACTACATTCCAATCAAAAGAAAAAAAATCATCAGCTGATTTAATCTTGAGCCTTGCATTGAAATTCTTAACATCTATGAACCAAGAAACAAAGGCACGTAAGTTTATTCAAGAAAGACTACTACAGCATAAATTATATATTGTTTCTCATGCATTGATAGTAGCAGACATCAGTACCTCACTCTTGCCAATAAATAGATCATCTAGACAAAAGCTAGACCTAACTGAAGTTAAAAAAAAGGACTTAATAGATATTTACAGAAGATTTTAGCCTTAAACAATAATATTCCTTTTTTCTTAGCACTTCATTGAACCTTCTTTAAAACTGTCCACATACTCAAACAAGAAGAAAGTCTCAACAGTTACAAGAAAATTAAAATATAATATCCTGCATCACATCAGACCACCATATATGAAAGCTTAAATCAAAAACAGAAAGCTTATAAACTTATGGAAACTAAACAACTCACTACTGAATAAAAATGATAAAATATAAATTAAGAAATTGCAAACATTCTAGAACTGAAAGAAAATGAAGTCATAATATACTCAAACATGAAAAACAAACAATATAGTTATAGAAACAAGGTTATAGCACAAAGTGCCTACATAATGAAATGGGAGAGATCTCTTACTAGTAACTTACTGGTACACATGAAAGCTCTATGGAAAAAAAAGATGAAATTATACTATAAATATGTAAATGTCTAGAAACAATGAAACTCAGGTATAAAATCAATAAAACTGAAGCACAAAAGTAATAATTAAAACAGAGTTGGTTCTTTGAGAGTGTCAATAATATTGAGAAACCCTTATTCAAACTAACTATATGTCAGAGAGATAGAAAAAAATTAAATAAATTAAATAAAAAAGGGATACATAACTATAGATACCCATTAAATCCAGAGAATCTTAAGGACATATTTTAAAAATCTATATTCTACAAAATTCATAAATACAAAGAAATGTATAATTTTGATGATATGTACTCTTTATCAAAGTTAGAGATCATTCAAGCAATTTAAACTGACCTATGACCCCTAGTAAAATAGAATCAGTGATTAAAACCCTGATAATTAAAAAACAAGCAAGCAAACAAACAAACAACAACAAAGCTCATGACCAGATAATTTTAGCACTGAATTCTAATACACTTTCAAAGAGGAGTTAATGCCAATAGTCCTCAAATTATTCTGCAAAATCAAAACAGAAGTTCTAGCTAACATCAATTAAATGGAGAGAATCCCAAAGCAATTCCACTATAATCAGGAACAAGACAAGGTTGTTTTGTCTCTTCATATCTATTCAATATAGTGTTTGATGTCTTAGTTAAAGCAATAAGACATCTTAAGGTGATCAAGTGGACACAAAATGGAGAGTAAGGAGTCAAAGTATATTTACTCATGATATGATAGTATACATAAATGATCCCATAAATTATACCAGAAAACTCATACAGCTGATAAACACTTCCAGGAAAGTACCTAGATACAAAACTGTCTCACAAAAATCAATTAGCCTCCTAGATACAAAACCAAACTAAACCAAACCAAACCAAACCAAACCAAACCAAACCAAACCAAACCAAACCAAACCAAACGAAACAAAACAAAACAAAACAAAAACAGACTGTAGACAAGCTGTTCAATGAGTTAGGACCCATACATACTTTTTATTAAACCATTGCTGAAACAATTAACCACTTTTTAAAGAACATTTTTAAAATTAGAAATAAAATGACAACTAAATCCTGTCAATTATGTGTAATAATAAGAAAATATATTCATAATGGTTGGTATATAATGAACTCTTACAATATACTTTCTTCCTCAACATCATTTCTGAGAAAGATTCTTCTGTCATCTGATAGATTTTAGACTATTTTTTTCTTGATGATGAAAGATTATTAGTGACATGATTACTACAATATGTTTTTTAATTATGTTATTATTGTCTGAGTCTTAATAACCTTATGCTACATGTGTGAGGGTGCCCAAAGAGGCCAGATGATGGCATAGGGTTCCCAGAGCTGTGATTGTGAGCCAGGTAATGAGTCCTTAAAATCAGACTTAGGTTCCAAATTCTGTTAACCACTGAACTTTGTGTCCAGCTTCAATTACTTAATGTTGACACATAAATAACAGAAATGCAAATGGAAAAAATACTCTGCAATTTATTTTTAGGCAAATATAGTAAATATAACATTAACATGGTAATGAGATATATGTGTTGTTGATAATTTGATATTTTTCTTGAATGTTCTCTGATCTTAAAAATTCAGTAGTCCTATTCTATTATGTAAGAGGCAAAGAGGAGTGAGAGAGGGGTGATGGGATAGGGGGTTATGGAGAGGTAACTGGGAAGGAGTATATCATTTGAAATGTAAATGAGTAAAATGATTAATAAAAAATTATAAAAAAAATTGCAGGAATTCCTTACTGAGCTGTAAATATACTGATGTTAAAATAACATGCCATATATGTTTGGTTAAAATTTTAATATAACAAAATTTGGAATTATGGCAATTTGTCTGCAAACAGGATCTTGATGCAAATAAAACACAAATTGAGAGGTTATTCAAATAAAGGCAAGAAAGTTCAGTCAATGTGACAAAATTTTATTCATGTAGTCATATACTCCTTATTTGTCCTCCACTTTCTATTGAAATTGAGTTGTTGGTCGAGCTACCAAACTTATATAGTGTTTTATAAAGGGAATGTCAGATGCTCTCACCTTTTTCTATGGTCCTGTAGTAACTAGCTACTGACACAGATATTCAGTTGAGTCAGATTATTTCATACTCTTGGTAGGTGAAAAAGCACAGGAATAGATTTCTCACAGTTCGTGAGCAGGAACCATGATCCTAATGATATCCTTTTTGATATGTTATTAATTTTAAGTGCAGTTAATCATGATGTTGATAAATAGATAAGTTGTTTAAAATTTATCAAAAACTAAGCAAAATTAATGGAAATAAAGTTATGGCTTTACTAGAAATTATTTCAAAAAGTTTATATATTTCCTAGTATATTTAGAATCCAAATGTACCTTCAACAATTCTATGACAATAGACTAATTTAGGGGCTCTGTTTGAACTCAGAGTGATTTTCAGAACTTAAAACTAAGTGTAGTATTTTAATAAACCAGGACACTAAGATATTTCATTATTATGGTTCTAATTATCTATGAGTTTATGACAATTCAGATATAAAATAATTAAAGACAATTAAAACCCATTATCCAAAATATTACTTTAGACTGATTATGCAGAGATTGCTTGCCTCAAGGAAGTATTTTGTGTTAAGTCTTCTAGGAATGAAAGAATACTAAAGCAGGTGGTACTTAGAGGGTTTTGTTATTTTTCTTGTTTTGATTATTGTTATTTGTTATAATGTTATTCATATAATTTACATTAAAAATTTATAAAATAAAAAATAAAGTGACTTTAAATTGTTTTTCTAATAATGAGTGATTTTATTAATGTGTTTAAGGAAGTATGACAAATTTTGTATGGATCGTAAATCTCAATATAGTCCAGAGAAAGTTAGCATCAGCTTTCTTCTCTCAAAAGTCTGGAGATTAAGCATACCCATAAAATTGCAAGTAAATTTCTGCATTTTTAAAAAAAAATCATTATTACACTCATATTTTTCAAAAGCATTTATTTGGTAAGAGGAAAAGTATAACAATCAGGAGTGACTCTTGAATGCTTAGCTATAGTAAATGAGCACATGATGGACACGTTTAAGCTGAAACTAGAAATCCAAGTAAAGAAACAGCAACTGAATATGTGAAACGAGGTTTTAGAAGTAACCAGAGAGCTAAACACAGATTTTTGTAAAGTCATCAGCATCTAAGAACCATGTTAAAACTTATTCTTGTCTATGCTAATTTAGAGAAAGCCTTTAAAATTTACATACCTGTTCTCATCCGAAGCTTCACTGATACAACACAATTGGCAGTTGGTTCGTGTATTTGTTTGTGAATAATTTGTGAATTGTTTTTTGTGAATAATTCCATATCGATAGTTATATATTTTCAGTTCTGTAGGAGCTAGAAATCCAATAAAAAATTAACTCCTATAAAGAGAAGTTCTACCCCAACCTACCAAAGATGTCCTGTAGATGTGTTGGTTTAAAACATCTTTTATCCAGCCACATGCAATGTTGTTAATTACAGAGAACACATCACAGAAGATTTCCAAATAATTTGTTCCTGATTTCTTTTGCTGAATTTAAGACAATTGAAGAAGTATCACTATTTCTACTTAATATTTCTACTTTTGTCTTATTCTTACCCTCAATCCCTATCACTAAATTAAAACCATTTGTTGAGCAGCTGTTGAGCAGTTCACCATGACTGCATTGTCCTACCACAGCTCGCAATCATTAAGCGTGTGCTTTAAGCAGTCAGCATCATGTCCTTCTTATATGTGTTGCCTTCTTGATTGCCTCTTTTGAAACATCATCCGCTCTTTATTTTTCTTTTGGTTTTGAATCTGAAACTGATAATATTATATTTAGAAAGACTTGAAAGCAGGCATTAAACTATTTACTTTCTCTCACTGTGAAAACTCTTAAAACTATGAAAGTCAGTTTCTTTAGCACTGAATATCTGTATTTGTATTCAGTTTAGAAAGTCATAGTATGATATGTCTAGTTTCATGCAGACATAGTTTTTAATGAAGTTCTGTTTTAAAACACTATATACATTTTTAAGTGGAAATGTTTCAGACTCAGACAGGAAGATTTAAATACAGAATCATTTTGAAAATATGTTATTTAAAAAAAGAAAGTTCACCTTATGATATTTTAGAGCAACCGTACTTTTCATTTTAACTCTACAATATCATTTTCTACCTTGAAATTACTGATATTGTTTGAGTTAGACTGCATGTTCAATATACGTATCTCTATTGACAGACAGAAACTACATTATGAGAAATAAATTTCAACTTAATTTTCTCCAAAAATTAAGTTTGATTTTATTATAAAATGTTTCTGCAATAAAATTTTTCATCTGTAGGAAGATGACAGAAAACTCTGTTCCTTTTTATTGAAAGATTGATGCAGTAGGCCACAGGGAATATTCTCTCCAGTATTCTCTAGTTCATCTTTTATAATGCCTGAACTATGATTTTTAAAAAATCTACTTTAACCCCTTTCAGTGATGCCTAAATGACTACCATCCTTTATCCCTGTTCTTATGTCTGGCAATGACCATCAACTGAACATGATGAAGTACAATCTACAATTTGAAATTTTATTGAGACATCAATTTTAAAAGTAGGCATTTCAGAGAATTCCACTCTTGTCATTCCTATTTGCTGTTGAAAATTCATATATTACACTCTGATCTTGCATTTGCCCGTTCTTTCTTTAAAAACAGACAAGCTAATGAAATAGTAAACAAAGTGAAGATAACTACACAGACACATAGACACTGACACATACAAGCAAATACTCATACAAATTACACAAACAGAAGTGAAAATATATAAGCAACAGACCAATAAGAAAACAGTATTCCCAAGCAATGTGATCTAAGTAAAAAAAATAATCTACAACATACCATTGAGTTAAAATTGGGCATGATTTCTACCATTACATGTTATTAATATACCTAGTGAGACTCATTGTCTTGCAGGTATCAATTGCCAATATATTCATGGTTATGGGTAGGAGCCTATTTCCACATCCCCCTTGAAATGCTGTCAATATGCTTCTATGAGAAAACAATCATTTTAATTTTGTTTTCTCTTTGTCTATAGTAAGTAAATGGGAAACAATGTACATGCTCAATTATGAATAAACTAGAGGAGTTGACACTAGAGGACACACTTTTCTTTTTCTTTTCTGCTTTTTTAAAAATATTTTTTGTTTGTTTTTTGATTTTTGAGACAGGATTTCTCTGTTCTGGAACTCACTCTGTAGACCAGGCTGGCCTTGAACTCAGAAATCTGCCTGACTCTGCCTCCCAAGTGCAAGGATTAAAGGCATGTGCCACCACTGTCTGACTCCAAAATTATCTATACTTGATTTTATGAATATATTAAATCTTTGTGTACTGATTTAAAATATCACAAAGATACTAAGATCAAACATATCATACTATTGGTGTTAATGTAATACCATTTGTGTAAATAGATGCAAATGCAATAACACTGGGATTATGGAGACTTTATATGTATTTTAGGAGAAAGAGAATTGTTCTTACTTTTTATTGTATAGTATTCATATGATTTGAAATGTTTACTTTGTTCATAGTAAGCATGATACTTTGAGAGATTAGAAAGATTTAAAGGTAAATTGTGGCAAAGTGAAATATTGTCAGTTTACCCTTCTTGATACACCTTAAGGCAGTAGGCTTTGTCATATCTCTGTTTTCATTTTTAAAATGCCTTTCCAGATAAGTATTTTATCCTCTTCATTAATGAGGAAAATATTGACCATAAATGTTATTTTAGAAAATTATATGATTGTATTTCAAACATACAAAATCACAGACATTTATTTTTAATGAAACTGGGTTTAAAGAATCTAGATATATAATTAAATGTGACAAAACTGAGTAATGAACTTAGTTCAGTCTATTTCTGATTATTATCTATATGGTTTCCCACAAATTGTATAGTTAAAAAGAGAAATGGTGACACATGATGCAATTCAGTACTTCATGTAATAATTTGTGAAATGATTTTTTAATGATAAAAAATCAGAAGCAACATATAAGTCATAGTAAGCAATTAAAACATACTGTTTAGGTCTGGAAAGCACCAATAACAACAAGAAAAATTTGCAATTGTCATAATGGAAACTATAAAAATAGTAACATCAAAGAAAAATAGTTTGGAATAGTCATGTTTATATATGTTGACTTTCTGATAAATGTGGCATACCTATGAATGTCCACTATTAGTTGGTAAAATATGTTTCATTGATAATCCTTTTTTTTACTGTAATTACTCAGGTAATTCAAGTCTATTAATAATTTTAATATTTTTATTCCTTTAATATTTCTTATATTGAAATTTCTATAAAAATGAAGAAACATTAGTCCTTTCAGTCTAAAAAATTTTAATAGAAATTTTAATTTAATCAAAATATAATTATATCAACCCTTGTCTTTTATACCCCCTATATCCCCAATACCTTCCATATATCTCCTCCTTCAAAACCCTACCATATATCCTCTTACCCTCTCCAACTGATGGTCTTTTTTCTTTAATTATATTTTTAAAGGCTTTTATTTATTTTTCAGTACTTCCATGAATTCTGTAATATAACTTGATCATATTCACTTTTCATTCCCACCTCTTATATCCTTATCCTATTTTCACCAGAATGTTTCCATCCATTTAAAAAAAATAATCTCTGTGTTTAATTAGATTAGCCTACATGTACATAAGTCTGCAGATATTTATTGGCCAACGGACAGTTTACCAATGGCTTCAACCCTAAGGAATATTTACTCACTACTGTAACAACCATTAGGTGTCAGTAGATCCTCATTTGGCCTCATGTGTCCCTCCCCCATCCCAGTGGAAAACAAAAAGCCTTCATTTGTGCAAGATCTTGTAAATGTAGCCAGAGAAGTTGTACATTCATGATAAGAGCAGTCACATCATGCCAAAAGACAGACTTCCACAGACTTCAAAACATCCTCTGTCTATCCCATTCTTTCTGCCCTCTTTACTTAAGTGTCCCTGAGCCTTCCTAGAAGAAGATAATATACATGTTCCATTCATGGCTGCAGTCTCTACACTCATTTACTCTCAACACTGTCACAGGTTCACTATTGGTTTGCAATGCTGGCTGAACTGAGTGTAAATGCCTTTGATGAAGTTTTACTTCTTTCTTTGATATGGCTCCCTACAAAATCTTTATAATGTTTAAAAATAGTTTACTTCTTTTATCTTTCAAAGATGACTGAACCTGAGGAAATTAAAGGTGAATGAAATGCAGAATATATTTGGCATATTAATCACAATGGGGACAGTTTAATATTCTTGTTTCAACACACAATTCTATTATAAGCATTTGTACACAGCAGTCCCCTTTTTATCACTGAAATACTAGTAGTGCTTTCTACTGCAACAGTTGCTTCAAAGAAGTACAATGTCATATCTTAGGAACTTAAACATACTAGTAATAACATATTAGAAGAAAAATACTACATAAATTAATTTTTTATTTTACTATATTTAACTATGAGGGAAAATGAATTTCCTTTTAGTAAGTATGTTATCATTATTTAAGGTAGTGTTTAGGATGATTTAACTTTTTTGTACAATATATCCTCCAAATTTAGAATTTAGTGATGTAATAATAATAAAAAGATCATATCATATTGTCTATAATCTCACTGTCCTTTTTGCTATAGGTGTTGGTAGATAGCAACCAGGTAATATTTAACTTTTACCTCCATACTATATGGAAAATATAGCCTTGTATGTATATCATTTATTCCTTGAAATGTGATAGAACATTTAGTCTGCAAGCATATTTTACTATCTTTTCAAATTTTTATTAAAAATATATACCTCAATTAAATTTTATGAGGTATGTTCATTTACTCTACCAGTGTTTAGGATTTAGGAAATGGTGACATGGTTGCTTTCTTGTTTCATAGGCATCCTAGTTGGGTACAAATGTTATTTGATTTAATCCTTTGTAAGCTTACATGATGTCTTTTGTACCATGAAAGCTAGTTCTCAGGGAGGAGACATTTATATCTGTTCTTGCTGAGAGGCCTGTTTGTCTTGTGACTGAAGTATGTGGTGTCTTTAGCAATAGGGAGTCTCATTCCACCTCTGGAGTTCAACTGATGGCAATAGCCATAGGCTAGCTCTATGATGTGAGATTCCCTTGCATAGTCCTAATCATCAACTAAAAAGAGAATGCTTCTCACATATGGTATTGTCAGCTACATTTCTTACATCGTTCCTGGGGTTTAAAAAAACAAAGGCTTTTTTATCCTTGTTGACCAAATTACAAAATGTACCTTCTCCACAAACTTGGCTATGTGATCCTTATAAACATTTAAAAAAAAAACATATATTTTGATATGCTAGCTGAGCATTACTCTATTCTTTGTTTTTCTCAGTCACTCGGATATAAACAAGCTCCCAAGGCCTTATTTGTCAGTTCTTACTCCTGTCATGCTGTCTTAACAGACTTTTCTCTGACACTCGAAACAATCTTAATCCTTGCTCCCATAGGTTACATAATTTCTTGTCATGCAGTAGTAGCTCACAACAAAGATTAAAGCATTTAATAAGTATTTAAAACATGGTCAATGTAAATTATGTACTCAAATAAAAATAAATTTATAAAACACATTGTAATATAGAATTAATACATGTTTATTGAAGCTGATTTTAACATAAAAGAGTCAGCTTCCAGAGGCAGCTATACCACTTCATATAGAATAATATGACTCTCCACTGTAGCTTAGAAACCATGTTTAATTCAATACAAATAGCCATTGCCTAATTATATAATTTGTTAATGTATAGTAAGTTTAGAAATCACTTATTTGAATTTCCACTATTGACCTACAAATACAAGCAATTTGGAATAGGTAAATAGTGATTGTGATTAATGAGATTCAGTCACAGTTGAATTTTTCAGAACTGTTGTTTTGTCAGTCTGTTTACTTAAAGAGGCAAAATTAAAGAAGATACTTTAAATTTAACCAAAATAATTCTCCAATATAATTTCCCCACATCTAAGAGGATAAGTAAAAAATAAAAAAAGATCCATTTTTTCCATCATTAACAATGTTTTAAAGCAACTCTGTCATCTCAAGAGAGCTATTTTAGCTTAATGCAAGCAATTATTAGCAGTTAACAAGAATGATAGGGGAGAAACCAAATGAAACAACATTTAAGCTAGTGAGGTAGTTAATTCTTTTCAAAGTACTGTGCTCTATCTTCATGAATGTTTCCAAATAATACTGCCTCATCTTTTTTGCCTGTTTTACAAACAAAAATACATCAATCACTTGTCAGTATTATGTGAATGTAGCTCTAAGTTATAATTTAGAAGAATTTGGGGTGTATAAAGCAACTCCAGATAACAATTAGTTAGAAGCAATAAATGAGCACCATGGGAAACTAATATATAGTTGTTGAACATGAGTCAATTCATCACCATTTTCTTTTAGCTCATAAAATATTGTCACTAAAAAAAACTTAGCATTCACCAGAGAAAGGTAAGGAAAATAATTTAGCCAGCTAAGATAATACCAAAATAATTATTGTTAAAATTATGAAAACAAAGTTTAAATATTTTGGGGACATTAGCAAAAAGTATGATTTGGAAAATTTTAATTGATTCCTTGATATTGAGAAATTATAACTTTAATATTGTTGTCTATCATTTCTAGTATACTTAAATTTAAATGAACTCTACCTAGTGGTACCACTCCTTTTATTTCTCATCTTCATGGGAATTCTTTATTATTTGTTTTTGTTTTTAATAACAACCCCCTACCCTGGAGTATATTGAGTGCTGCCTCAATATGTACTTGCTTTGTCACCAACCAGGGCATGAGCAATTTTCTAGTGCCACTAAAGAAAAGGTGACTTTCCTTCCCTGAACAGCCATCAACTAGCCAGAGCTCCTGTGACATGGGTGAAATCTTGGGGTTTCTTCTTCCATACATCATGTAATCCTGACTGGCTTGCCTTTTTGTAGGTAAACACAAATGCTGTGATTTGGTGGTTGTAGCACCTATATTATGTCCTGAAAACAGCATTCCAGAATTCTCAGCATGCACTGCCTCTTATTTCTCTCTGACCCACTTTCTTTATATTTTGTTAGCATCAGACTGTAAAAGATTGACATAGATGACTCATCCATGTCTGCATCCTTAGAGTTTCTTATATCTACTTCTTTGACCAGATTTGAGTTTTTGTATTAACACAATCCAGACAGAAAAAAACTTCTTCGACCAAAGTTGAAAGTAGTAGAAATCCACTTAGAAGACTATTTGATAGCACGAACATTTGGCAAAATAGGTTCCGATCAGGGCCTGTGGTCTCCACATTCATGAGCTTCTGACAAAGTTTATATTTCCATAAATGAAATCCGTCATGTAGAGGAGGGTTCATAGTCAATCAGAAAGTGAATACTTGCCACTATAACCATAATGCCAGAGTTGTACCAGTAGACATATATTTTCCGTTTCGTAATTTTTTGCAGGACTCATAGTCCAGCACTGTGTAAGACCACTGATGCCTTTTCTCTCTCAGGAGATTACATAACATTTTGTTATTGTTGTTGTTGCTATGTAAGCTAGTCAACAGGGAAAGCAATTTCTGCCCAACTCCATGGTGATTTTGCTTTGTGCTACAACCAATATGTATAATAACTTTGGCTTTGGAGTCTTATCACCCAAGTACAGTAGACAACCAAAAGCAATGGATATAGCTGATATTGTTTCAGGAGTCTCTGAGGACTTCCTTCCCAATAACTCATAAAGAGATATCCTATGATATCCACTGAGATTTTCATCTTATTATCTGTATCTTCCACAATATCATCTATGGTACTTCTGCTATTCTACTTCAAAGTTTCATTTCCTTCCTGACTCCTTTAGAATGTGCATTCTACAACAATACATTTATATATACATTTAGAAATACATTTGTATGTATGTATTTACACATATACATATATTTACATATATATGTTTATATAACAGATATATTACACTGCCCAGCAGATTGGCTTGTATGCAGCAGATGATCAATATTCATTACTTGAAAAACTAAATATTTCTCAACTTGAGACTCAGAACAAGTAAGAATGATAAGTAATAAAAGTTATGAGTTGAAGAGATAAAATAACCAGAGTACTTAGAGAAATTTCCAGATGTCACAGAAAAAATTAGTGTAGGTAGAATCTATTAAACTATGGTATTCTTCACGTACCCAGTTTCCATAGAAGAATCTTATCTAGTAAGTATTTTTATCTTGCCTGAACATCAAAATCACTTTTGTAACTTAAACAGAAATTTGATGCCTAGGTTCAATTACCAGAAATTCTGATATGTCTGCAGCAGCATTTCATTGTATCCCCTACTATAATAAATTATTGTTTCAAAGATACATTTAAGTAGCACGGTGTGCTAGATGAGAGCATTACATCTTAAACTCTGCTTCATTTATAACCCTTTGTGGCTAAAAAAACAATGTTGTATGACTCTGAGTTTAGTGGCCTGTAAAACCAAGAACTTACTAAAAATAAATCAGAAACATGTTTTAGAGCTGAAAAGATAAGCTGGTTAGCAAAGAGCTCACCCTCCAAGCATGAGCATCTGAGTTTAGATCTCCAGCAACTGCAGAAATCTTGACACCATGATTTGTGCTTGAAATTTTTGTACTAGGGAGAAACCTGTAAATTTCTAGATATCTAATAGAGCTGAATCAGTGAGCTCTAGGCTAATGAGAGGCTCTAGGCTAATGAGAGACTCTGATTCATAAAGCAAAGATGGAAAGAGACTGAAGAAGACAACCACCATAGAACTTTGGAAATTTGGACTATGTCATCTCACATATGTGTACACACATATACCAAAATACATACACACATATATACACAGACACACAGTAAAATATTTTAAATGTACTTATCATATATATATATATATATATATATATATATATATATATATATATATATAAAAGAAAAAAGCAAAATTGTATGTGTAGTATATAGCTATTTGCCCTGATATTATACATACTGATGAATTATGGTAGGAAAATATAAGGCTTTGTTTTCTGCAATTAAATTATTACTATTTAAGGTAGTAAAAGCGCTATAATTTGTAATACATAATAATTTCTAATCTGTGCGAACATGTTTCAGGCAATATTTGTGAGCATCAGTACTGTAGGGGCCCACACTGTGCAAAACATACATGGTAGGTGTTTAAAATCAACCCTGCAGCACAGTTTTACGATATAACACTACAAAATAATGCTAGAAGCACCTCAAGTTCGTTAGATGTTTGCCTTTAATTAATTTTTTGGTTGTTGCCTAGTTTATGTGACAATCACATTCAGTTGTGCGACTCCTGCTTATAAGAGATACAACTGGGCTCAACTCATGCTATTTGATTATGAAAATAATTCATCCTTGAAGCTTCATATTTTGGATCCCTCAAGTACAGATGGCAGTACTAAACTTGTAGTAAAATATCTAAGCCAATGAGATAATAGGAATTAGAGGACCAAACAGAAATAATTGCTCTGTAATTTGTTTTTTTGTTACTTTCTTCTTCTTTCCTTCTGGTCATAAAGCTACTTATTATTTCAAGATACAGTTTTATCCAAGCAATAGTGTTTATCTGTTTCTGTCTCAATGTGTAAAAATTTTTTAAAGACAAATTTTTGTTCTATTCATACCTTCAGTATCACGCTCATACAATCGATTCTCTGAATCAGACAGCTTATTTTCAAGAAGTAATGCTGCATGACTGCTATTGTCCTTACATGGCTTGGGCTTTCTAAAAATCTGTGTCTGCATGAGATATTGAAAAATATGTTTCCCATATTACAGAGATATTTTTAGATTAAAATAAAAATAGTAATTAGCGATTTGAATATTTTAATTTTATTGTGTATTTTATATCAAAATATAAAGATATTGGGGAGTTTATAATTATGCTAAAACTTTCGTCTCCCAGAATATTAGTCACTGCATTTTTAGCAAATGCCTGTGTCATACCTGTATAAGATTTTCCTCTTCTGTGTAATTTCTATCTTTTTTTCTGAAATATTGTTGTTTATTTATTCCTTTAATTTATTGTAGTGATTTTCATGGTTACCCAAGTTGTAACATTCATTGGCATTAATAATGTTTCTATTTATCAAAAGTACAGAATTAGTTGGATATATAATTATTTACATAGATTTCTAAGCCAATTTACCTTTATCTTAGTGGTTTATTACAACAGAACTTCCCCTTACCTTTTCCTTTTCTTCTTCCTTCCTTCCTTCCTTCCTTCCTTCCTTCCTTCCTTCCTTCCTTCCTTCCTTTCTCTCTCTCTCTTTCTCTCTTTCTTTCTTTCTTTCTTTCTTTCTTTCTTTCTTTCTTTCTTTCTTTTCATCCCAAATTCTGTCCCCTTTCTGGTCCCCTCTTGCAGAGTCCATCCCCCATTCCCCTTCCCCTTCACCTCTGAGAGGATAGGCCTGCCGGCTGGGTATTACCCTGTCCTAGAATAGCACATCAAGTCTCCAAAGGATACATCCTCTCCCACTGATATCAGACAAGGAATCCTTGGGGAACAGACTCCACAGTCAAGCAACAGCTGAAGGGATAGGCTAACTCCAGTTGTTGGGCACCCACATGGAGACTGTGTTGCATATCTGTGACTTATGTGCTGAGGCACTTGGTCCTGCTCCTGCATGCACTTTGGTTGATAGTTCAATCTAGGAGAGCTTCCAGAGGTCCAGGTTAGTTAACTCTGTTGTTTCGCCTATGGGGTTCCTATCACTTTCAGGGTCTACAATCCCTTGCCTAACTCTTCCATAAGCATTTCCAACTTCTCCAGTGTTTGACTATGAGAGTCTACATCTGTTTCAGTCAGCTGCTGGGTGGAGCCTCTCAGAGGAGAGCCATGCTAGGCTCCTGTCTTAAAGAATAACAGAGTATTATTAATATTGTCAGAGATTGATGCTTATCCATCTAAGAGATTGATGCTTATCCATTGGATGTGTCTCAAGGTAGTCTGGTTGGCAAATTATTTACTCTCTGCTTTTTCTATAGTTATTAAGTCCAAAAATAAAACATTATGAGGACACATTGTCATGCACTATTTAAAGATCTTTACAAAGACCTCTCCTGGCTTGTTCTTTTTCCTTTATATACATTCATTTTATGATTGTAACATTTTCACAAATGTGTTTGACTATATTTATTTCTTATTATATTTCTTTTCTCACTTATCAAGGGTCCTTACTGGTACCCTTCCTCTTATCAAATAGTAGATTTTCTTCTTTCATGTATTTCAATATAGATACCACTTAGAAAAGAAAATGTATATGTGCCTTTTTGAGATTCGACTATTCTCACTATCATTATGCCTAGTTCTGTGTGTTTATGCACTTTCAATAAATGTTATTCATTTCTTCCATAATCTTTTTTCTTCCCTGGTCACAAGGCTATTTATTATTCTTAATATGTTATTATATCTAAGTAATCCTCCAAAGTTATGAAGTTTTTGCCAACTACTGATATTCTCAGGATGAATTTACTGTGTATCTCTCTGTTGTAACGCTAAGATTTTGTTCTAAGTAAATCTATTAATCCTTTCATTCCTCAAGCATCTTGTTCATACAGTGAGTTCTGTGAAAAATAGAATAGTATTTTCAAGAGTTAATAATAAAATGTATTCTATTACAAAAGTCTGACTCAGCAGATTTCTTTTTCATCTTCATTAAAACAATCCCACTATGTAAGAGATATTTGATGTAAACTTAATAACTGGGAAGACAAAGTCAAAACTAGACATTGCTTTCTACAAAATAAAAACAAAGTACTAGAGATGGGTTATATCTAATAGAGTTGTTGGCCAAACTGACCCCATGGGAACCCCAACATACCTCAGGCTATTGGTTGCTCTCTAAAACCTAATAGCAAGGCACTATTGCTGAAGTTAACAACTGCATAAATCCTCAAATACAGAGAAGTTGGGCAGGTACCTACCTAAAGCCTTTATTCCTTCTAACTAGCATTCATGATAGTGGAAGGTACCCTGCAAATCATCAGAGGAAAAGAGATAAAGATCAACTTTCCTGCAAACTTTAAATGTAAAATAAAAGAGGTCCTTTGGAAAAATACACACATATAATTTTACCAAATGCTACTGTTCTGAATGACAGTAAAATGACTTTTATACTCACAGGTCAATAGCTTGCCCAGCCATCAACAGAGAATTTTCTCCTGAAATAGATGGGGAAAAACACAGAGATACATAGCCTGACAGTGTGCAGAGATGAAGAGAACCAGGTACACTCATTTCTAAATGGGATATTCTCATCAAATTCCGCTCAGGGTTCACAGGATTCTTCAGAAGAGGAGGCAGAAAGATTGTAAGAGACAGTGAGGATAAAAGGTATAAAGAAAACAACACCTTCTATTTACAAAAGGACTGACTTACACGAAACTTCAGAGACTGGTGGTAAACAGGGCCTTCGAAGGTCCAAGCCAGATGTGGACCAAATGATGAGTTGGCAAGTAGATACAAGTCCCCAACACAAAATCAAAAGCTATGTCCAGTTGGTAACTACTAGCAAAGGAAAAAACTAGTTTTCTCCAATGAAGTCTCACTAGGGAAATAAACCATACTTAAGGGCAAGCCCCATGCCCAGCAATAAATAGACAACACAAAATGAATTCAGTAATATTTGAGGGGGGGATTTTTTTGTCTCATAATATTTTGTCTGGTTATTTTTTTGACCTTATATATATTTATCCTATATATTATGGTGTCTGATTTTATTTTTATCGAATTTTTGTGTGTGCATATGTATGTCCATATTTATTCCTTATGCTTTTTATTATTCTATTTTTGATTTTGTCCTATTCTTATTTTTATTCTATTTCTTTTTATTATTATTAATTATTATTATTAATTTTACATATGTGTTTCTATTCTAAGAAGAGAGATAAACAAAGGGTATGGATTTGGGTGTGTGGGTAAGAGAGAAGGATAATGAAGTAATTGAGACAAGGGAACTGCAATCAGAATATATTTTATGAAAAATATCTATTTTCACTTAAAAAATGACCATATTTTTCTTTTTGGTATTTCACTGTAAAAGTACATTATTTTATATATTGTTTATCATATACCAATAATCATTTTCTCTTTTATATGTTTGAAAGATTTATTCTATTATTCCTGGAGAGGTTCACACAATAGTAGTGTATTCATATCACTTTATATCATACTTTCATGTATCTAACTTCTTTCCTGTAACATACATGCTTCTCAACTTCCTGAAGTGTTCTTTCATTGATACTGATACAAACATACACATGTATAAACATTTGTATGTATAAATAAAAAATTCTAAGTACATTTAGAGTTACACACACACACACACACACACACACACACACACACACACTTGTGACTCGAAAATCTATTAGGGATCCATCCTAGAGAAGACTAATCTGAATACAAATATGAAATTTTTTAATAGTTAACAAGGTAGTGAATTTCTACATGGTCTCTTTATATATTCTTAGATTTGGTTAACCAATTTATTTTACTTATTAATTAGAGTTTTGTAATGGACAGCTATCTTAAACATAAAATTACTTTTTTCCAATAGAATCACCCTGGGTATGCAAACCGCTCTTATGGCCAGGCCCCATGCCTAGCAGTAATGGCCAACAGGAAAGAAACTCAATAGCAATAATTTGTCAGGACTTTTTGTAACCTGACAAGTCCTTTATGAATAAATTACAGTGTCAAGTTTATGTTTTGTATGACATTTCTGTGTTTGCAAATGTACTGTATTTGTCTATGAATCTGAATGTGTTTCTTGAGATTTTTCATTGGGCTCTTCTTTTTGTTTGTTTCTTGTTTGTTTGTTTTGTTCCAGTGTGATTACTTTTTATGTAGTTTTACTTAATTATTATTAATATTTCAAGATGTCTTTTTACATGCTAGTGAAAGAATGAAAGAAAAAAGAAAGAAAGGAATGGTTGAAGAAAGGAAGGAAAAAAGGACAAAAGAGAGAGAAAGAGAAAGAGAGAAAGAGGGAGAGAAAGAGAAAGAAAGAAAGAAAGAAAAAAAGAAAGAAAGAAAGAAAGAAAGAAAGAAAGAAAGAAAGAAAGAAAGAAAGAAAGAAAGGGCATATATGGGTAAAGAAATAGGTAGGATCTGGAAGGAGTTGAGTTGGGAAAACATAAGCAGAATATAGTTAAAAATATAAAAAATGAGGTTCATGGAAAAGTATATATGTAAATATGTTTCTTGTTCAAGTATTTATATATGGATAGGCATATATATTTAAAGTTAATTCACAACAAATATTCATTGATTATTGTTACTGGAATATATAAGTTCTCACATGCACCTCCCTCCTTCCTTCTTGTTTGTTTCCCTTGTCCCAATGATTTTTAAACTCTGCATGTACTTTACACTACTTATGTGAGCTATTGCAATTTTCTTCATTATTTCCTAACATATGCAGATAATATTTACTACACATAAAATACTTAACAGTTTGTGACACATGGTAAACAGTAGTAAAATTATATGTGTGTATTTTTCCAAAAAATCTCTTTTATTTGACACTAATTTCACTGGAGATGGAAACATTTGCAACCAACATTACTTTTATTTATATGTATAAACACTACTTAGATACTAAATTCAACACATTAGAAATCATTATTCAAAACAATAGAAACAATTTGAATTTTATATATGTTTAACCAAACATATAGTAAAACGTGTTTTAAAGTATAACTAGCATAAATGATCTGTAATTAGACTAATGGAATTTATTAAAATATCTATGTAACACTATACTTTAGAGAAATTATTTTTTGCAATGATATTTAAAATATTTACATGATTACTTTTCAATTATTGGTCCTTTATATAAAACTTAAAACAATGTGTTTGTTTTGTATTGTATTTTTCAATTTAAAATGAAATTTTTGTTTTATGTTTAAAAGATAAGGCATACTTATATAGGCACTCAATAGTTATTTAATGGGTGAATGAAAGGAAGATGTGATTACAAATCAGGTAGATGGATTATACTTTTCATTGAGGTCAGTATGTCATTATAAATTAAAAGTTGTCTTCAAAAGGACAGTAATACTGTACTAATACTTCTCAGAAATTCAATAGTTGAAGCTTGTAAACCATGCAGCAAAACACCCCTGGCCTCACCCCGCCAAGCTCAGATTATTCCAGACTATTTTTTGACATACAGGGCTTCAGAGAGATAACCAGAAACTTGGAATGTAAATGAATCTTTCCATTTTTTTTCTTTAGTAAATTATTACCCTGCCAACTTACAGATATAGTTGAATGTATACAGGAGAGGGGTTTTGTATTACCTGCTTTTCTCAAATGCCCATGCACCTTAAAGATTTCTAATTTAGCACTATTACATAGAAAGTGTTGTCATGGTAAATTTAAGCAACTGGACTATGTCAAGAATGCCACCAGATATTTGACCACAGTTCTGTGAGTCTATAGTGATGTGAATGTGACACCTCTTAACTTACTTGCAATCATCTATTACTCTGGAACATGCAGCTTCATAAAGCCTTGAATTAATCTTTAGGGAGAAGAATGCCTAATAAAGAATACAATAATGTGCAGCAGCTCTGGCAATAAATTTGATGAAAGGTTTCCTGAAAGCCACAGCAAAGGGTAATATGAGTCCACTTATTAGCTCTGTGTTGGTGTTATTTATGTTCTGTGACCCATGGGAAGATAGGAAATTTTATTTTGCTGCCTAGGGTCCATCCCAGGGTCTAGGCATATTAGATCTTTGGGACTAGTGTTTATATACTGACTAGTGTCTTCTAAGGAAATGTATTTCTTTGTTCACAAAAGAATCTTGTAGAACTTTTGTTTGTGTTATTGTTTTTGTTTTGTTTGAATTGTACTTAATACTTTTCATCTTGTAGTTCAACACTGAGATATATATTGGCACCTAGGGCATTTTCAAAAGTAGAAGAAGAGTGCGCATCCATAAAATCCTTCAATAATTCTCTATGAAACATGCTTGGGAAGCATAGAGTCAAAATGAAGAATACAGACTTATTGGATATCTTTCTAGGAATATTCTCTTCTAGTTTTACATCAATTTAATATCTATTGAGAGTTGAAATTACATACTTTCATTACTATGTATACCTGTTGGATTATATTATAAGCATTCAAATTTGGTAATTTCATTTTTTACTAATTATTTCCAATTGAATTATTTTCAGAATTGATTTGATGGAATGATCATTTTTTTTACACTCTGTGCCAATAATTGACTGTAGTTCATCACATGAGTGAAAAAGAAGAAAACTAATTCCAAAAATGGTGATATTATATATTCCATTAGCAATGTCATTGAACCTTTCCAAATACCAAACCTATAACTATTATACCATATTATTTTCTTTTAGGCTAATAATTTTATTTTGAGCGAATTTCCCATGATGTACTTTTAGTATATTCACCTTGCACTTCTGAATTACTCTAAATCCACTTCTCACTTCTCAACT
Organism: Rhabdomys pumilio; assembly: GCA_030674055.1. NCBI lineage: Eukaryota > Metazoa > Chordata > Mammalia > Rodentia > Muridae > Rhabdomys > Rhabdomys pumilio. The sequence continues at coordinate 23,033,642 of JANHMN010000005.1, forward strand.
CCAATTTTCTGCACCCTTGTTTGATACCTCATCACCTTCAATATATATTGCCCATATACTCAGGAATTCAATGTAGTGAATCATTTACTAAAGTGTATCAGGGCATCTACTCTATGCTCTAATGTTGACTTGATAATATTCAGATCTGCCTTTCACAGACAATTGCAGCTCCCATGATTTCATGAATTCAGTGGTTTTCTCATGTCCAGTCTATTGCTCCCAACATCTATCTCTTATAATATTGCAATGGTCCCTGAGCTTTAGTGGAAGGAATAATTTAGATGACCTAGTTCTGGTTGAGGACTCTGGTAACAGTTACTTTCTTTATTTTGATCAATTTTGAGTTTCTTAGGTAATATTCTCCAGTGCACAGAGAGAGTTCTCTGATGATATCTGTGAGCTGTACTAAAAGTTCACAGCTGGATAAGATTATTGTAATAAAAGTGAATGGTGTCTTCAGCAATAGTAGTATATAATCACCTTCTGGTGGACAAATAAAAGAAATGGCAGTGTTTTGGGGTCATTGGGAGACTTTGATCAAGAACTCTTGGAAAGATATGTCACTTGGTATTTGACCTTTCATTTAAAACCCTAAATGTGTAGTAAATGGCAACATCCTCTTGATAGGGTAAGTCCAATTAAACCCTGTATATTTAACTAACTACTGATGTTTAACGGTTAAGCTCATAGATCAATGTATCCCTAAACCCTCATCTGAGAAACTTATGTTTGAAGTACCTGATGAGGAACATAGTTATTAATAACTGGACAGTAAGGGACTGCAGGAAGATCAGAACTAAAGGAAACATATATACTGCGCAACACACCCATAGTCTGTCACCCAAACTGAGAAAAAAACGTTGTCCAAAAAAAGTTGAGAACTCACTGTGGAAAAGGGAATAAAAAAGATTGTAAGATCTAGATGCTAGAGCAAAGAGGCAGGAGTGGGTGAGTGGGTAGAGGAGCACTCTCAAAGAGACAAATGGGGAGAGAGGGAGTGGGATGGGAGGTTATAGGTAACCAAGAAGGGGATTATTCTTTGAAATGTAAACAAATACAATTATTAATAATTTTAAAGTGTATTTTTAAAAAGTAGAAATTTGGATCCTGTAATGTAACCAGTTGGGGAAAAATGATGATATTTTTCCCATGGTGAGTTTGGGAATTCAAAAGAAAACAAATAAATACTGTCTGAGGAGAATGATAAGTGCCCCAGTGTAAGGGAATGTTAGGGGGCGTGAGGCAGGAGTGGGTGAGTATATGGGGAAGTGGTCTCATAGAAGCATGAGGAGGGGGATGTGATAGGGAGTTTGCAGAGGGGAAACTGGATAAGGAGATAGCATTTGAAATGTAAATAAATAAAATAACCAGTAAAAATGTATTTAAAATGTTGGAGTTGGTGAACAACTCTAGGAGACATTACCTTTTGGATAGCAGCTGCATATATGAATTCACAGGTATTGGAACAACACATACAAAACCCATGCTCGACCAAATCAGAGCATGGAGAGGGATGTTTGCCAAATAATCTCACCATTAAACAAGCATCTACTGACAATTGTTAACTGAGAGGAGAGGAGGAAACAATCTTTTATGGAAGTGGATGTAAACCACACTCCAGTGGAAAACCACACATTTAAGAATATTTGAGCACAACAATTTGTTTTAAAAGGTTTAAAAAGAGAAGACAAAGGACACAAAGTGCCCTCTATTTCCTCTACATCTTACACTCTTTCTGCTTCCTCTTTCACATGAGTTCTAATGGGAGGATTTCATGAAGAAATCCCATATAGTGCTGAGTGCTGAGCCCTGCATGTTCTGTGCTTGGAAGCCAAACTGATTTCGCCCAAGAGACTATGGAGACCATGGGAAATGTTGGCTAGTGGACTCTGTCATTTTTTAAAATAAGACATAACTGGTAGGTTATTGTTTACTCTCTCAGACTTCTGACTACATTGACAGCTAAGCTTTCACAGATGTAATCTGTTACCTCATTACCTAAACTCAGTTGTCATCAATTAAATGCTTCATATTTCCTCTTCTTGCTATGCCACTGTCCTAATATTATCTGAGTTCCTATAAACTTGCCTACCTCTAATAAAATATTCCACTATACCACCCAACAAAGGTTCATCTTAAAGACTGCTCCTGTTGTTAATTTATGCTGTTATCTCTTTTGTAAACTTACAAGCTACAGGAAACGCACTCAGATCTACCTCTCACGGACCAAATAGATGCCATCCAGATAAGTACATCTGCCTAAAGTTCCCACTTACTACCTATTCCAAAGAATAGGATCCCTCTGGGTTTCAAATGTACAACTTAGAAAATTTTTCTTTCCCCCAAATGTACTTAACCTTATTCCCTACATCTTGTCAAGTTCAGGCACATTCAGAACAGCTCCAGAGAAGCGACCTCCAGATGCTCCATCTCCTGTCACATACACAGCTGCTTCTACTGGACCTGTTCCTTCTGACCTATCCTCAGATGGGCTCCATAGACCCTGGACAGCAGGAAACAACCAACTCCCCTAAGACTGGACAAACATCCCCCATATCCATTCTTCTGGGTTCCCCTTAGAGACACATCACCCCCAATGCCAGCAGGAAGTAGCCAGATATCACGACAGATGACCCTATTCCTGCTCCACTGTTTCCTCTTTCTAATTTTTCTTTTTTAATTGAACCAAAATGGGGGAATGTTAGTATTCTGTCTAAACTCCACGTCCACAGTTACCTGGCAACAGCCAGGTATACTCCTCCCCACAGTTACCTGGCAACTGCCAGGTAGGCCTGGTCCACTATAAAAGGGCTGCTTGCCCCCTCCTCACGCTCTTAATCTCTTAAATTCTTGATCTCTTACTCTCTTACCCTCTTGTCTCTCTGTTCCCTCCCCACTTCCTCTCTCTACATGTGGTCATGGCCGGCCTCTACTTCTCTCTTATCCTTTCACCTTCTTCTCTCCACCTTTGCCCTATCTCCTGAATAACCCCCCCCCCCTTGGAACCATGTGGTCTGTTCTGAACTGCGGTCAGACTTCTTATAACAACTAACAAGTAGTATTTGTTTTTCCAATAGATCGCTAAGCTATCTAGTCTCTATTCCTTTGTCTCCCAAGCATTGTGGCCCTTCACTGGAGGAAGAGGAACACCATCTCACCCATAACATCATCAATCCAAAATTTGTTCTGCCTATAAAATGCACAGGGTTTATAATGTAGCAGAGATTGAGGGGATGGCTAACTATTGACTGGCCCAACTTGAGACCCATCCCATAGAAGAGAGCCAACCCTGACACTATTAGTAATACTCTGCTATGCTTGCAGACAGGATCCTAGCATAACTGTCTCCTGAAAGGCTTTATTAAGCACCAAATGAAAACAGATGCAGATATCCACAGCCAAACATCAGGGGAAACTCAGGAATTCTTGTAGAAGAGTGGGCAATAAAATTAAACCAGGCAGAGTGGTCAAGTACAGCACAAGAAGATCTACAGAGTCAAATAATCTAGGCCCCTGGGGGCTTACAGACTCAACCACCAACCAAAGACTATGCAGAGACTTGCTCTAGGTCCTCTACACATTTTTAGCTGATATTCAGCTTTGTCTTCAAGAGAATTCTGTAATAATTGAAGTGAGGGCCGTCTCTGACTCTGTTACATGCCATTGTATCCACTTCTACTAACTGGACTGCTTGGTTGGGCTTCAGTGGGAGAGTAAGTGCTTAATCCTACTGCTACTGGATGTTCCAGGGAAGGATGGTACCCAACGGGGTCTTTCCATTATCATCAAATAAGAAGAGGGAGTAATGCAGGAAGAGATTTGTAATTGTGAAGAGAGGCATAAGATAGGAATGTGAGGACTATGATCCTGATGTAAAGTGAATAAATAAATTAATGAGAATATAAGAAAATTCTCACTAGTGTAACTACTACTATAGCTACAATGATGGATGATGACAATGAAAATGACAACAATTACAATGATGAGGACAACAAAACCAGACATGATGATGCATGTTAATTATGTCAGTGCATCTTTTCAACATCTCTGGAGACTATGGCAGTTATAGATCACAATTTCAAGGCCAGACTAGGATGCAGAAATCAAATATTTGAAAGGGAATGATGGTCTGTTTCAGTGGTTTAGTATTTGTATTTGTATAGCACATACAGGTCTTGTCTTCAATATTAGATAAATAAAATTATTTATCAATATTAGATATTGATACTCTCATATTAGATATTAGATACTCTCAATATTAGATAAATAAAATTAAGGGTAAATATAAACAAAGCAGTGAAGTATAGGTTGAGAAAATTGCCTATAGAAATGCAAACAAATGGGGAACATATTATTAGAGTAGGGCATAGAAAAATATGAGAGAAAATCATAAGAAAATTATGCAAAATAATATGCTAAAGCAATGGGGAAATATGAATGCTTTTCTCGAACCAACCAAAAGTAAGAGGCTTTTATGTACAAATACAGGTTTGGTTGAAGAAGATATATACAAGTGAATTATCTAAGAATGATTGGTATTAAAATCCACTGAAACTTTATAATATTATTATTTTTTTATGTATTTATTGAAAGTTTTATGTTTGTCTTCAATGTATATTGGTCATACTAGTCTTCACTACTCTCTTCAAATGACCTGTGGAACTAACACTCATATATTTCCCTCCCAACATCTGATTTAAGAAAGCAACAAATAATAAAATAATTTAAAAGTAGAGAAAAAGTTAGATGTTTTTTAAATGAGTAATAATTGCCTAATTTGTTTAGTGTTTCCTTTAACATTTTTAATGAACATATTTTAGAGAAAATTAAGTTAAATTCACAGATAAATCCAAGGATTTTAATTTAAGTAAATGCATTTTAGGAACATCATAGGAGACATATTAAGGAATATGATATTTTTACTTATCCTGATTCTATATTGTATTATTTAGGATTATCTATCTTATAGGTATAAAGTATATAAAAAAGAATCAAAAACAGTATAAAAGGAGAACATTACTAAAGTAGAATTTTGCAAGTATTTGTGTGCCTGTATATTTTGAAACATATCCGTCATAAATTATATACACTATATAAATGATTAATGATCTGATGAAAAGTTGTTGTAATGATATTATCCTCTCCAATTTGAAGTGTTTTACTCAAGAAACATGTTGTGCATACCACTTTAATTCCCATATTGATGTTAACATATAATCTTTTTCATTGCACGTTTTATGGCTAGCAGGTGTAACATTCTTAGTACATTCATGCTGTTTAAATTCCACTGAAAAAGATTTGAAGGTAAAATGATTAAAGTTCTTAGGTCTGAAAATTTGATGGCTCCCTGATGGGCCTCATTTCCAAGGAGACTACATACCTAGTATCTCTTTGCTTTAGTAATTTAGAAACATTCACACCAAAAACTCATGAAAATGAAAAAGTGTAGGAAGAGGCAGATCCAGAATGTTTATTTACAACTTAAAATTCTAAGTCTGTTTCATATAGTAAATGGAGCTGTGGTAAAATGTCTTTTATGATCAAAGTTCAATCTCATATTTTATTTGCCTTACATCACTTAGTTATATGCTGCCTTGGTTTTTAGTAGGTTTAATACAGTAAGTATGTTACAGAAATTGTTGACTTTTAAAGTGACCATTTCTATTTATAATAAGGAATATGAGGTTTCATTAACAAAAATATGATAATGTTGAGTAAATATGTACTCTCAATATTTTTAGGAAACTGTTGACTAGGTAGGCCACCATGAAAATTGAAGTTACGGGCATTATTGTTGAAATATTGTTGTATATTTGACCTAAGCATGAGGCCCTTTAAGAGTTTCAAGAGGAAATTATATATGTTTTTGGGCAGATCTATGAGCATGTTAATGGCTGATTGTCTTACGTATGTCAATCTGATATAAGGCAAGTCTACTGTGGGTGACACAATTTCCTAGGCAGGGAAGAGCATAAGTAAGCAAACATTTATCAATCCATATCTCTCTACTCTTAACCATGGATGTTGTATGCTTACCTAGTTGGAGTTCCTGCCTTGATCTTCAAAAAATTAACCTAAACCTAGACCTGCAAGCCTAAATAAATGTAATTTCTCCTCTATATTGTCATTTGTTGTGGTATTTTGTCAATATAAGAAACTAACTAACTAACTAAATACATATATAAAAATACAACAGAATATTTAAAATGAATACTGTTTGTCAAAATTAAGTGTATTAAGAGACAACCTGTCAATTCAACATCCCTTCATGTTAAAAGTCTTGGAAAGATCAGGAATTCAAGGTCCATACCTAAACATAGTAAAAGTAATATACAGCAAGCCAGTAGCCAACATGAAACTAAATGGAGAGAAACTTGAAGCAATCCCACTAAGATCAGGGTCTAGACAAGGCTGCCCACTCTCACCCTACCTATTCAATATAGTACTGGAATTCCTAGCTAGAGTGATTAGACAACAAAAGGAAGTCAAAGGGATACAAATAGGAAAAGAAGAAGTCAAAATCTCATTATTTTCAGATGATATGATAGTATACTTAAGTGACCCTAAAACTTTCACCAGAGAACTCCTAAACCTGATAAGAATTTCCTAAAAAAGAAAAGTTGTTAGAACCAACATCTTTTAAAAAGATGTCAGCCCTCTAGGAAAAAAAAATTTTTTTTCTTGATACTAAAACTTGTTCTGAGAATTGGATATTACAGAATACACAGACTTGGTGTATCTACTCATCAAGCAAAATGAGCAGACCTGCTCAAACCTCTGATGTCCTGGAATTCCATCTGGATGCAGTGAAGGCACAGCATCAGAGGCTTATCAATCTACTCTTCCCCACACCCTTCTTCTAATATCTCAACGCCCGTAATCACCTTGAAGAAGTTAAAGAAGAGCCAGTGCCCCTACTCCCTGGGCTTGGGGACTAAGGTGGTTAATATTGGGCTATCTTTCTGGAGAAAACTAGTGGTTTTGTTGGAACAGGGAGGATTAGCTAGGATTTATGGCATAGCCATAACCTATTGGTAAAAATCTGTATAATTAGTATCAAAATGAAGTGATAATTTCTTAAATGGTACAAAATTTACTTTGATTTCCAATTTAAGGTTTTCATTGGTATGAGCTTCTTATTGATATAAAAGTGAAATGAATATTGATACTCTCATGGGCATTGTGCCAGTATAACACATTTAGGAATACAAGGCTTAGACCCAGTCCTTCTTTAACTTTGTAAACTGATTTGAGACGGTTAGCCTGTTGAGTTAAGGGACTATAGCAAACTCATGGCTTTGAGCTTATTGTTAGGGTGTTTTCTATATTTAATTTAGAAATAGCTGAGAGGAGTTAACAGACAGCAATCCAGGTTACCTTACATGGATAGTTGGTTTTCAAAACATCAGAAGTCCACAGAATTGATATTACAAATATTTCTATATTAATGTTCATTTTGATTAGAGACCTGTCTGCTCCTGACAGCTTCCTGTCTTGGATTCTAAGAAGAAATTGAGCATCCTTGGAGTTACTCCAGTTGTGCAAAGACAGCCACAAAGCAAGAATTGCCTCTTTCCATCTACAGACAAATTATTGTCCAGAAAATGACACACTTGCAGAATAGTCGACTGATTATATCTGCCTAGACAGAGTAATCAGCCCTTAATAACTCTGCAGCACTAAGGTCTGTCAGATGATTCTAGGACAGAAGGCTGAAGATTTGATGCTCCAACGTTCTGTAGTATAGGGGCTGTCCAGGTGTTCAGCGGTCTCTATAAATTGGCTAAGTTTTAGAAGCTATGCTTTGTGCTTCCCATAATTTCAGTTAACTCAGTTGTTCTAGATTTCTGATGGGGTTGAAGACCTATAGTCTCATAGCCAATCCTGGATATTTACTTTGAGAGAAAAGATCTGAGTGGATGATTTTCAGCTGACATTCATTCTAAAGCCAAGAAAAACAGCCAGGTTCAAAACTAAGTGTTTTAGTTAGAAGAGACGACAGAGGTTCTGATTAGTCGACAAAATGATGGACTGGGTATTAGGATTATCTTGTACATCACTGGTACAAATAGGAATAATTATACTCTAATTGTATTTTGAGAGAAAAGTGTTATTTTAACAGGAAGGGTGATATGTAGGAGAAGCTAAGGGGGAAGAAGCACCGAGAGGAAGAGATGGAGTAAGGAGAGGAGAAGATGAAGGAGAGGAGAAGCAAGGTGATAAGAGAGAGAAAGAGAGAGAAAGAGGGGGGGGCATGGAGGCAGATGTTCACGTGTCTCCACCAGTCAAAGACAGTTTATATATCTCGGTTGGGCATTGGGTTACACTTCTGATTGAGCATTACCAAACTTATAAAGCCTTTGACTAATATTTAAAAAAATTGTATAATAGCAAAAAGGAAAAGGGGGCATGGGATAGGGGTTTTCTCTAGGGAGGGGAAATGGGGAAAGGGGATGGCATCTGAAATGCAAATAAAATATAAAAAAACTAAAATAAAAATGAGACAACCTGCCTAATTAAATTAATATATTAATATGGCTTAAATTTTATATTATATGAATATATATATATATACATATGTGTATATATATACACATATATGTGTGTATATATACATATATATTCATTCTCCACAGAGAAAGTTACTTTTTAATAGGGACCTTGTGAGTCTTTTAAATTTTGGCAGGTACTTTTTTGCTTATTCTTCTCCTATACAATATACCATGACCTTTCCTCCCTTTCCTCCCTTTCCTCCCTTTCCTCCCCTCCTCTCACTTCTCCCCATAAACCTCCTCTCTTCACTAGATCCACTGCTTCTCTGTTTCCCTTCAAAATAGAGCAGGTCTATCACACATATAAACAGTACACTGCATAGGAAAATGGAATATGACTAGGCATCGACTCTCATATCGAGGTTCCATGAGGCAACCTAGTAAGAGTAAAAGGGTCCTACAAGCAAGCAAGAGTCAGACACACTCCCAGTCAGACTGACAGTTGTCCTTCTCCCCCAAATTACAAGCTAAACAACCACAATATTTATTCAGAATACATAGCAAAGACCATGATCTATGCCTCATTCCCTTTGCACCCCAATGAGCCCTGCTTAGTTGATTTCCTGGGCCATGTTTGTTCAGAAGCTTCTTAACTCCAGAGTTTTGAGTATTTCCTGAATGTAATGAGCCTCTTTCTAGGAGGGAAATTTTTAATTTGGCATAAAAAGTAACACTCTTGCAATTTTTCTAAGCTTAATGGTGTGTAATGTCAAGATCATAGGAACAACAATACAAATTTAGAACACTTGAGAAATTTCTCACTATGTTCTTTGAAACTTCTCCAGATATATTCGTGTGAAATCTATTATATACTTTATTATTTTATGTTCTTCTTTTACATGTTTACTTCTTCATTTAAAAATAGTCTTAGCTACCATTTGTTGTTACAGTTTAGGCCAGGATTTTTGTGTTGTTTTTCTATGAATTCATACTTAATAATTCGAGGACAAAAATGCACTGTTCTTTATTTACAGTAAATGCGAAAGGCATCATCATTTCATAGAAAGACTTTACTGTTAAATTGAGGAATTAAATAAGTGGAAAGAAAACTGTAGACTAAATTCAGTATTTTACCTGACAATATACTACAACAAGAAGAGAAACCAAGATCAACCTCCCTGAAGATATCACATTGGGATAAAATTGAAGTAGTCATAAAAAAGCATTAAGTCAAAGGACTCAAGGTACTGGATAAAAAGCAGTTTCAGATATTATAACAAATTATAAGACCTATTTGGGTAAAACTTGATAGCCAGGAAAGAAAATAGCATAAAAGGATGGCATAGAATAGATAATAACTAAATATTCAGAAACATATGAAAAGGGTATTGATTATATTATAAAAGAAAAATGATCTACTGAGGAATTCTTAACAGATAAGTAATATCATACCAGATATACATTTTAAAGATATATACAATCTATCATGAAAAAGGATATTTATTAAACTACATTGACTTATCTAGATTGTATTGTAGAAGTTTTAGCAAACATAGTAGTAAACATATTGGTATGAGGTTTTTGAAGCTATGTTATAGATTTGATGATGTATTTGATTCAGAAGCAGATGAAATGATTATGTAATATCTAGACCATCAGCTTGAATGTACTGTGCTAATGAGAATAAATTTAATAATTTCAGGCTAGCTAATCATATTTTTGGAAGGTGTTAACTGTCTTGGAAAACTAAAATGTCCTTTTTGCCATATTAGCTTCAAGATATTACAAAACATTTCAATGTTCATGTTGTAGAAAGTCTAGTAACATTGTTTATTGTTTATTATAACACTGTCTTATAGTAACATAAGAAGGTACACCCATAAAACTTCATCAGCATAACACAAACAGGAGCTTAAATGAAGACACAAACAAACATGATAAACATCACGGAGAAAGGACTCTGAAGACTTAAATCTACAAAAAGAACTAAAGGCGTCTGTATAAACCTGAGAGCAAGATGTCAAATTGTCAGCCAAGAAAACATACATACAAGTAAAACTATATTAATTCAACAGTATGTACTTTGGATTGTGCAGAATATGTGTGTATGCATATATATATATGTGTGTGTGAGGTGTGTGTGTGTGTGTGTGTGTGTGTGTGTGTGTGTGTGTGTATGCAGAAATGTATTGATACATTCAATCACCATTGATGAAAAAGAAAAATAGAAGCCATGAATTTGAAGGACAAAAGAGAAAGGTGTATGGGATGGTTAGGCGGGAGGAAATGGGAGAGAAAATGTAGTAACCAAACTATATCTTAAAGGTAAACAATAAACATTAATTCATATTGTTGGTCTCAGTTTTAGATAGTTTTAATTTTTTAATTCCTCAAAACAGTAGGAGTTTTTAAAGCCATGGTATTGGAGGTTAATTTGCAAAAATCATTATAAAGGAGAAAGTATAATAGGAAAGAAGGATGAATAAAGGATTAGGAAGCACCACAAGGATGAATGCCATGCCACATTGGTACTCAGGATTGTATGAAGGATATGACATATAGAAAAAGACTAACAAGTGACATGCTACTTTGTAAACAAAACAATTTCTATTTATTTAAAGTAACATAAAATTAGTGAAAAGCAGGAATTGAAACAAGGCTTCACTGATATAAGGATTTCTGGACCTTAGTCATTACTTATCAAATACTAATAAGTAGAAAGATGAAAAAGTGACAACTTTAACAAGTTAATCTACTATATAAGGTCTGCCAGTGTTATTTTAACAATATGGTATCTACTCAAAGAGGCAGATGGTTCTGTAATGTGTCCTTAGGCATGGATAGAACTCAAAGTGTTGGTAGTCACTGAATCGAATTTTTCATGAAAGACTACTACTGGTGAACTACATCAGCTTCTTAGATTATATGATATTATATAGCACATCATTTCCAGTGCCAGGTTTTATTTGAATCTTGGCAAGAGTCGTCTTCTGAGTCTGTGCTTGTACACATAAAATTTTGTTTTAGGATTGTTATTTGTCTCAGACTTTTGGACATGTGCCTGTCCACAAAATGTCATAAGAATTAAACACTTTATATTTCCTATTCAAGGTCAATCCATATACAATTTTGAAAACATCAGGCATTAATAAAAAAATACTTCTTGCTATTATTTTAAATTTCAAGGCACACTATACTGTAACTAGAGTATATGCAATACATATCAATCCAAGCTTTGCTTTTAATTCTTCACAAGATAAACCTGCAATGTTAATTATGATGCAGTAATGAAAGTGTTAAAGTATTTTAGACAAAATAACTGTTCATGCCACTGCACAACTCAGATGATGGTATGGAACTTCCATGAAAGTATTGATGAGAAAAAATGTCTAACATATCTTTAGACTGATAAAATTGTGCAGATAATGCAATTTTAAACTAGAGATAGCTTTAATTTCAGTAAAGTATCTATTATAGGAATGTGGGGAGTATTTAAGTCATTGTTATTCCATGTATAGATTTGTTAGATGTGTCTTGTCGACTCTGTTATGTTTACTTTCTATATAATGACAGTTGTAAATTATAATCCTTTTTATCCAGAGTATTGATTCTTTTTTTCTGTATAAAAAATAAATGGAGGACAACATATTTTCTTATCTTAAATCTGATTTATATTTCAAACCACAAGGCTTATAAAATGAATACATGAATTTGACAAGTGGAGTTATATCTAATAATGAGTGAAGACATAGTCTTTCCTGTCTGTTTCCCATATCTCTGTTTATACATCTATCTTTTATTCATACTTTTTGCTTAACACTCATGGCAACCAGAGACATAAGATATTATTTTTGCTTTCTTTTGCACAAATTAAGGTTACATACTGTTGATAAAATGATACACTTGTGGATGAGACCAGAGGATCCAAACACAAGTGGGCTAGCTGGAAATTCTATGCTTCTTACAGCCACCCTATCATTCAAAATCTGGTATGAATAGTTTGATCTAATTTTTTTATATTCATGATTTTTCAACATCAAATGCCAGAAATGACCTGTCTATTTTTACCTTTATAACTAATTAAATTTAAAAAGAAACCATCATGAATTCCACGTTTTCTCCATATGTGTGTGTATGATACCAAAATATATAGAGATATGTAATAGTTCTCTGTTATTCAAAGTTTGACAATGTCTAAATAAAACTATCCTTTTACTATAAAATTTATATTCTTCTGTTCTGCCTTGTCATCAGGGTTCATGACATTCATAAAATGTCGATGGACTTGAATTACTTAAATTTCCAATCTTCTTTTCTTTATGTATTTTCAACATCCTGTAGTTATTCTTTGGATTTCATTAGCCTGGTGCTGCTCCCTTTGGTGCTGCTTCCCAGGCTTTTGATTTTTTGAAGCTATTCATTATAGCTATTACTCCAGAAATCATAATCTTACTAAGAAGAAACTCTGGTCAAAATGTTTTGCTCCTGAGGACCATTAATATTCATATACAATATTGTCTACAAAAATACACTCTCACCAAACAGTTTGCCTTGACCTATTTTTAATGAAATCAAATTTTGTTCTATGGTAATTTATAGTAGATTTTAAAGGTGCTTTCAGTTTTACATAGTGACTATTCCTCTGAGGAAAAGATTATGAACCATTTTCAGATGGAATATTATGTCTCGATTTATTAATTTCAGTTTTTCTCATTGATTTGTAGTCAATGAGTATTAATAGTAGTGAAATTCTTAGTTTTATTTCTATTAGTATCAAGAAAATGGTAGTCTTACATATTCAATATTGGTATGTACACAACTCTGACACTGATCTCTTTCAATTGAAGGACATCATCAAGTGAGTAGCTAAGTTTCCTGTATTCAGTAACAGCACATGACCTTGTAGAGAGCTCTATAGAGCATCATTTGTAATCTTTATATGAAAACATTATTTGTCACAAACAATCCATTTCTTCCTCATCCATTATAATCCTTTAAACAACAACACATTAATATTATATAGAAACTTCAAGATAAGACAGAAAAAAATAACTTTTATGAACTTAAATCATGTTTGTAAACAAATTGTCATTCTAAACAACTAAGATTCTTAATGTAGAAGAAAAATATATATACTTAGTATAATCAAATCAAAAATTCAGTTTTCATATGGCACCAAATATTGAATTAAAATTTTTGGTAGGTAGGTTTCACCTATCTTTTAATTTTCAATATATTTATGGCACATATTTTTCACATCTATCTTAAAATTCTGAAACAAAGCCATTAATCTCCATATATTTCTTGTGAAAGTGAGGGAAAGGATTAATTTTGCAATGGGATAATATGAACATAACCAAAATAAGTTTTATTTGAATATTCATGCACTTATCTTTAAATGGAAAACTCCAGTTCACTCTACTTTGACTTAGGAAGGCTTCAATTTTTATCCTTTATATGATAATAAATTTTAAGTTACTCAAGACAAAAGATTTTTAGTTTTCTAAATGCCAGGAACATTTTGTAGAAATGGAATATTATATGTATAAAATGCTTAGTAGATAAAATATAATCTTTTCTGAAAGTGTCAAGGTTCCTCACTGTTCATATTTTTTTCCTTTCTTAGGATGCTACACAATCTTATGTGTTCTCACAAACAGTTTACCAAACACATTTTCACAGTATGAGCATTTTCTGGTCCATCACTTTTATGATAAAAATTACACCTTTACTAGGTGGCTTGAATAAATTATGCATAGATAAGCAGCCTACAAATAGAATATCTGGTAATTCAAAGTGCATGTGCATGAAGGAAGGGAAGAATTGCCTTGATCATATTAGTGTTCCTTCTATTAACTTAATTCCATTCCATTAAAAATGTTTTTGGATGTGTGCCACCTCTTCAATAATTTATGATAGAATGTGAGAAAAATTTATGCTGAAATATTGCAAATTATGAGGTCTTCAGAGTTTCACGTTTTGAATAGCTAGGTTATATGACAGGCCTATCTTGTTTGTGGAGTTTAAAGATAGTCTAAGTGTGACCAATTAACAAGTATACTTTAAGTGTATGTATATTTTATATTCTAAGAAATGTTTATTTGTATGCTCCAGAAACAGAAAGACTAGCATTGTATTTCACTTCATGTTTTCAATGGTAAAAGCAATGACAAAATATAATTTTCTATATGTAGTGGAGTGGCATAAAACTTCAAGTGCTAATATTCTTATATTGATGAGCAAAACATAATGAGTTAACACTTCACTCAATCAGACTTTGCATTTCTACTATGAATTTTAAAGAAATGAAAATAAACAAAATAGTTTACTATTCACTGATAAAGCTCATGAACTTTATTATGGAGCATTCAATTGACTTGGCATCATTTATAAATATATTTTATGTTTAAGTGGTTCACGTTAAATACATTGCTATAGTTTATAGCACAAAATATTTAAGGATACAGCTAAGAAGAAGGGGTATTAGTATTTTTTGACAGTCTGAGAAATAAAAATGAATGAAATAGCACTTTAGCTTAAACAACAGCTACATAACTCCATGAAATGAAAACATTTCATAGCAACTCAGTACATTCTGGTGGGCACTAAGAAACATCAAATACTATAGCCTAGGTTCTTTGGGGGTTCCATTGGGATACCTTTGGGCCATAATCAATTAAATGTAACCCAGTCTCTGTAGTGGAATCATTAATAGATGATGAAAATTTGCAGCTTGGATTCTATCCTACCTATTATTTGAGAAATTTATATATAATTGTAAATATAAATATATATAACTTAAAGTATGTACTATATGATGTTTCCATGTGATTTCTCAGATGGCCCGTAATTTTAACTCTGTCTCACCATAATTCCCCCTTACCTCAGCTTCCTTCCCCCATCCCTGTTTGATTCTACTATTTCAGGCTATTGCCAAGGTTGTTGTTGGTTCTTCATAAACTGAAAGGAAGGACTTATACTTAAGACAACACTTACACAACTCTTTAAACATAGAGAAGTAGAGTTGGTTCCTACCTAATATTCATGGCACTAGAAGGAACTTTGCACTCCACCAAAAATGACAAGTAAATACCAACTCCACTGTAAACTTGTCTATCTACAGGAGTGATCTGCCTGCAAAAAAATCCTGGTCCAATAGTGGAACAAAACATTTGTGGGAGTAACCAACCAACTACTATTTTGAGTTAAGGCCCACTCTGTGAGCTAGAACCCCTGCCCAATGCAGCCTGAGTGTCCAAGAACCTGAGTCCAGAAAGCACACTGAAATAAGAAAAATAAAAGGAAAATGTTGTGAGAAAAGAGTGTAACAATTACTTCTAACAACATTCTGTTATACTCATAGATCAGTGCCTTGCTCTACCATCATCAGAGAAGCTTCCTCCTGAAGCAGATAGGAGGGAATACAGAGATCCATAGTCAGTAAATGTGAAGAATAACAGACCTTGAAATACAATACTCCAATGCCTAAATCTCTCTTCTCAAAGTTCAGGAAACCTTAGAAGAGGAGACAAAACAAATGTAAGAGCCATAGGAGATGAAGGACACCAAGGAATCAAGGCTTTCTAGACATAACAGGGCTGGCAATCACAAAGACTATGGCAACATGCAAAGGCCCCACACATGTTTATAATAGATAAGGTCCTAGAACTGAAAGAAGTGAACATACACAACCATCCTTAACTCAGAAGCTACCTCCAATTGATAGAAAAGTGCAAATGAAAGAGTTTTCTCCAAGGGAGTCACACTAGGGAAAGGAACTACTCATATAGTTATGCCCCAGGACAGGTGGTAGATGGATAACAGTGAAAGAATTCAATAGCATGTTTGGAAGTTCTTTCTCTCAAAATATAAAGTCAAGGCAATTTGTGCCCCAGCTTCTGGATTCATATTTTTGTGGGATTCCTGAGCTTGTGAATATGTGTGTGTCTGTATTGGTATGCATTTCTTGTACTGTTGTGGCTCATTCCATTTTTTTAAATATTCCATGTAATTTGTTTTGTATTCATCTTATTGTATTATTTTTACTTGATTTTTGCGTTTTATTTATTTGTTATTTTATATTGTATATTACATTTGTTATTCTTATATTTAGGACAATTTTTAAATTTAAATGAATTTGGCTGTATTCTTTGCATCCCCCAAGTACTTCCAGATTCATTCCTCCTTCCAATTTCCACAAATTTAAGTACTTTCTTAAAAAAAAACAAACCTCTACCACAAAACAGGAAAATGAAAGAAAAACACCCACTCTTTAAAAATCCCATCAAACTCTACCCCAATAAAAGTATACAAAAGAAAATTCTGAAGTCCAAAATGTGTTAATAACTACTTCTGAGCATGAGGCCTGTCCTGGAGTGGTTTAATATAGCTAGTGTAATTCTATTGGAAAAAAACTGGTTTTCACATAAGAGATAAATGTGACACTTCAATTGTTAAAATTTACACTAATGACTAGGTTTTCATCCATCCATCCATCCATCCAGTCATTCATTCAAAAATATTCTTTAGGTACCTGTTTGTTTTCTAGTAAAAGAAATAATACAGAAACAGAGGGGAGGGAATGGGAGGAGAGGAGGAAATTTGAGGAATACAGGGAGGGAAAACAATTACCAGAATATGTTGTGTAAAAAATATATTTTCAATAAAATACAGGATAAACAACATAAAAGCATTAAATATGAGGGCTATAAGCTTGAGCTCTATTTCATAAAAGCACAAAATTAGTATAATGCTAACTCTCATTCATAGTGTTTTAAGGGTCTTAGGTAAATATGAATTGAAAATTGTTATATTTTATATACTCTTAACAAGACAGTCTTTCATTAGCCCTATTATTCTTCTAGGGGAAAAGTTTAAACAGGACTTATTTTTTCATTTTAAAAATCTTCTAATATTTTGCTAAAATGCTAGGAATAAACTGCATCTGGCAATTAAAATATAAAAATTTAATTTTAGAAATAAGTTAAAAATGTCTAACAGTATACTTTCAAATGTTATTATTCAAAAATGTAACACAATGAAGTATACAAAGAAATTGAAATATCTATTTAGTCAGTATTTATCATAGTGGAGCATATATCACTTTTATTAATAAATGAGGATAAAAATAAAATAAATTTAATAAAGACTATATGGTGAGCATTATTTCATTTTGTCTTCATGATCAAGAAAACATTTCCATATAATATATATTAATCAGCATAAAATTATGAAGTTCAGTTTTCCCAGTAAAGAAAGCACTGCAGTTGGATTTTCTTCATTCAGACAATTTTATTTGGATTATGAGATGCAGCCAAATGACAAGTAATAGGATTTATTGTGTGCATTCTACTATAATTTGTCATTTAAATGTAAAAGTCTGTCTTTCAAATGACTGAAAATATGAAAAATATCAAAATGAATATATGTAATGCTTATTAGAGTAAGATTTGCTTAAACATTCCATAGGTTGTATTCACTCTAAATTATTATAATAATAGTATATTTTCATTTTGTTATTGACCTCCTACACAAGGAGATAGTTTGGCAGTATTATGATTTCCTATATATAAAACTCTGAAGGCTGCTATACAATCTTAAATCACAAATTCTCATGGATAAAAATGAATTGTAGATCCAAAATGCAGGGTTATAAAAACTACTATCAACAAGTAAATGTCAGGAAAATATAAATTATTTTTCACAGAGCTTGGTAACAGCACAAGTAAGTGAACATGCAATAAATAATTTCTTATGATAAATTTTGTGCTATAAAACTATTCATTGAAAGCTTCTAGTAAGAAACATTCAAAGTAAAATGTATATAAGTATATCTTACCAATATTTAATTGCCTCTAAACTTTAATAATTAGTCATGCAAATTGTCATTAGTTAATGAAGCACAGAGCGAACTGAATCTGGTAACCTCTATGTTCATATTGTTTAACTGAAAAGACCAGAAAGCCTGAACTTTTAAATTATGTAAATGTTTAATGTTTCCAACCTATTCTTGAACTTTCCACTTAGGAAAACTCCATGATTATAATTATGTTTAACAGCAGTACTTCAAAAATAAGAGCTTCCATGACATTTTCTCATTTTGTGGGAAGCTAGAAAGTTAGAATGATGTTTTTAACTTCACTATATGACTTACTAACTTGGTTGATTTACATTATTATGGAACTCAATTATTGAATAAATCAATAATTGAGTGATATAAACCAGGATTTTAAAATCTGATAACATAAAATAAAAGTCATTGAGAGGCATACAAATACACATATTCAGGTAGAAATCAAAACTAACTTCAGAGTATTTTGTTTAAAAATAACAACAAAAAACCTATTTGTGTGTAATGAGAAACAGAAATGGAGTAAATACAGACTGAATGACCCAGTGTGGGGGAATTCGAGGGTGGGGAAGGGGAGTAGGTGGGTGGGTGAGTGCACATCCTCATAGAAGCAAAAGGAGGGAGGATGGGATAGGGGGTTTCTGGGTGATAGTGGAGAAATAGAGAAAAGGGATAACATCTGAAATGTAAATAAAATATTCAATAAAAATTAATTTCAAAAAACAGGAAAAATATATAGTATGAAAACATATTTTCAGTAAAGGAAAAAATAGAAAACTCAGCTCTTGTCAATTCTGGTGTCATTAGCTTTAATATTAGCATTCAGGATGCAAAAACAAATATATCTGAGGTTTAGACTAACATGGTCTACATAGTAAATTCTATACCAGACAGCGCTATATATTTGATATGCTGTTTCAAAGATCCAACTATATAAATGAGAAAAATCTAATGATTTATTATGTTTTCAGTTTTTTTTAATACTTAGGATTTTATTGAGTACTTTATTTTTAAAAACTATTTCATTAGTTCTTTGAGAACTCCATATAATGTATTTTGAATATATTAACCCTCATCTTCCAAATCTTTCCACAACTACCTTCCTATTCTTTCCCATCTGTATTTAAAAATCTCTTTTTTATATATTATTTATTTCCCTTCAGTTCTAGTTTGTGTTGCTCAACTAGTGTTGGAAGATTGGCCTGCCTTACTAGGGGTTACAGGAATAAAGTAAAATGGATTTCTCTCACATATAAATTATCAAATGTCAAAAGCTCCTGAGCTTTTGGTGGAAATTTGTGCCTAACTTTCCCTTTCTATGATGGAACTTCTTCTGGCTTTACTGTGTGCATGTGTTGTACAGACTTTAACAATCACTAAAAGTTAATATGTGCAACTGCTTATTATATCTGGGAAAATTCCATTTCTTCAATGGTTTCATGTACCTCTGCCTTTTCCAGTTTTTCTATCCCTTCTTCTGAGAAGATTTCTGAATCTTAAGGAGAGAGCTATGATATGTACATCAGTTCAGGGCATAACATTTTATACCCTCATATTTACTACACATGGGGTTCTAAGTTAATTGCTAACTATTGAAAATAAAAGCTTATCACACAAGGATTGAAAAATATCCTTAATTGTGGATATAACACTAAGTCATTAAAATAATTTTCATATTATATATATTTAGAAGAATAATAGCCATGGGTTCTTGCTTAGGGCTTTTAACTTATCTAGCAACAGGTTCTTGGTCAGGTGTGGCTTTCATCTCATGAAACAGGTCTTAGATCCAGTCAGAAATTGGTTGATCTCTCCTATTCTCACTCAGATCACCATTGCACCAGTTAGTATATATTGTTAGGACAGTCTTTGTCAAGTTCAAGAATTCACATCTGAGTATAACTGATGACTACTTTTCTCCTCTGGCATGTAAAGCACCTTCAACATCATGAAATTTTGACAGTAGAGATAAAGTTTCCAGGTGCATACATTTGATTTATGCTTGATCTTCTATTATTTAAGTATGTGGCAGCTTCTGCAATAAGGTATTACCCTCAAGTTCTTGAGAGTAGACATTAGTAATGGCAATAGTCCATGGCTCTATGGGCCAACAACTCAAAACGAGGTAAACCTTTTCTGGTTCTACTGTACTGCTTGCTAGCACAAGATGTTTAATTGGGAGTCCTGCTCTGCCAGTGTGCGTGTATGTGTGTGGATGGTATGTGGAAGATTCTAAAGTAGTAGATTTACATATGACTTTTGCAAAGGGTTTTGGTTTTAGTTGTCTATCCACATATTCATTCCTCTAATCTGCCCTCCCAAACACTACACCAATCTAACCATTCCTATTCCTTTATTCTCCTTTTACTCCACTGTTCTATTGCTCCTTTGTATAGTCTGTTCCACTAAGGCCCCCTTGCTAAATTCCTGACTTCTGTGGTTATTTAAAATGGAATGCATATACCTACATGCCAATTCAAAGCTAACATCCAGAAAGAAAAGAAAACCTGTGACATTTGTCTTTCTTTGAGTCTTCTTTCCCAGAATGACTTGTTCCCTTTCTATCTATTTTCCTTAATTGGTTTAAAATTTGAATTTTACTAACAGGGTAATAATACCTTACTATGTACGTATGCCACATTTTTAATTTCCATTCATAAGTTGATGAACATCTATGCTGTTTTCATTTTCTAGCTATTATGAATAAGGCATCAATTGATACAGATGAACTGGAATCCTGTTAGTATGATATAAATGCTTTGGGGTATGTGCCCCAAATTAGTATGGCTGGAAAATGTAATAGATCCATTTTCAGGTTTTTATTTTTTTGTTTTTGTTTTTGAGAAATCTACAGAATGAATTATTCAGTTTCCTTATTTGAGTAATTCTACTGATATGTTAAATATGAAATTTAAAATTTAATTTATTTTTGCTGAAGCACATAGTTGTTCTATACTACACTTTTTTTGTAATTGGACACTTATGTGCAATTTTCCTTATTTTGTCTTATTTTTTTCTCTTAGTTTTTTGAGACTACCCCAATTCAATGCATAGCCACATACCTAAGATGTTATGGCTAGTACAAATTGGACTCCATGACTTTAGAATAAAGTGAAGAGCAGTAAACAAGCTTTGATATACTGAGGCTTATTACTAATAGTCATTATTATTATACACTGATATAACTTGAGAATGATGATTAATGAGATAGTTATACAATGGACAAGAACAAAGCTTTCTCTTACACATGTTCAAGAGCACAGAGAGAGCTTTGATTATAATATGAAGATGTCACAACCTGAATGCTGTATTTTGCATATCTTAAAAGTTATTGATGAGGCTGGCATAATCATTTAGTGGTTAAAGGCACAGATGTTTTCTTCAGAGGTCTTAGGTTTGATTCCAAGGACGCACGTGGGTAGCTCACAACAATCTGCAACTCCACTTCAAGGCATCTGTTGCCCTGTTTTGGCTTTCATGGGCACAAGATATGCATGTGGTACAAAGACATATGTGCAGCAAAACATGAATACATATACAGTAAAATATATTTTAAAATAAAAATAATAATTTTTTTATCATCTTTAGGTTATGAACCTACTTGAGAATTTCTTAAAAATTGTGGGTTCTCTCTCCCCAAAGTATACATATCCGCAAAAAGTCACATATAATTTCAGATGGTTGATATATGGTGGCAATACATCCACAAACATTAGACAATCACCCTTGCTTTACGAAGTTTTAAAGATTATTTTCAATATTTCTTTTTGTGTTACACTAATTAACTTAAGCACAGAAGGAGCACTTTGAAGTGAAGTGGGTCTTTTCCAAATACATAAAGAATTCCGAAATTAATGCAATTTTTTCTTAAAAAAATGACAACTTTTATTTCAGGTTAAGCACTCATTTTTTTCTGCCATTCCATCTCATAATATAGATACACTCATTCAGAAACCATAAATTCATATTTATACTCTTATCATTGTATATTTTATGTAAGTATATCTTAAAGCATTTATTAAGAGAACATAAAAGTGTGGTTACAATTAAAGTTGTATTATTCTTAAAAGCTTTGCTACATAGAATAGAAGGAATAACTAAGCAATGTCTCTTTAAATTGTGGGGGCAGGCATCTGTGAAAGGAAAATAAGCTAAATAGTTAGTATAGAAAGATTTCAGGAGACAACTGGTATTATGCTTTCAGTTGTCCATCATTAGAGGTGATTGCTTGACTATGGGTTTAAAATATATTTTAGAGTGCAGACTTTACATCATACATTGTTCAGTGAAACTTTACAAATTGCTTTGCCCTTAAAATTATTTAAACATTTAAAATAATGAATCTATATATTTCAAAGTAGTTTACTCATAGAAATTATGCAATTAATGATTTTTGTCTGAAAAATATTTTCATTTGTGTGTTCAATACTTCATAGAAATATAAGATTATAGGTTATCCTGTTGAGAAACAATTTTATTAAGAAGTATCTTTGCTCTAGAAATGGCAACCATAATAGTACTAGCCATCCTTTCTTAAGGAGAAAACATAATGACACAATTTGGTTTCAATGTATACGCTGAAAATATCCAATAGCCAGTATAATTTTAAGAATGTGATTTTGCTTCACTGATTAAAATTATTCAACTTGGTTTATTCCATATTGATTATTTTATAATGCATTCCTTGTCTTGTCCCTGTGCAGTAAAATATAAACTATATAATTATAATAGCAAAACTTAAGTGGTAGCTTATTGAATACATTAGGTGTCTTTTATTTCAAATGGGGCACTAGACAAGATGAAAAGCCATTTGTTTTTACCTTTTATAAAAAGAGGCTCCTTAAAGGGTCTGTTCAGTATGTTCTGTAAATCAATACATGTGTGGATATATACAAACATGCAATCAATACATAAACCTATACTCCTTATAAATTAGGGGTTTACTGCTGAATAAAAACTACTACAACATAATCATCTAAATATGTTTCTGTTTATCAGGTATTTTTAGCTCAGATGAAAAAGCTTTAAATATTAGGGAGATTATTTGCATAGAATTTTAAAATATTGAAATCAAGGAGTATTTTACTTTTCTGAAATATATGATTACATCAAATCAAAATCAATTTGACAGTTATATTTTATTAAACATTTTGTTTTGTTTACATATATACATATATATAGATCATACACACACACACACAAGTGTACAGACACTTGAATCATCAGCATAGTTTACTTAAAAAGTTTTACATTTAAATTTATGAGTTTAACAAAGCAATGTTACTCATACTGTTATAGGTGTATTTTATTTGAAAGCTAAAATTTTTATACTCTTCTGTTTCTCTGTTGTCTTTGTTTCCCAACTATATTAGTTCCTATTTTTTTTAAAAAAAAATGACTAACCCAGAGATTGAAAATAAACTGGCAAGTAGCACAGCAGGTTGGTCACCAGAGAAGAAAGTGACATGATTTCATAAGCTAAATCTCATTTGGTAGATAATTCCAAAAATTAGAGAGCAAGTCTATTTCTAAAGGAAATCAAATAGTTATTGAGTCCATCAAGAAGACAAATTTTTTATCTGCCTATATTAAAGCACTTGAAGTGAAACTATTTGATGATTCAAGTAGACTGCACTGATCTGTATTTACACACATAATAAATGTCAAAACAGTAACGTATTATCAGATGTCATTTTATTGAAATTGCTAGAAGAATCTGTTTATCTTATTGAGACTTTCTGCTAATTTGTTTTACTGCATGTATAAATTCCAATGTACTGTCATTTTATTTGAGCAGTCACAGGCAAAACCAAATTTTTGGTATATACTGACTAATGAAAAAGAAATTCACCAGAAGAGACATAAAAATTTTTGACCAAAACAAAAGTTAAATTAGTCCTAAGTAATCAATGTCTAGTAGTTGATTTCTTGGAAAAATCTTAGCCCTGGATTAGAAACATTGGGTTGTAATGTTTACTGCTGCAAATAGATTGAATTTGATTGAGATAGTCCATAAACTTGTTGATGCTAAGAGTTCTAAGGTTCTGAGATCAGTAGAATAAAAACAGTTTTAGGCAAAATTATAATTTATATTTCACTAGCTACCCCTGATATCATAACAGTTGACAAACATGGTAAAAATTGCCAGTATCATCACACACACACACACACACACACACACACACACACACACACACACACCTATTATATCTCCAGTATGTGGGGTAGAACACCAACTCAGCCACAATACCTTCAACCCCAATTTCTTCCTGCCTATAATATTTGCAGTGATAAAGATGGAGCAGAGATTGAGGGAATGGCCTACTGGCACATCTTGAGACCCATCCCATGGAAGAGAGCCAACCCCTGACACTATTAGTAATACTCTGCTCTGCTTGCAGACAGGAGCCTAGCACACCTGTCATCTGAGGGGTTTCATCAGCAGTTGATTGAAACATGTATAGAGACACACAGCCAAAAGTTAGACAGAGCTCAGGGTGTCTGAGGGAGCCAGAAGGGGGGTTAAGGATTCCATAAAAAGACTTACAAGAGCCAAATAGCCTAGGCCCATGAGGGTTGACAGAGACTGAAAGAAGACTCTGAGGAGAAGAGGATGGGGGGGGATAGAAAATTACAGAGTCAATTAACCTGGGCCCATGAAGGTTGATAGATACTGGACATAGATTCTGAGGAGAAGGGGATCGGGGAATAGAAGAAGAGGGATGAGAGAGTGGGACTGGGAACAGAAGAAGGGGTTGCAATCATAATATATAACGAGTAAATGAATAAATTAATGAAAATATATTATTTCTTCATGAACAATAATGCACAGGCAACCCCAACACAATATTGACTAGGTTTAAATGCATGTACAAATAGTCATATAATAAATACATTTAAGTTCAATGGGATATAAAACATTGCCTGTGGTGAATGAAGTGTCAAAGAAGATGGAAGGACCTGGCATGTATTTGACATAACCAATGAAACTCCAATGGGGAAAATAGATTCACTCATCCCAGCAGGTATCAATTGCAGATATATTCTCACTTACTAGTAGGACTTTGTGTCTACTTCCCTTTTCTATGCAGTTATTTTGTCTGGCTTGAACTTCTGTGTGCCTTTTGTAACTTGTCACTATCTCTGGTAGTTTATATGTTAATAAGGTATATTGTATCTGGAAGAAAAGCTTCCTTGGGATCATCATTCCCTCTCATTCTTACCATCTTTCCAAATCCTGCTCTGTATAGATCTCTGTGCCTTGAGAGAAAGACTGTGATAAAGATATAACATTTATGCCTAAGGGCTCCAATGTCATTAGCTTTCTGAATACTGTCAAAATTATCTTCATATTTATAGTTCTTCTCTCAAAAGCAATTTTACAGCTTTTTTGTATCATTTTATGATTTATTATTTGTTTAATGCAAATTTAAAATTTCTTCTTTTTAAGTAGGTCTATTTTAAACTCAGTCATTTCCAGTTTATTTCATATATTGTCAATGATTCAAATTAATTTCTAAGGCCAAAGTAAGAAACAAGATATTTACTCGGGAGAGATTAATTAAATTGTCTGGTATTCTTAGTATAAAATGTGCCATACCTCATTTCAATGTTTCAGCATAAGAGGAATGAAGTGTCTGTGTATCAGTATCTATGAAGACCATTACAAAACCTGTGGGTGGGACAGTGTTCATTGTTAAGGTAGCGGAACTATTTCTAAGTTATCATCAACAAAACATGTAAATGATAATATGTGTTAAGAAATAATAATTAAATAATCATAATATGCATCCTTTTTCCATTCTTATAGAAAGTATTTTATTCAATAATTTCTTGCTCATTCCCTCATTGTATTCCAAGACCATTTAAAGATCATTTCCTCTGAGATATCGCATGTCCATCTATATCATTATTTTCTATACTGTATTTTATTTTATCTTTTCCATTTCTATATTTTAATTTTCTATCATTTATTATTATTATTATTATTATTATTATTATTATTATTATTATTATATTTGTGTGTGTATAAATGGGTGTATCTGTGAGCCATGAATACATGCAGTGGCAAACATATTGGAATCAAGAAGATAACTTTTAGGTGTCTGTTTTATTTTATATCTTTTTTATCCAGGGTTAATTTTAGGTCTTTAGACTTGTGTGGAAACATATTTACCAAACAATAAAACATCTTGCAGTTCGTTGGATTCTATTTAAGATACATAAGATGTTACAAATTATATCTTCAAACACATATCCATAATTCACTATAAATATTCACAGTATAGTATTATTTCTAAATAATTAATTTATAATACAGTGGAACATTTTAAGTAAATCACTCTCCAGAACATGCAGGAAGGCTTGAAGAGACCATAAGATGATTTTGTTTATGGAACAGCATTTTATTGATATGTGGTGGTTATAAAATATGATAATTTTATTTCTTAAAATATATTTATGAAAATTAAAAGTGTATATCTATGATTTTTCAACGATGCTGGATATATATATATATATATATATATATATGAATATGATTATTTCCATTAAAATGTTTAACACTCCCCATGACATGAGCTCCTATTTCAATAATATATCTTTCTTAAAAATAATGTGGAAAGCAGTTTAAGTAGCAGCAATTCAATAAGTTCTGAATTTTATATGTACTTGTACGTATACACTCAGATATGACCAACATATACACACATACAAACACACACACAAACACACACCAAAATTTAAAAAGGAAAGAATAAAAGGAAATAAAAGAAAAGCTTATCACATCATCCCACAGAAGGTATATTTTCTACATATTACTTAGAAACTATGCAGCTGTTTACTATATTTGGAATAGAAGAAGTCAAAGATTTGCTATTTGTAGGTGATATGATAGTACACATAAGGGAGCCCCACTAGTGATCTCCTATAGCTAATAAACATCTTCAGGAAAGTGGCTAGATATAAAATTAAGTCAAAATAATCAGGAGGCCTTCTCACCACAAATGATGAAGAAAGTTGAGATAAGCTGAAAAAAGAAGTTAGGGAGACAGTATCCTTCACAATAGCCACAGATATTATAAACAACCTGGTGTAACTCTAATCAAGCAAGTGACAGATCCACATGACAGGCACTTCAGGTCTCTGAAGAGAGAAATCGAGGAAAATATCAGAAGTCTCCCATGCTCATGGATCAGTAGGATTAACATAGTAAAAATCACCATCTTACCAAAAATAATCTACAATGTACTCCTCATCAAAATCTTAACACAATTCTTTTCAGACCTTGAAAGAACAACTGCCTACTTCATATGGAAAAACAAAACCCCAGGATAGCTAAACAATCCTTAACAATAAAAGAACTTCTGGAGATATCACTATCCCTGACTTTAAACTGTACTGCAAAAGAATAGTAATAAAATTCATAATAAAATTATGAATAAAGCTGCTATAAACATAGTTGAGCAAACCAGAAACTAGAAGCAACCTAGATATCCTTCAACTGAAGAATGAATATGGACAATGTGGTTCATTTACACAATGGGCTACTATGCAGCTTTTAAGAACAAGATTATCAGGAACTTCACAGGCAAATAAATAGAATTAGAAAATATCATCCTGAGTGAGGTAACAGATGGTATTTACTCATTTATAACTGGAAATTAGCCATAAAGTACTGGTTAATCATGGTATAACCAATAACCCAAAGATGGCAAATAACAAGGAAAGCACAAGAGAGGATGGTTGAATTTTTTTCAGAAGGGAAACAAAATGGAAATCAGAGGTCAATGGAAGGAGGAAAGTAGGTGGAAACCTTGTATGGGAGCTAGGTGGGGATGTTGCGGGGGAGATCATATGTAGGGAGAGCAAAAGAGGGCAAGGGAGAGCAAAGGAAGATAAGTGGGGAATCTTTAGGATGTGTCAGAGACCTGGGATGGGGAGGCCTCAGAGTATGAATATTGGAGGCTCTATTCAAGATTTTTAGTAGTGGGGTTTATGGATCCTGAAGTGATCACTTCTTGCAGCCACAAGGAATCTCAAGGGGAGAGGAAGGTACAGCAACTTACCCAAAAACCTTTAACCTAAAATGTGTCCTGCCTCTTAAGATATTCAGGGATTAAAAAGGATGGAGTCTGAGGGAATGCCCAAACAATGACTGCCCCAAATTAAGACCTATTCAGTGGGTAAGCACTAATCCCTGATAATATTAATCATAATCTGTTATGCTTAGAGACAAGTATCTAGCAAAACTTTCCTCTAAGCGGCTCCACTCAGAATAAAAAGAGATTCAGAGAATCACACCCAAACATTAGATGGAGCTTAGGGTGTCTTATGGAAGAGCTGGGAGAAGGATAGAAGAATTTGAAGAAGAAAGGCACTCTACAGGAAGACCAACAGAGTCAACTAACCTGTAACCTCGGGTTCTCCCAGAGATTGAATCACCAACAAAAGAGTATGTAGGAACTGGACCTAAGCCCCCTGAATATATGTAGCAGATGAGCAGCTTGGTCTTCATGCTTATTCCCCAATGACTAGAGTTGGGACTGTCGCTGAAACTGCTCTCAAAAGAGAAGGGGAAGGTGGAATGAGGAAAGGGCTTTCCCGAGGGTGTACTGGGAGAAAAGGAAGGGTTGATATCAGGTTATAAAGTGAACAAATAAAATAAAAACATATAAATGTTAAAATTATCTTTGTGAGTAGTTTTATGGTAAAATTTAAAGAACATAAAAACATAAAATCTTATTGATTAAAATTGTTTTGTTTTAAAATTAAATTAAAATTGTATTGTTTTATAAAATTTCTCATGTATTATGAAATTAAAATGTGCGTCAAAATTTTATGTATCTGATAGACATGTAATGATCTTAGAAATCACAATTTCTGATATCACAATAAGGAAACAACTAAAAAAAAACCTGAAAGCTATTAACTCTTTTTGGATCCATATTCATTACAAAAGAATATTCAGAATTCATACAACAAATTCAGATATAAAAAGAAACCAGAGAGTCTAGCAATACAATAGATGCAGATAGTCAAGGAACAAGTAATACAATAAACACAAATTGTTAGTTGCTATAAGAAGTCCGACCGACCGCAGTTCAGAACAGACCACTCCAGACCACAAGGTTCCAAGGGGGAGGAGGTTTATTCGGGAGATAGGGCAAAGGTGGGGAGAAGAAGGTGGAAAAATAAGAGAGAAGAGAAGTAGAGGCCGGCCATGACCATGTGGAGAGAGAGGAAGGGGCAGGACAGAGAGGCAAGAGGATAAGAGTAAGAGATCAAGAGATTAAGAGATTAAGAGAGTGAGGAGGGGGCAAGCAGCCCCTTTTATAGTGGACCAGGCCTACCTGGCAGTTGCCAGGTAACTGTGGGGAGGAGTATACCTGGCTGTTGCCAGGTAACTGTGGAGGTGGTGTTTAGACAGAATCCTAACATTCCCCCGTTTTGGTTTAATTAAAAAAGAAAAATTAGAAAGAGGTGACAGTGGAGCAGGAATAGGGTCATCTGTCGTGATATCTGGCTACTTCCTGCTGGCATTGGGGGTGATGTGTCTCTAGGGGGAACCCAGAAGAATGGATATGGGGGATGTTTCTCCAGTCTTAGGAGAGTTGGCTGTTTCCTGCTGTCCAGGGTCTATGGAGCCATCTGAGGATAGGTTAGAAGGAACAGGTCCAGTAGAATAAGCTGTGTATGTGACAGGAGATGGAGCATCTGGAGGTCGCTTCTCTGGAGCTGTTCTGGATGTGCCTGAACTTGACAAGATGTAGGGAATAAGGTTAAGTACATTTAGGGGAAAGAAAATTTTTCTAAGTTGTATGTTTGAAACCCAGAGGGATCCTATTCTTTGGAATAGGTAGTAAGTGGGAACTTTAGGCAGATGTACTTATCTGGATGGCATCTATTTGGTTCGTGAGAGGTAGATCTGAGTGCCTTTCCTGTAGCTTGTAAGTTTACAAAAGAGATAACAGCATAAGTTAACAACAGGAGCAGTCTTTAAGATGAACCTTTGTTGGATGGTATAGTGGAATGTTTTATTAGAGGTAGGCAAGTTTATAGGAACTCAGATAATATTAGGACAGTGGCATAGCAAGAAGAGGAAATATGAAGCATTTAAATGATGACAACTGAGTTTAGGTAATGAGGTAACAGATTATATCTGTGAAAGCTTAGCTGTCAATGTAGTCAGAAGTCTGAAAAAGTAAACAATAATCTACTAGTTATATATTATTTTAAAAATGACAGAGTCCACTAGCCAACAGTTCCCATGGTCTCCATAGTCTCTTGGGCAAAGTCAGTTTTGGCTTCCAAGCACAGAAGATGCAGGGCTTTTTCTCTGAGGAATGGATACGCATGACATGAGAAATGACTTACCTTGGTTTAGCCAAGTCATTTGACTCAGGGCATCCAGTTTTGTCCACTACATTAGTGACAATATCATCTCATACAATCCAGGCTGTATCTTCTAGGTGTTTAAGTCTTTGGGAACCATCTTGGGTCAATTGTTACAGGCTTTGGAAATTCTGTTGTCCATAAACTTAAATATAATATTAGCAGACTTCTGACAAGATTGAGAGTCATAAGAATTGGTTGTAACTGAATAGAATGTAATAGCAGTAGTAAAAATCTATTAAGGCAGGATAGGAAAGAGTCTTAAGTAGCTTTGGCAGGTTCTGTAGGCAGAGAAAAGCACATTTTAGTATTAGCAAGGAAACATTTGGCTAGGACCAGAATAAGAAAGCTGGCAATAGTGGCATACGATCAAATGGCTGGCAGGTTGGGGCTATGGGCTGGCAGCTGAGGGCATAGTTGCTGCAGGTCGGGTCGCTGTAGTGGTAGGACAGGATTTCCTATTAGCAGCTGGAAGTCACTGCCCAGTGCCTTTGGTGGCTAGAGTCTGCAATGGGCAAGGAAAAGCAGGCACAAGTCCCGTCTCACAGCAGCGTTCCTGTTAGTGGCTCTTGTGGCAGAAGGCACCACTAACACTAACTTTACAGGTCACAGGCAGAGAGGGAGAGAGAGCCTCCCTCGAGTGTGGGGGCAGCCAAGCCCTTTGCTTGGGTGGCTGTGCACAGGGGAAACAAGTCTCAGAGAGGGTCCCTGGCAGAATGTAAGGAGTAGACCCAGAGCAGAGCTAAGGAACAGAGGTGAAGGGAGCAAGCAGGGTCCTGGAAGTGCTGCTTTTCAGGCAAACCGGCTGAACTAAATGGTCACAGCCAGTTGCAAATGACGGGGCAGGAGAAGAGGCCTACATTAGCAGGCGGAGGACTGACCCTTGGGGGAGACACGCTAGGGACTAGAGCTTGGAGCCAGTGCTCCTGAGAGAGAACAGTCTGTCCAGGCCTGGCCTGGGGTACTCAGCTGCGAGAAACTGTCTCAAGAGGAGAGGGAAAGTGTCTTACCCAAGGGGAGTTCTAGAATGAGGGTCAGGGAAGAAAAGGGTTAGCTCTGAGCTCAAGAAATCTTTCTTGTGACCATGAGGATGGTTACTCTGATAAGTGGCTGATGGCTAAAAAAAAAAAAAAAACCTGGGGTGGGGAACAGACAGAACACATGGGGGGATTAGAGAGGAGGTAGATGAATGATTGGATATAGGGAACCTCTTTCCATTTACCAGACTGCTGTATGTATGTATGAAGACCCTTTAAAATGACTGGTTCTAGCGTGCCATTAGGTGGCCATTTTAAACCATTATCTAGAGGATACCGAATTCAGACTTCATTGCAGAGATGTATCAATTTGGAAGGCCTCAAATCAGGCATTAATTTTAGAGATCTGAGGTTGTTAAGGAGACAACCCAGTGGGGTGTCTGGGGATGCGGCTGAAGACAATGTAGTGCCCATTGGGTGACAGGAAGGGTTTACCAAGCTATCTTATCTGTGTCCTGATAGGAAGGCCATAAGAAGTCAGGCAACAGGCTAGGTAACCAGGTCGTCACGAGATTACCTAGGGGCCTGTCGAACTCCTGGAGGTCGCAGAAAGCAGTTTAAGCTGGTACCAGGATTTCCAGCAGCTTCAAGAGCTCAGAGCTGCAAGGGAGACTGTAAACTGCTTTCGAGGTGGGGAGTCACCCAGTGGCCAATGTCCTAAGTAGTAGTTCAGCTAGAAGGACAGTCATAGGAACTGGGGCAGACAAATGCCAACACCTCTCAACCCAGGGAAGGCTGGCCAGGCCTTATCTGGGTGTCTAGGGTCCCTCCCGCCAATTGGAATCTCCTTACCAATCAATATGCTGGTGTGTGTTTGCAGGCTTATGCAGTCTGGTATCAGGAAAATGGAACTGAAAGGTCTGTATGGGCCTGTCTGGCTGCCTAGCCCACGTGGAGGAGTATCATGTGGTGGGCCACAGGCATAGTTAGTCTGCAGCTGTGGAAATTTAAGTAGTCGGTGATGGCAGGTAGCAGCGATGGAGTCCATGTGGCATAAGAAGTGAAGGTGGTGGCAGCTGTAGAGGCAGGCCACATGGCGTTGGCCCTGCCTGGCCACAGCAGCTAGTGGCTGTGGCAGCTGGCAGCACAGAGGTTCCCGAAGTATTCGAACTCAGCCAATGTACCAGTGTTAGTTGTTATAAGAAGTAGTTCCACCGCAGTTCAGAACAGACCACTCCAGACCACAGGATTCAGGGGGGGGGGGCGGGGGGGGGGGGAGGTTTGTTCAGGAGATAGGGTAAAGGTGGGGAAAAGAAGGTGGAAGGATAAGAGAGAAGAGAATTAGAGGCCGGCCATGACCATGTGAAGAGAGAGGAAGGGGCAGGACAGAGAGGCAAGAGGGTAAGAGTAAGAGATCAAGAGATTAAGAGATTAAGAGAGTGAGGAGGAGGCAAGCAGCCCCTTTTATAGTGGGCCAGGCCTACCTGCCAGTTGCCAGGTAACTGTGGGGAGGAGCATACCTGGCTGTTGCCAGGTAACTGTGGAAGTGGCGTTCAGACAGACTACTAGCTCAAATAGTCAAAGCAAGGCATTAAACCCAATTTTGTGAACACTTCCATGATCACTGTTTCTAAGGGTTTGTCAGGATGACCAAAGTTTTTATCTGAGCCTACTTCCATGTCCTAGCCCAAGGTCATTTTCACGTCTGAAGCCTACTTTCTTCTTTTAGCCTAAAATTTAGATTCCTGTCTGAAATGACTTCTTTGTTCTAGCCTAATATTTAGGTTCCTGCCTGAGATTACTACTTTGTTCTAGCCTAAGATTTAGTTTCCTACCTGAAATTTCTTCTTTGCGTTTGTTTTTCTTTTTTGACATCTGTATTGTAAATAAATAAAATATCCAATAAAAAATAGAAACATTTTTTAAAAAAAGAAAGAAAGAAACCAGAGGTGAAGCTGTAAGACCCTAAGGCAAATAGCCAAAAATTCCTCAGAGCCTGCCAATTGCCCCAACAGCAACCACTTCCCTTGTCTTCATATCCCGGTGCACAACTCCAGCAGAACTTCACTTCTCTGCCAGAAGGCATGCCAGCCCCCACAGCTGCAGAATCCCAGAGACAACTCGTGAACACAAAACCCCAGATGTCATGCAGGCTGCAAAAACCCCAGCTGAGACACCCCATGGGATCTAATCACTCTCAGGTCACTAGATACACAGGCCAGGTGGTGCAGAAGATGACAAAGAAAATAGAAATCAATGGGAAAAAACTCCAACAAAGATAAACTCAGGAATCAGACTTAAACCTATAAGTACCCCAAATACAGATGACTGAACACTCGTGTAAGAACATAATGAACAACAGCCAGGGAAATATGGCACCACAAGATTCCAGCTATCTTACTATAGCGACCTAGGAATATTCCAACACATCCGAAGCACAAAAGCATGACCTTAAACCTGATCTCACCCATTGGTTTTAAGACAAGAGAAGTCCTGAAATAGAAAATTAATAACTCCCTTAAAGAAACCCAGGAAAACAGCAGCAAACAATGGGAGTAAATGAATAAATCATTTTTTTTACATTGATAGGAGTATCTTTTATTTTTACATTGTAAAATGTGTTTTTTTTTCTTTTAAAGTGCTTTTTATTGTATAATTTTTTATTGGATAAATAAATCACTTTTAGAAATCCAGGAAAACACTAATAAACAATGGGAAAAATTAGTAAATCTCTTAAAGAAAACCGGGAAAAACAATCTAACTAACAGGTAAAAGAAAGGGATAAAACTTCTCAAGATGTGAAATTGGCTGAATTGTATGACAATAGGTAATTTTTGATGTTTTGGAAGGAGGTGAGAAGAATATAAGAATAAAGATGTCTTTTTCAAATGCAGGGGTTCAAATAAAGACAAATGTTTACCATCCTAGATTACTGTAATGTGCAAAGTAAGAATGTACTTATTCAAATCTCTGTGCATGTATAGACCAAAGATAGTACTGGAGGCAACTAAACCCAAAGATGCACACAGAAGTCCTTAAGTGCTGTGGGGAAAGATCCTAGAAGTATTCTGAAATTTATATATGGATTTATATGACAAAGACAAAGCTGTATTGTCACATAGAAAAAAAGGATGAAGTTATTGGAATAAAAAGTAAACTATTGAGACCATTTTTGTTTGTTTGCTGGTTTTATTCATCCTTTTCTTTTAAAAAATAAGTGTGTGTGTATATATATATATATATAAAATCATGGATACTTTTTAAAAAGTAATGAAAAAAATTAAATCAAGCAAGTGAATAATTAAGTAAGCAAACTAATGAACTTAAGTTGAGCTGAGATTAAAGCAACCACATATAGCAAGGAAGATAAATTGCACAGAATTGACCTAGGTAAGTCAATTTAATGAGTAATAGTTAACAATGAGGAAATAAATTTACCATAACATCGTGCAAAATTTCTGTCAACAAAATAATTGGGAGGCATGCAAATAAATAGAAATTTGTGTTCTATACCCCAAAATAACATAGTCAATAGATTACAATCTATGAATCCAGTAGGCTATTAAAGAAGCAGTTATTAATGTGTATAAACATTTAAAGAAGCATATTCAAGAACTAAAAATTTATCATACTGTTTCAAAATTAGTAAATAGATAAATGTATAAAGGTATAAAAATAAAATTAAAAATTATATAGTTGAAAACTTTTTAAATTGAAAGCAAAATGTAATAGAAGGGGTCATAGTATACATGAGTACAGAAAATCCAGTGAACTGACAGAATGGAGTAATGAAGCAAACTTAAGGACAGAGAAGAAAGTTTGAACACAAATGAAGTTTCTGAAATGTGAAGTAGCATGTCATATTAATAGTATGATAACTTGGGTTTGGATGATTGTGAAGTTTGGTTTACTAGGTGAAAAGACTGTGTGAATAACTTAGGATGGAAAGACTTATAAAAACCAGTCAGCCAAACAATTACTAATTAGAAGAAATGTATACAAAACTAGAGGGGTGATATTTTTTTATTTTAATTTTATTTTTACTTATTCACTTTAGATGCTGCTCACTGTTTCCCTCCTGGTCACCCTTCCCATAATCTTTTCTCTCTCCCTGCTCCCCTTTTATTCTGAGCTAGGGGTGCTCATTGGATATCTTCCCCACCCTGGCACTTTAAGTCTCTACAAGGCTAGGTGTTTCCTCTCCCACCAGACAAAACAGCCCAGCTAGAACTTATCCCACATACAGGCAACAGCTTTTGGGATAGCCCCCACTCTAGTTTTTGGGGCCCACATGAAAACCAAGCTGCACATTTACTACAAATGTGTATAGAGAACTGGGTTCAGCCCATGTATATTTTTTCGTTGGTGGCTCAGTCTCTGAGAATCCCAATCCAGGCTAGTTGACTCTGTTGGTCTTCCTGTGGAGTTCCTATCCCCTTCAGGGTCGTCAGTCTTTCCTCCTATTCTTCCATAAGAGTCCCCAAGTTCCATCCACTGTTTGGCTGTGGGTGTTGGCATCTGTTTGAGTCATCTGGACACCATGAGGGCTGATGATGTTTTTAAAATTGACTCAAAAGTAAAATATATGTACAAATTTATAGTGAAGAGAAATTTTAATTAATGATTAAAATTTTCCACAACCAATTCAAAATGTTTTACTATAAAATTCTATAACATACAGAGGAAATAATCTGATTTTTGCATAAAATATTTTAGGATTAAAATGAAAAAGGTGTATTCTACAAATCATTCTATAGGTACAAAATCTCTTAACAAAATTTTGGAAAACTATAATAAGCAAAGAATAAAATTTATTTGTACATTATGACAAAGCATAATAAACTTCAGAATAGAAAAGTTTATTTAACATCAAAAAATCAGTGAATTTAATAGAATATATTTTCAGAATAAAAGAACACATTAGCATCTTAATAGATACTGAAATATATTTTAACAAAACCCAACATGCTTTTATAATAAAAGCACTCAAGTGGCTAGGAATAGAATAGTACTTTCTCTACCTCATAAAATGCATTTATTGAAAACTTGCAGCTGAGATCATATTAAATGATGAAAGACTAAATGCTTTCCCACTACAATTAGGAACAAAAAAAGTATATTTGCTTTGGCTAGCTCTGCTCTACATTATATTAGAACTCTTTTCAGAAAATCAAGGCATGAGAATAAATAATAGGCATTGGTATCAGAAAATAAATAATAAAATAATCTTTATTCACAAATGTCATTATACTATATGTAGAAAATCCTACTAATCTCCTCCACTCAAGGAACTGATTAATACTGAGAAGTTCAGCCAGGTAATGGGATACAGCATCAATATACAAAATCAATTATATTCCTGTGTACATGAAGAGTTTCCAAAGTAATTTATGAAGCCATTTCTACTTTCAATAGCATCAAAAAAATACAATTGATACTAAGGAATAAATTTAACGTGAACGTTTTAGGTTCATGTATTGGAATATTCAACATTCTGAGACAACATAGTCTTAGCCAAATTAACCTATAAATTAAAAAAAATAGACTCACAGCAAACTCCTTTGTAAAAATCGACAAGCTGATATTAAAATTCATATGAAAAGCCAAGGAACTGGATGAATCAATATAACCTTGAAAAAGAACAATGTTTGAAGATTCATACTTACCTATTTCAAAATTCTCTTCATAATTACCATAATATGATATGGGTCTAGAAATTATATGAATAAAATGGAATAGAAAGAAACTGGTTAATTGTTACATTTATGATCAGTATATTTTCAATGAAGTGTTGTATTAAGTAGGGGAAAGGCTCTGCTTTATTTTTCCAGTCCAGATTATTGACTTATTAATCAATAATACTAGAACAATTGACAACTACATGCAAAAGATGAAATTGTGTCTTTATATCACACTATACACAAAAATTACCTTGACAATAATACTAGTCTTAAAGATATATAATAGAATGAAATAATAACCATTATTCAACCAAAGATTTCTATATATTATAATGCATAAAGGATGGTCCACATTGTTTTAAAAACTTCTTAATTATACTTAAACAAAAGAAAATATCTAGCATAACATCCACTTTGGGGCATATACCCAAAGTATTCCATGTCTTACTATAAAGGCATCTTCTCCTTCTTATTTGTAGCTGTTGTAGCCACAATAACCAGAAAATTTACATAAACTAGAGGTTTATTACCTAATGAATGGACTTACTTCATTGAATATTATTTACAGATTAATAAAAACAAAAATATGAAATTTGATAGCGATAGACTGGATGCCCCAGTATGGGGGAATTCGAGGGTGGGAAGGTGGAAGCTGGTGGGTGGGGGGGGGTACATGCTCATAGAATCATGAGTAGGGGGATGGGATAGGAAGTTTCTGGGTGGGGGAAAATGGGAAAGGGGATAACTTCTGAATTGTAAATAAAATATCCATTAAAAAAAGGAATAATCACACAGAATGAGGTATCCTAGACTCTGATGTTAGTATTAAATTTTCACTTATTTATGTCTCATTCAGAACATCCATAGAGGTCAGAAAAATACTTAGGAGACATAATGATAGACTTGCAAATGAGGATATATATTATGGTTGGTATAAAGGGTTATCAGGAAATAAAAGAACAGAGAAGATTAAACTATAGTGTGAAAGTGAGGAATACAGTAGAGGAAGTAGCATGAGGAATACTTTAGTTAGGATTTCCATTGTTATGAAGAAACATCATGACCAAGGCAACTCTGATAAAGGACAATATTTAATTGGGGCTGACTTACAGTTTCAGAGATTCACTCCATTATCATCATAACAGGAACATGGCAGTATCCAGAGAGGCATGGTGCTAGAGAAGGAGCTGAGAGGTCTATATCTTGATCCGCTTGCAGCTAGGAGAGACTGGTATCCACAAAGCTAGGAATCTCTTCTACACTGGGTAGAACCTGAGCACAGGAGAAGACCTCCAAAGTCCACATGCACAGTGACATACTTCCTTCAACAAGGCCACACATCATAACAGTGTCACTTTTTATGGGCTAAGCAAATTCAAACCACTACAATGAGGAATAAGTAACACTAAAACCATTCAAAAACAAGTGCAAAAATCTACTGCTATGAAGATTTGATATATAACATAAAAGTTTCTAAAATGGGGTTATTCTTTAACAGTGCTACAGTGACCTTACTAGACAGCAGAAGCTAACAAATATAAAACAAAAGTCTACAGCTATTATACTATTCAATGAATATAGTACTAAACTTATTCCAAAAGACAAATGGTTAAACCCATCTATCACTATATCCTTCAACCCTTATCTAAAAGTTTCTATCTGTGGTGGATGGTGATTAGCATGAGGACACACAGTTGGCCAAAGTGCAGAGAACCAGAGACTTCAAAAAGCTCAGTCCTCAAAGGAACATATAAACATATAAATCCCTCCTGTGGCTCAGAGATCTTTGTAGGAAAGAGATCCAGAAAGTACAAGGAAACTTCAGGGCACAACAGCATAGCTGCATACATGAACTCATATTTTTTTTTATTTGTCTCTGTTCCAAACTTGGGCTGATGTGGGGGTGTGGTAGGAGTCTCTCTCTCTCTGTCTCTCTCTGTCTCTGTCTCTTTGATTCTCTCTGTCTCTCTGTCTCTCTGTCTCTCTGTCCCTGTCTCTCTGTCTCTCTCTGTCTCTCTGTCTCTCTGTCTCTCTCTGTCTCTCTGTCTCTCCCTCTCTCTCTCTCTCTCTCTCACACACACACATACACACATGCACACACACACACACACACACACACACACACGCGCGCGCGCGCGCGCGCGCGCACACACACACACATCTGTCTCTTTCTATCTTCTGCATGCTTCCAAGATGCAAGATCTTAGTATTGTACTTTCCTGTCTGCTGCCATGTTCCTCACCATGATGATCAAGAACTAAACATCTGAAACTAAAATAAAACCCCCAAATAAATGCTTTCTTCTATAATTTGTCTTGGTATGGGGTCTCTTCACAGTAATAGAACAGTAAGTATGAGAGAAACAGTCATGGAGGAGGAGAACTTTGAATGGAGACAGGCTGAGAAGTTTAAGCATCATGGGGCTATGAAGGCTGCAGTGATCAAAGGTTTATATGATTGCCATCTGTGGATGCATGATTGTATTTGTAAATAAAGGAGCTTGGAAATTAGTGAGAATTTGTATCAGAGGCTGCAAAGTCCATTTCTGCCAGCAGCACACCTTGATATGAAAAATGGAGAAAAGTGAAAAGTGAATGTGAGATTGACACTGACTCTTGGTCCTGCTCATTTTGCGGCCCACATATATACAGGAATATACATATATGCACACATATATGCAAATGTCTTTTTTATTTCCTCAGATGTAAGGATAAAATGGCAGCCATACCCAGCTATGCAAATACACAGTTTGAACTGGGCCAAAGTCTTTATCTGTTTTAATCATTCTTAGGTTCAAGCATTCTAGGTCTGGAAGCTTCTAGCCTCCATATAATCTAATCTTCCAAACAGAAAGATCCAATATGATTTCTCATAGTTTCTTCCTTTGTATCGCTGCTTAGTCTCATTCTAACTTTGGCAGTATGTTCTAATCTTCTAGGACCTTCTCATTATCTAGCTCATTCTGTCTTGTGTGTCTAGCTTGTTCTCTCTGCATCCTGTCTCTGTAAAACTGCCACACATACACACCATACCACACACCACTATTTTTCTCTCTCTCCTGCTCTTAAGTAACCTCCCTTTCCTGTGTTGTTGTCATGTGAGTTAGATTTATCCTATCTCTGTCGTACTCTGTCTAATATTTCTCTGATTTGTCATTTTGTCTGACCCTCAATTAGATATCACTTTCTTGTCTTTATTTATTTTTTTACTTTTTCTTTTTGTAATTATTTTATTTATTTTAAACTCCAAATTTTATTACCCTAACTGTCCACCCTCTGACTGTTCCACATCCCATACCTCCTCCCAGACCCCTGTCTCCACAAGGATGTCCCCACCCCCAATCCCACTTCACCAAACCTCTATATTCCCTGGGTCCTTCAGTCTCCTGAGGGTTAGGTGCATCTTCTCTGACTAAAACAAGACCCAGCAGTCCTCCATGTATATGTGTTGGGAGCCTCATATCAGCTGGTTTATGCTGTTTGGTCGGGGGTCCAGATTGAGACTACTGGTCCTCCTACAGGGTTACCCTCCTCCTCAACTTCTTCCAGCTTTTCCCTAATTCTACCACAGAGGTCAGCAGCTTCTGTCTATTGGTTGAGGGCTAATATTTGCATTTGACTGTTTCAACTGCTTATTGGGTCTTCCACAGCGAAGTCATGATAGGGCCCTTTTTGTGAGAGCTCAGTAATAGTGTCAAGCCTTGGGACTTCTCATTGAGCTGGATCCCACTTTGGGCCTGTTGCTGAACCTTTTTTCCTCAGGCTTCTCTCCATTTTTATCCTTGCAGTTCTTTCAGACAGGAACAATTATGGGGCAGAATTTTGACTGTGGAATAGCAACCCCGTCCCTCACTTGATGCCATATCTTCCTGTTGAAGGTGGACTTTATATCTCACTCTCCCTACCATTAACCATTTCATCTAGGGTTCATCCCTTTGAGTCTTGAGAGTCTAAACCTCAGGTAACTGCACACATTGGTGAGGATGTG
Source organism: Rhabdomys pumilio (assembly GCA_030674055.1). Lineage (NCBI taxonomy): Eukaryota > Metazoa > Chordata > Mammalia > Rodentia > Muridae > Rhabdomys > Rhabdomys pumilio. The sequence goes on from JANHMN010000005.1 coordinate 23,075,022, forward strand.
GAGAAAGTGGAACACTCCTCTATTGCTGATGGGATTACAAACTGTTACAACCACTCTGGAAATCAATCTGGAGTCTCCTCAGAACATTGGAAATGGATCTACCTGAAGATCCAGCAATACCACTCTTGGGAATAGACTCAAAAGATGCCCCACCATGCCACAGGAGCACATGTTCAACTATGTTCATAGCATCCTTGTTTGTGATAGCCAGAAGCTGGAAACAAACCAGATGTTCCACGACAGAAAAATGGATATAGAAAATGTAGTTCATCTACAAAATGGAATATGACTCAGCTATTAAGAATGAGGACATCCTGAGTTTTGTAGGCAAATGGATGGAACTAGAAAATATCACTCTGAGTGAGGTAACTCAGATCCAAAAGGACATGCATGGTATATACTCACTAATTAATAGATACTAGCCAATAAAAAAGTACAGAATACCCAAGATACTGTCCACAGAACTCAAAAAGGTCAACAAGCTGAAGGGTCCCAGTGAGGATACCTCAGTTCCACTTGGGAGGGAGAAAAAAACAATTACAATGAGAGAGAGAAGGAAGGACCAGGGAGGGAAAGTGGACAGGGATGGGAAGAGGGGAACCTGATCTGGTATTAGGTGAAGGAAAAGATCTGAAGCCCTGAAGACCTGCAGAAAGAATGGAAATAGGCAACTTCAGGAGGTATGATGTTGAGCAGGGGAGGGGGAGTGGCCTCCAGAATGCACTATATGTCACTTTCAAACATGGCTGCTTCTTTTACAAACTAAACTTACCTTCATTGTTAAGGATAAAAGGTGAGTACTGAGAGCATGTCTGCATTCCAGCCAGAACTCATGGACCTTGGAAGTCTGGATGTGATCCCTTGCAGAATAGCCATGTTGCTGGATTAAAATTTATCTACATACACATACAATGGTTTAACATATGCATCTGACCTAAACTAAGGAACTTAATATACAGTTAATCACTATACTCATTTCCAGGCATTATTGCTCCTGTATATTCACCATAATTTATCCAATCACCAGAAGTACACATTTGAAACGACAGAATTCCTTATAAATAATCAAGTTTTAATAAACAATGGCAATTATTTTCCTCCATAAGATTTTCCTCAAAATTCAAGTGATTCAAAAATAGCATTCAGAATAGGCACAAGATTGGTCACCTTCAATAATGCATTATAAATAACTGAGGGTTTTGTTCAGCCCCAGCTTTCCCTGAGGATCCAAAAAGTTGCTGGAGAGAGAGGTGTCATTTTTTTCAGTAGTGTTGCCAGTGATTAATTTTCCATGTTATAGTAAATAACCTTTCTCTCATTCTGGAGGTAATCTGATTTAAACTCTGTAGATCTCACAGGAAAAAAAAAGACATGAAAGTAATAGGAAGAAGCTAAAGATTTTCAGTCAGATGGAAGGAGAAAGATAAAAGATGGCAATTGTGGCTGAATATGATACCATATACAAATATGATATTGTTAAATAAAAACAGAATTTTCAAGTACATATTTACTTTCTTCACAGACTCAGAAGCCCAGGAACCACATAGTTTATAGGGGAGAAAACATCCCAATGGAAGAGTAGCCCAAGACATAGGAACCAGGTACTCCTCTGAGGTGGGACAGTGTCCTAGTGGAAAGTCATACTGAGACACAGGAGACTAAGCACCACATAGCTCTGAGAGGAAGCCTCCTCAGCAGACGTGTTACAGTTCCCAGATGAGAGTATTCCCAGCTGAGCTCAGAATTCAGGAGCCTCAGCCCTGCTCCTTCTCTTCACTTCTTATTCTCTTTTCTTCATTACTTCTTGGCTTCCTCCAATGAGAGTCATACCAGATAGCAAAATAAAAGAGATTTATTAGAAAGTTCAGGGATAGGAGGGACGAATCCAGGAGTGGCTGTCTCTGCTAACAGGAGAGAGCAGACATGGCATGAAATTAAACATTACATAGTACTTATATATAGGTTCTTGTGGGGTGAAGTTATCTGAAATGGAGATTTTCAAATTGAGAATTGGTGACATTTCAAGGCCCGAGCTTGGAGGAACCCAGAAATTGATCCCTTTTTCTGTTCAAGGATTGGTGGGTTATTGCACTCTGGGATTGGTATGTTTCTGCAGGAAGTTCTGGGATTGGTGGGTTTTCCTGTTTAGGGATTGGTAGCTTTTGTTCAGGCTTTCCACAAAAGATTAGCATAATCTTCAGAGGGTACTGTTGCGGAGCTGGAGATGAGCTTTGTGACAGTTATGACAGTTAAGGAGGTTTTGAGGAGGGGCCTGGCTCCTGGAGCTTCTTAGGCCTGGTCCTGGGCACTTTTCTACCTTGAGGGTTTACAGTTTACACAGCAAGTTCAGCACTAGGAAAGCCTTTCCTGCCACCTGAGAAGTGTGAATATCTAATATAAGAATTTGTTTTTTAACATATATGTCAAGAAGCATAATTTACCATGTTTTAATTAGTGTTTCTATTGGCATGAAGACAGAATGACCACAACAACTCTTATAAGGGACAACATTTAATTGTACAGAGGTTCAGTCCATTATCACCATAGCAGAATGCATAGCTGCATCCAGGCAAGAATGTTGCTAGAGAAGGAGCTGAGATTTTTGCATCTTGTTCAGAATCCAGCCAAGAGAAGACTGTCTTTTAGGTAGTCAGGAGGAGGGTCTCCAAGAACATTACTGCAATGACACACTTCCTCCATCAAGGCCACACATACTTCAATAAGGCCATACCTCCTAATAGTGACAAGCATATTCAAACCACCACATTACCCTCCCTGGTCACAGTAGGATTGTTCAAACACATGAGACTATATGGGAGTCATACCTATCCATAGATAAGGAAAATTATATTTAGTCTAACTTCAAAAATCCCATAATCTGTAACAGTCTCAACAATGTTTAAAGTCCAAAGTTAAAAGTCTCTTCTGAGATTCAGCCAATCACTTAATTGTAATCCCCTATAATATCAAAATAAAAAAAAATAAAGCAGATCACATACCTCTAACATCACCAGATTCTAAATTCTACATTACCATTCTAAAACATCATAGTGAGGAAACACTGGAACAAACCAAAACGAAAAAATCAGCTAGGCAAACTCCAAACTCTGCATCTCCATGAAAGGGTCTTTCATACATCCAAATACCTTCATCTTTTTTTGACTGCAAAAATTTCATCCTTTTCCACTGGTTCCACTGAATGTCAGCAGCTTTGCTCAGCAGGTATCCAATGGCTCTGACATCTCTAACATCTTGGGGTATCTAAGACAACTTCAACTTCACAGTTTCTTGTTCCAGTTTCCAGGATCCACACTTGACCTTCTTGACTCTTCTAAAGGGCTTGGGTCGGATCTCAGGCTCTGGCCTCTGTAGCACTCTCCAGCCTCTAGTTGACTCCACTCTACTGCTGCTCTTCTTCTTGATGATCATACCATAGTACTGGCATCTCCAGTTCTGTGGTCTTCAATTGTAACTAGGCTTCACCAGTAGCATCTCATAGGCTCTCTTCATGGTGCCAGACCTCAACTTCTTTGCATGATCCCTTCAGTCTCGGGTCAACAACTGCAATTAATCCTGTACCTTCAACAATGACCTTTCCTGGCTTCTTACATAGTCAAGTTTCAGCTGCTCTCCATGATCCCTTCATGCCTTCAAACCCAGTACCACCTGGGTGATTCTTACATGTTATCAAACCTAGCTGCAGCATGAGGTACAACCTTGGCTATCTCTGAAACAGCTTTTTTTTTGTGATTTCAGGAAACTTTGCAGATCTTACCTCAGTAACACTGGTCTCTTCTTAATCACTACAAATTTCTTAGCTCCAGCTAACAAGTATCAATTGTCCAAGTAACCAGCAGGCTTCCACAGTTCAAATCACCCTAAGCACCTCTATCTTCCATATTCCCACAAGGATTGCCCATTAAGCCCCACTTAAACCAATCCATTTCTTTCCAAATTCAAAGTCCCCAAATTCACATTCTTCCAAATTAAAAAAAAAATCATCAGGCCTATCACAACAATACCCTAGTCCCTGGTACCAACTTCTGTCTTAGGGTTTCCATTGCTGTGAAGAAACATTGACCAAGGCAACTCTTATAAGGGGCAACATTGAATCAGGGCTCACTTACAGTTTCAGAAGTTCTGCCCACTATCATCATGTCAGGATGGATGACAGCATCCAGTCATGTCCAGGAAGACAGTGCTGGAGGAGATGAGAGTTTTGCATCTTAATCAGAATGCAACCAAGAGAAAACTATCTTCTAGGCAGGATGATCACAAAGCCTAACCTCATAGTAACATACTTCCTCCAACAAGACTACAAATACAGCACCAAAGCCATACCTCCAAATAATGCCACTCACTCCTTGGGCCAGGTATACTGATGCCATCACGTATAGTTAATAAAAGGTTTAAACTGTATTTCTTACAGTCATATTAAGAGAGACATATTTTATATAATTTTCAAATAAACACCATATCTACTATTGTGTACAGTATACAATAGTAATTAAAGAAAGAATAACAAACCCTGTAATGAATATTTGTTCCCCCCCAAAAAATGTTATTTTGGTACCCTTTCACTTTTGAATCTTCTACATACTAAATTCATTATGTGTTTTACATTTTCCAATGGTGATTTTTAAAGTAATATTTCACAGTTATATTCATTTTCTCCTGTAGCTTATGGAGGTGTGAGATGAATAATAACTTGGTTGATTAATGTGGTGTTTGGGAGACTGTATCATCATATGTTTAAAGATCACCCTCATTAAAAGAAGATTGAAAAGCTCATTGTGTTCTATGATGTCAGCCTCCTGTGTTTTTGATATTTTGCTGTTTCTAGTTAGTGCATGTTATGGAAATTAACAGAGCAATAAGTAAATAATTATCAAAAGTTCTTCCTCATTATTTTTCAAATAATCAACGAGATGTCCCAACATTTTATATCAGGTAATTGGTTTTAAATTGCTATTTTTGTGACATTGCTTTTACTATACACTGAAATCTTCGGAAAATGCATATCTATCTAGTTGCTCCTTTAAAAAGAATAATTCCATTAAAATATTTATTACATTTAGAAACATGGTAGGTTAAATTGTTCTTCATTAATATAATTTATTATTTGAAATGCTTCATATATTTTGTTTCATAGTATGAGTCATCAAATCTAGAGTTTTATGCCTGATAGTCAATGATTGTCATATTGAGCTCCGTATTCAACTTTTAAATGAATTGTTCCGTAACAATGCACCAACAAATCTATAATTTTAAGTATCTGTGTGGCATGTATTCTTAGAATATTACAAATATATAGTTGTGTGGTCTACGTGAGTCAAATCTTATTAGTCTTCAATTTTTCAAGGGGGACTTTTGTTGTCGTTATTGGTTTGGTTTGGTTTTGGAGCATCCGCAATAGCTGCAGTCCTTGATTAAATCGGTCATCCTTCTTTGTTCTCCCACAGAAAATCAGGGTGCATCTTACATTGAAATCAGTATTTCTTGGTGTTTGATACACTAATGATACCCTTTCTGACTCAGGTGAAAATAAATCTCAAAACACTTTTAATTTGTGTTTTCTTGATGTATAAAAATGCCAGACTTTGTTTATGCTCTTTCCAGTTTCTCTTTGTAGGCACTTAGAGCTATGAGTTTTCCTGTTAGCACTGATTTCATGGAGTCCCACAAGTTTTGTTATGATATGTTCTCATTTTCATTACATTCTAAAACGTCTTTAATTTCTTTCTTTATTTTTTCCTAAACCAAGTCATCATTGAGTAGAGCATTGTTCAGTTTCCACGTATATATGGACTTTCCATTGTTTTTGTCATTATTGAAGACTATCCTTAGTCCATAGTGATCTGATAGGATGGAAGGAATTATTTCAATCTTTTTGTACCGAATAATCCTATTTAAAATGGGATACAGAGATAAACAAAGAATTCTCAACTGAGGAAACTTGAATGGCCAAAAAGCACTTAAGGAAGTGTTCAATATCCTTAGTCATCATAAAAATGCAAATCAAAACAACTCTAAGATTCCACCTCACAACAGTCAGAATGGCCAAAAAGCAAAAACTCGGGTGATAGCAGATGCTGGTGAGGATGTGGAGAAAGAGGAACACTCCTCCATTGTTGGTGAGATTGCAAGCTGGTACAACCAGTCTGGCAGTTCCTCAGAAAATTGGACATAGAATTACCTGAGGACCCAGCTATACCTCTCCTGGGCATATACCCAGAAGATGCTCCAACATATAACAAGGACACATGTTCCACTATGTTCATAGCAGAATTATTTATAATAGCCAGAAGCTAGAAAGAACCCAGTTGTCCTTCAACAGAGGAATGAATATAGAAAATGTGGTAAATTTATACAATGGAATATTACTCAGCTATTAAAAACAATGAATTCAAGAAATTCTTATGTAAATGGATGGAACTAGAAAATATCCTGAGTGAGGTGACCCAATCGCAAAAGAACACAAATGGTATGCACTCACTGATAATTGGATATTAGCCCTGAAGCTAACAATATCCAAGATACAACTCACAGACAACATGAAGCTCATAAACAAGGAAGACCAAAGTGTGGGTGCTTTGGCCCTTCTTAGTAGGGGTAACAAAATACTCATGGAAGCAAATATGAAGACAAAGCATGGGACAGAAACTAAAGGAGGGGCCGTCCAGAGACTCCTCCACCTGAGTATCCATCCCTTGTGCAGTCACCAAAGGTAGACACTGATGTGGATGCCAGGAAGTGCATGCTGACAGGAGCCTGATATAGCTGTCTCCTTAGAGGTCTGCCAGAGCCTGGAATATACAGAGGTGGATGCTCTCAGCTAACCATTGAGTTGATCATGAGGTTCCCAATGAAGAAGTGAGAGAGAAGACTGAAAATGCTGAAAGGATTTGTGGCCCCATGAGGAGAGCAACAATACCAACCAACCAGAGCTCCCAGGGTATAAACCACAAGCATGGGAGCACATAGCGAGGGACCCATGGCTCCAGCTGTATATGTAGGGGAGGATGACAGTGTCAGGCAAAAGTGGGTGAGGAAGTCCTTGGTCCAGTGAATGCTGGACATCCCAGTGTGGAGGAAATCGTGGGAGGTGGAAGTGGGAGGGTTGGTGGGGGCATATCCTCATAGAAGCAGGAGGAGGGGAGATGGGATAGGGGGTTTCTGGGTGGGGGAGGAAGGGTAAATCATCTGAAATGTAAATAAAATATCCAATAATTTTTTAAATGCCAGACATTTTACAAATCCTAATTTATCATTAATATTTTTCTTTTTAAAACTATATGTTTAATATACTAGTCCATTTACTTACCTAGATTGTGACTTTTTGGACATTTCAATCTGTGGTACTCTAAATAATGTAGATAATAATCCTCTGTCTGGATATAGTTTGTAAAGACTCTTCCTTTATTCTGTAGGCTGTTACTTCACTTTGGAGATTATTTGCTAGTCTCTGAAAGGTTTTCTTGTAACCCTTACTTTGAATATAGGGAAGGATTTAGTGTGCTCCTCTTCAGATATATAAAAAAGCTACATCTTGAAGTGGTCATCTAACAATTGCAAAATTTCAAGTTTTATATTAATGTCACTGTCAAAAGTTAGGTATCTGTACATTTTAGGCTGCTAATTGCATCCTCTATTTCATCCCATTGGGCAACATATCTGTTTGTGCCAGTACCATCCTGTGCATTATTAGAGATCTGTGGTATAATTTGAGAATAGATATTGGGATACATCCAGCAATATTCTATCTGCTTATGTTAACCTTTGCTATTCCTTTCTACCCTTTTCCTTCCTTCCTTCCTTCCTTCCTTCCTTCCTTCCTTATTTCCTCCCTCCCTCCCTCCTTCCCTCCCTCCCTCCCTCCCTCCCTCCCTCCCTCCCTCCCTCCCTCTCTCCCTTCCTTCCTTCCTTCCTTCCTTCCTTCCTTCCTTCCTTCCTTCCTTCCTTTCTCTTTTTCCTTCCTTACTTGTTTCAAAATTAAATTTTCTAATCGATTTTATTCTAGTTCTGTGAAGAACTTGATTGTTTCTTAATGGGGATTGCATTCAATGCATACAGCATTTTGTATAATATAGACAAGTTTAGAGTATTTATTTTGCTACACTATGACCATGAGAAGTCTTGCCACCATCTTCAATCCTTTGTAATATTTTTGTGTCTTGAAATTTTCTTTGGATAAAATTTGAACTCCCATTGCTCAACTTATTCCTACACAATTTACTGATGCTTATGTCATTATGAATAGTGATAATTTTTTCCTGATTTCTTTTTGGAAATTTTATTCCTAGTATAAGCAAAGTCAATTGATTTCTCATGATCAGCATACATCTGGTTCTTAAGCATATCCTACTGGCATTCGACTGTCTCTACTGACATTGTTGTGTTTATTTTCTGTTTTTTTTCTAATTTGCTGAAAGTATTTATCATGTCTGGTTGTTATTGATGTTGAAGTCTTGAGTGTCTGTTAAGTATAAGATCATGTCATCTGCAAGCACATATTCTTTTACTACTTCCTTTCCAATTCATATCTGTATTCCATTCCCTGGTCTTATTGCTTTTGCTAAGACTTCAAACACTATATTAACTAATAATATTAAAATAAGGCAATTTTCTTTCCTTATTCATTTTGTATATATACTTTATTGTTCTGAAATATGTTCCTTCTATTATTAGTTTCTTTAAAGGTTTTTATAGGAAAATTCATTGAGCATTATCAAAGGCTTTTTTTCTGTCTATTGAAGTAGTCATGTAAGTTTTGCCTTTATGTATTTTAAAGTGAATATCATGCTTATCAATGAGCGTATTTTAAAATAAATAACTCATGAAACGAAACATAATGGTTATGGTGTATTATTGTCATCTTTATATTTATTGTCTGTATCATTTACTGTTATTTTTTGCAAATATCCATTATGAAAAATTTCTCTACAATTTCCCCTTCTATTCTTATGTGGATTGGACCTTAGGCTAACATTGACTTGGTAAATAGAGCTCTATAAGCTTTTTGCCCTTTATCTTCAGATTAACACTTTAAGAATATTGGTTAGCCCTTCTTCAAATGATTGATAGAAGTAAGCAGTCCTTCTACCCAGTACTGAGCTTTTCTTTGAGGAAAGACTTTTAGTTGTTGCTTCAATATGTTTGCTTGCTCAGGATTTGTTAACATTTATATATTCTTTATTTAATGTTGATAAATCATGTGTACTAAGATTGTATGTTTCTTCTAGATTTTCAAACTTTAAATGTGAGTTATATAGTGATTCTATTGATATAATTTAAATATATTATAACTACTTATTTCTCATCCATAATCTTGAGAAATTTTGAAAAGTATTTCTTTTTCTAGATAGTTGGATAAATGTTTGATACTATCTTTTTTCTTTATCAGAGATGCAGGTTTTTGACTGTATTGTTCTTTAAATCTCCATCCAATTAATTTTTGTCCTCCTTTTTATTTGATCTTTTTGGATATTACTTGTTGGTTTTCCTTGATCTTAGTTTGTTAAGAATTTAAAGTTATTGAATGCATTATTTATTTTTATTTTTATTTTTTTGAATAGAATCACTCATAACTACAAATGTTCCTATTGATTTTCTTTAGCTGTATCCCAGTGGTACTATTTATTAGCTTTTGTTTTCATTTGGTTCTAATAACTTTTCATTTTCCTTCCAGAATTCTTCAGTGACACACTGTTCATTCAGAGGTAAATTGCTCAATCTTCAACTATTTGTATTGTTTTACTAGTTTTATTGGCATTGGTCTCTAGTACTATTCCCTCATGTCCTGATATAATACAAGAAACAAATTCAGTTCTTTGTATTTATTATGACTTGCTTTGTGACCTAGTATGAACTTTATCTTAGAGAAAATAACATAATTTTCTCTGATTTTGTACTCTATATCTGTTGGATGGAGTATAAGTCTCTAATTTTACTTACTAGTATAGTATTTTTATTTTAATAATGTATTTATGCTTTGAAAGTTTCACATTTAGTTTATTCTCTATTTCTATGATAAAACATTGACCAAAAGCAACTTAGGGAGAAAAGGATTTATTTGTTTTAATTCTGCTCACTACTGATCAATAAGGAAATTCAGGATAGGAATTCAAGCATGAACAGAGGCACGAACCATGGAGGAAAGTTGCTTTATGGCTTGTTCTTCCTGGCTTGCTTAGCACTGTTGCTTACATAACCTAAGACATCCTGAACAAGGTGGAACAACAGACAGTGTGTTGGGTCTTCCCACATAAATCACTAATCCCCCTTAATGTTTTGGCTTTAAAGCCCACAAAGCCACTTTTATATTGCCATGTTTCACTGAGAGATTGAGATGTAGTCTTATTTGTAATAGTCATAAACTGGAAACAATCCAGATGTTCCTCATCTGAAGAATAGATATAGAAAATGAGGTTCCTTTACACAATGGAATACTATTCATGTATTAAATTCAAGAACACCATGAATTTTCAGGCAAATGGATGGACCTAGGAAATATCATCCTGAGTGAAGAACCTGAGACCCTAAAGGACAAGCATGGTATATACTCATAAGTGGATATAAACCATAAAATCCATGCTATACTCCACAGACCCAAAGAAGCTAAAACAGAAGGAAGGCCCAAGGGAGGGTGCTTGAATCTAACTTAGAAGGGGTAATAAAATAGTCATACATAGGAGGAAGATGGAGGGAGGGACCTGGATGGGAGAGGGAATGAGGAGCAGAATGGGGATGGATTCAGGATCAGGTGTGGAGAGAGACAGGGTTGATGGTCAGATGACCATTAGAATGAACAGAAATCTATAGCTGGCAGGGTTGGAGATGGGGGATATCTCAAGAACAGATGTGCCAAAGACCTATGAATAGAGTAGGCTCCCAAGAATCAGTGGGGGTGAGGTTATCTAAGACTCATAGCAGTGGGGGTATGGAACCTGGAGAGATCACTTTCTACAGCCAGACAGGAACCCAGTAGAGTGATAGGTATATTAACCCACCCATAAAATTTTTACACAAAATTTATCCTGTCTGGAATAAATAGAGGGATACAGAATGGAACAGAGACTGAGGGAATGGCCAAGCAATAACTGGACAAACTAGAAACATTCCATGGGCAAGCACCAATTCTTGGTACTGTTAATTGTATTTTGTTATGCTTGCATGATCATCCTCTGAGACACCCAGTAGGTCACTCAGACAGAAACAGAGACACACAGCCAAACATTGGATGGAGCTTGGTGACTCTTATGGAAGAATCAGAGCAATGATTGGAAACCTCGAAGGGAATAGTAACTCCACAGAAAGACCAACAAAGTCAACTAACCTCAACTCTTGGGAGCTCTCAGACACTGAACCACCAACCAAACAGTATACATGGGCTAGACCTAGGGGTCCTGGCACATCATGCAGCTCAGTCTTCATGTAGTTCCTGAACAATTGTAGCAGGGACATTCCTAAAGTTGTTGCCTGTTTGTGGAATCTATTCCAGTAACATAGCTGTCTTGTCTGGTCTTGGTGTAAGAAGACGTGCCTAGCCCTGCAAAGACATGGTATACCAGGGTGGAGTATACTCAGAGGCTCTACTACTCTCTCAGAGGTGAAAGACAGGAAAGATGGGAGAGGGACTCTGTGAGTGTGGAATCATGAGGGGGAATCAGATACCAGGATGTAAAGTGAATAAATGTGTATGCATATATGTATGCATATGCTCATGTATATTAAAAAATAAATAAAAGAATGCATTTTATTGGGGGATTATATAGAATGGAGCCATGACCATTTGGGAGGGGAACACAAACACTGGCAAGCATGGTGCTGGAGCAGTAGCTGAGAATTTATATTTTATAGAGGAAGTTTGACTGGCCTAGCTTGAGGATAGTGAACACGAAAACTCCCCTAGGAGTACCTCTTCTCCAACAAAGCCATACCTCCTAATTCTTCCTTACTTGTCCACAAACTGACAACCTCTTGTTAAGTATATGAATCTAAAGGTAGCATTATCATTAAAATCACCATTAAAATCACTATAATACAGAAAAATATTATATGACAGTTTAATCCAAATGTGTTTATTTTAAGGTTGGACAACCCACATAAAGATGAGAGTTGGGTGTTGTCAAAAACAAACATGCTGTTTATGTTTACCCACGCTATTTATATAAGTTCATGGGCCTCAAATTTTAGTTCATATATATATATATATATATATATATATATATATATATATATATATACTTTTTGATACTTCTCTTATGAATATGTAATTGTTTTAATAAATTTTGAGACTATAATAAAAATGTATCATTTAGATGTAGCCTTTGCTCCATTTAAGACCTTTTATGTACTATCCTTTCACAATTTCCTATTCTTTCTTTTTTTCTTTAATTGTAGACATATTTTTCCTAAATACATAAATACAACTTGATAAGTCTTAATGTTACTTGCATACATATGTTTTCAGGGATGTGCATTTGCTATTGATAAAACAATCATTGTCATCTTCCCTGGCAAGACTATTTCTCTAGTCCACAGAATTGCTTAGTGGCCTGCAATACTTTGCTTCAGGTGGAGGCCTTGTGAGTTTTCCCTTTCCACAAAATTATACCTGAAAATTTCCCAAACATAGTAAAACTATGAACATCTAAAATCAATGTACAAATATACATAATAAAAGACTATGAATTATATAATATGGTCAAGTGTTCAAAATACAAATCAAAGAAATGTTATTAACATTGTAAACTGTCAACTTATCTATAAAGGCATATAATATTAGAAAATCATCATGCATTATATGACTCACTCAAATAGCCAAGTAAACAAGGAAGACATTATCAGTAGACATAGTATAGAAAATTTGTCTAATAGAATTTCATTTAATAAATTATTTATACATTTAAGTCTTATATACTTCTACTTTGTAGATTCTCAGGTTTATTCTTTTATTTTTATTATTTTTAAAATATACTAAAGATCAGGAAAGCTTGAGTCCTACATATATATATATATATATATATATATATATATATATATATATATATATATGGTATTGTTGTCTTCCATCCAATATGTTTCTTTTTCTCTTTGTTTTAATTTCTTTTTGTGATGTTTTTATATGTAGCTAGGGCTTAACTTTTTCTACGTATTTGGATGTCTTTCTCTTTGTACTTTTAAAAGTATCCTAGCATTACATCATTGAGTTCCTGAAACCCTTATTCTAATACTTTCTTTCAAATAATTAGTTTTGTCTTACTCTGATTTTATGTAGGTTTTGGAGAGGATAATGCTGGTATGTCTACATTATTATCATAGCTTTTCCATATCTAAAAGACACCTTTTCCCTCAGATTTCCAGCACAGTTCAGTTCTAATTGAATTGAACAAATATTGATAAAGGAGACATCAAAATATTTATCTAATAATCAAAATATTTGCATAATAATGCCTAATACATTATTTTAAGGATTGCAGTCTAAGTTAAAATTATAAACACAATGTGAAGTGCCTTTATTTTCCATGACATCTTTTTTCTTGTGTGTTTTAATTTGGGAAAGCTGTTTATCATGTCTTAGAAAAAAAATCTCCTAATGATATAAAATGCTATATATGTTATTTAATGACTTTAGAGATTAAATGAGATGTTATATATGAATTTACCATAATGCTAAAAACAATGAATAAATAAAACCTTTATGATCATCAGTGTACAGGATTATTCTGTGAATGATTATTCTGTTTGAAATCAATCCATTCTATTCAGTAGATATATAGTGAAAATTATTGATTAATAATAAAGTATTTTTCTTTTTTCTCTTACTTGGTAATTTAAAACAGAGACTTCTTTTGAGTTTATCTTTTAATTTTATATGTAATCTTTACAAGTTACCTTGTTTATATTTGTTAGCATTAAAATTTTAACATTTCTGGAAACCATACCTTACATCTAAAAGTTAATTAACATTGCGACTGGTGAGACTACAAAATTTATAAATTGACTATCTTGTGAGCAGAGAGATATGACATTTATATCCCAAACTCAAATAATAATGTTGGCTATGGTAATGTGCACTTGTAGTCACAGCACTAGGGAGGCAATTCTGAAGTTCAGGTAAATGAGATGCCCTCTCTAAAGAGGTAGATGGAATTCCTAAGTACAGTATCTGACCCTCTCTTCTGGACTCCATACTCACATGTACACATAGCTACTAAAAGGATTACTTAAGATCAGTGACATGACTCAAACAGGATAAAAAGGCCATACAGGCTTGATAATATTCTCTGGCCACCACAACCCACAAAAGGGTAAATAATGTTTAATAATGGCATTCCTAATGTTCAGATGAGAGGTGGACATAAGAGAAGAGAATTGGCTGGATGTTTATGGGCTAGCTCAGATGAAATATACAAAATGGCTGAAACATTAAAATAGACTGCATCATTAAGGTAGAAGGAAAGATCCTATGTTTTCTAACATCCACCCCGATCTCTCTCTCTCTCACTTGCTCACTCTCAGTCACACACACACACACACACACACACACACACACACACACACACACAC
>JANHMN010000005.1:23089602-23101278 GCA_030674055.1 Rhabdomys pumilio
GTGTGTGTGTGTGTGTGTGTGTGTGTGTGTGTGTGTGTGTGTGAAATACATAAAGAAAAGAAGGATTAGGCTTCACTACTGGTATTTAGCAGTTTGTATAAATTACCATACGGTTTGTTTTCATGTTCCAGCTATACTAGCATTTATGTAACTTACTTATATAGAAGATAAACTGGGTTATAGGTTATAACATTCAGGCCCTTGGTCCTGTGAAGGTTCAATGCCCCAGTGTTGGGAAATTTGAGAGCAGGGAGGCAGAATTGGTTGGGAGGGTGGGTGAACACCCTCATAGAAGCAGGAGAGGGGGATGGAATAAGGGGTTTCAGGGCAGGGGGGACCAGGAAAGGGGATAATATTTGAAATGTAAATACAGAAAATATCCAATAAAAAATAAATACAAAAAAAGAAAGAAAAAATATCATAAATTAATATGTAGCAGAAGAGACAGACACCTGGTGTCTTCTTCAGTTGCTTTCTTCTTAATTTTAAACTTAGTTTGACTAAGCCAGACAGCATTGTCTCTGCCTCCTAATTTCTGAGGTTACAGATGTGTGACAGTACATCATTCTCAGTGACTAGACAATTTGTGTGTCTGAATGAGCTCAAAATATAAAACATTCCCACAAGTTTTCCTAAATTAACAACTTAAAGGTTCAGTTCTGTTGTTACATTCTCAATCTGTATGTGTCTAAACCCCACCCCCACACACACATGGTCACATGCACATGGACACAAACATGTTCACACACACACACACATCCTATGTGTGTGTGTGTATATATATATATATATTTATATATATATATATATATACATATATATATGTATATATATATTTACATATATACACATATATATATGTGTGTGTATGTGTGTGTATATATACATATACACACATATACACATGTGTATATATATATATATATGTATAAATATATACACATATATTATATTTGATTTTATGTGTACATGTGTGCCTGCCTGTGTGTGTATACACCATACATGTGCAGGTATTACAAGACCCCCCAAAATTCAAGATTTTTAAAAGAAATATTAAACATCTATGGACAGTAATAATTATAGTGACCAGAGGCTCACTAAACAACAGAGTCAAATAACCACCATACAGAAAGACCTTATTGCACATACCCTGGAAATAAAACTTAGGTAAACCAACCTCGAACTGAGCTGGCTCATTCCAGGTGTGAGAAAGTAAAACGCTGGCTACTGGGGAACAAAGGTCAGTAACAAAACAGATGCTCATGTTTGTAGAACAAGCATCCCACAAACAGAAATCTCCCCAAACTTACTTATTTTTCATGTGAATTTACCCTGAATGTGGGGGAAATCTTAACATCGACTAGGATCCTGGCATGAAGGGAAGATAAGGAGGAAGCCATCTGAGCAGCAGTATTCTAACAGAAATATAAAAATATATAATTATGGGATTTACATTTTCAAGTTGATGACTTTGTTTTTTAAAAAAAAATGTCCTTTTTGTGTTTGCAAAGTGTCTGCTTAAATTATCGTATTGATTGATTTATTGGGTGTGCTTTTGTGTGTGTGTGACAAGTAGTCCCAGTGGACATGGAACTCACTATATAGAATATGGTAGAGTCAAACTTGAATGAATTCTCTGCCTATGCCTCCAAAATGCTGTAATTCCAGATGTGTACCACCATGGCAGGCTTCAATTAAGTCTTCTTATATCTTTATTATCCTTTTCTGGATATATAACTTGGAGCTACATTGTGAAAGTACATACCAGTTTATAATTTTAATAATGCTCTCTAATGATATATATTTTCAAATATAGCATCAAATCAATTGATTCTTTTACACATCATATTTTTCATTTTATAACTTTATAACATCACAATTGTACTGTAATACAGTGTTAGTGATTTATTTTATGTTTCTTTCCAAAATCTTGCAGCTTTGAAAAAAAACTTATTTCTATATAAGATGATCTTTTAAAAATATTGTCTTACTTTCTTATCTTATGTTTATCAGTGTTTATAAGTATTTTGATGAGCAGTTCAGAATAGAAGATTGCTTTCCCTGAAACTAAATTTCCAGAGGATTGTAAGCTGCCATGTGGGTGGTGGATATTGAAACCAGGTCCTCTGGAAGAATATTCAGAGCTCTTATGCATTGAGGAATTTCTGCAATCATATATTTTTTGTTGTCCTAGTTTTTTCAGATTTTTTAAAAAATTAATTTGTCTGTTACTGACATTAAGAATTCTGTTATATCTTGTCACAGATTTCAAGTGAAGAAAGTATTTTTCCTAATAATTTTACTGGTTGCTGAACTTTCATTAATGGTATAGATTATCTTGTTTGTTTCCTTATTAAAACATATGCATACACACAAATAACATAAAACAAAACACCAAAAATAGCAGAGTAGCAGGAATGCAAATTGACTTCTGAAGGCTACATTCTGTTAGGCCTTATATGAACTTTTAATTCTTTATTCTATTGTTGTGAATGGTTGTGGGTCTCATTGTTTAACTGGGTGTATTTTTCTGTGTGCTTCAGAGGCTTCCTGCTTCAGTGACCAATGGCAGTTATTGCAAATATATTTGCTAATAGTGTGTAGAAAATATAGTTAATCATTATATACTAATAACATCAATTTCATGTACAGAAATTTAATTTTGTTTAAAAATTTTATTTTGATCATTGAATGATTAGAATTCATTTTGTTTTTCTTTGTTACAAATGCTTATGTTAAATAATCCTAAGAAAAATGCCTACAAATATGTCAAAATACAGTTTCAAATGAATGGCACTTTGTGACACTGACCCCATTGCGTTTTGCCCAATTTAAACCAAATTGTACTTCTTCAAGAGAATAACTTTTTGCTTCAAAGTTAACTGAATAAAAAATTGTCCTTGAGTTTCAGAAGTCTTATCTAATTGGCATTTCAGATGAACTCAGCTTTCCTAATGTTTAAATCAAGATTTTTTTCTCTCATTTGAGTACTAGCATAGGCAAATGATTGTTGAAATCACAGAAACATCATCAATTTATTAGTGAGAAAAATGTTCTTTTAAACTTCAATTCATTCTTTCAAATAAACACACAATCTATGTAAATTCAAACTTTCTTGCAATTCAAGTAACTTCTACAACGAAGGAATAAGCCTCTTAACAAGATTGAATTTGCTATTGTGCATGTTACAAGCTGAACAAACAGAGATTGTGGAAGGCTCTGTTCATTCATGTGCCTCCTTTAAAAAAACAAATACTAGTTTAATATAAATGGAAATGAGGGCAACATTAGTGTGAACACAAATCTTGATCCATTGTAACCTAATAATAAAAGCCATACCTTTTTTTGAGGTTGGATAAATGGATAACGTCATATATTTTAGAATCTGAATCATCACTGTTTTTGTTCAGAATTTCTTCTCTGCTGAATTTTGCATTGCAGGCTGAAATTATGATAAACTCTAGCTCTGGCTCTATTTAATGCTGATGTGCACAAGTAAGATCTAATCATTACAATTTTGCAAAAAAAAAAAAACCTGTTTACATAATAAAACCTGAAGGCTTATTTTGTAAAATTGTGACTTTCTACTTTTATATGAATAACAGATTATAGTTGTACCAATTTTTTTTTCAGGATTCAAATATGTGATCATGGAAACATTGTTTAGAAGTTAGTTTTGTAAGCAGACAGGATTGAAAAGTTTAGTTTAAATTGGAACGATAATGAATGGAAAATACATGAACATGGTTTGTGGTTTCTTTCTAACTCCCAAAGAACAGACTTATTTCCACTTTCTACTTTTCAAACAATTCCTTTAAAAGAAAATTACAAATAAATTCTTCTATTTCTGATAGTATATATTTTATCCAAAATAGACTTTCTCTAAGTTAAAGTTGGACAGTTAGCCATTTTTCTCAGGTTTCTTTGAAACCTATCATTCTTCTTTATTTTCAACTCATAAATAATATTAAGTTGTAATTTAGTAATTATAACAAAAACTTGAAAAATAAATGTTGCCAAGGATGTGAGGAAACAATGATCTTGTGTTTACCATTGGTGATTATGTAAGGAGTGCATGCATTTTTAGTATAAACAATGTGACAGGTATATTAAAATAAAATGATCCAGTTATAAAACGTCTTGCTACATATTAAAAGGAGATGAACTGAATACTGGAGAAATGGAGTAATTGCTTAACAAGTGAAGAGCAATGGATTTGATGGCAACTTTCACAAAATAAGATCAACCCTCATATCCTGTTCACTGCAAAATTATTTTCCATGACTGAGCTATGGAATTAACTCAGTGTATATCCAATGATGGGATGATAAATAAAATGCTGTATATATGCAAACTGGAATGCTAGTTAGTCGTATAAAGTATGTAACCTCATCACATGTAACAATATTGATGGAACTGCTGGTCATTTTGTAAAGCCAAATGGAGCATTTGCGAAATCACCGATGTTCTTATTAGTATAACTTACTCAAAAGTGTTAGCAAATTATATCTTGGTTTCTTCTTTTCTACATATACATTCAGTAATTAATTGGGTTTGAAGATATACTATAAGTCATTCATTGTAAAATTAAAACTAAATTTTAAACATCCCACGTTTTGTGTTTGCCTTTATATAGTGTGAAAGTTTGTTTTTTTTCTTACCTTTGTAATTGTGATTTAGAGACTAAGGGAAGTTTATCACATATAATGTGTGTTATACTACTATACCCTAGAGAAACATTTATTCCTGTAAATGTAGTAAAGTAATGTATAAAAAATTATAAAGAATGTGAACAATGCTTAAAGTATACATTTATCTATGAAAATATATGTCATTATATATATTTGAAAAGCTCACTTTCCACATTCCAGAAATTCTAATTGGATTGAAACGTAATTGAATATAAAATTTTATACCATATTGTGTGTTAAGTGTGTTAAGCAATTATATTTTTTAGCTATTATATATTGATAGATTCTCTTGCTATCTGTCTTAAAAGTTTGAAAAAACTTAAGGATGCTTATAATAAAACTTAACCTAGGTTAAGGGGCTAGCAATACAGTAGATGCAAATAGTCAAAGAGAAAGCAAGGCTAGACCCTCAACCTAGAACTTACCTTAATACATGCATATAATCAAAATGGTATAAAAGCATAAAGAAGGAGGGGGGATGGCATAGGGGGTTCTAGGGAGGGGAAATGGGATGATATCTGTATTTTAAATACATAAAATATCCAATAAAAACAACTTAGCCTGTACTTTTGAAATGAATTACATATAACCACAAAAGTGGCACATAGGAAAATATGGTTTCAACGTTTGTGTGAAGAATCTGAGTTTGATCATTGTCTTTAGTATTCATACCTTCATTATAATTCTGCCAGCAAATTAATTTATGAAATATTTAGAGTTCTAAGTTTATAAATTGAAGCTCAGAAAATTCACTAACTGACATTATTTTCTACTCCAAGTGATGTTTGTTTAATATGAAGGCATTTTCTACACATACTGATGAAACTTCAAAACTTATTAATAATTTAATAGTTATATAATATTTGCTTTTTCAGTTGTGGATTCCCAAAATGCTTGAGAGGAAATTAATTTTCCATAATAAACTATTCTAGAAATATTTTATTGTTAATGAAAAACATATGGTTTTTTTTAATTTTAAGATTTTTATACTTTCCATTTCCTATCTTAATCATTTCTGCCATGGCATGGTTAACTATCATCAAATGATTATCCAAGGATTTAAGAATTTAAAAAAGTAAATTATTTATTCACTAAATGGTATTTGAAAAGTTTTGATTGTAATATTAGCCATAGCTTTTGAACCTCACTGCTATTTTTCTGTTTTCATTAGTTTATTTTCTGTTTGAATGAGATTGAACAGTCTATTTTTGTGGTAGCAGCAAACCATAGAACCTCCTAATCTACCCAACTGCATGCCTCTGTGCTCTTTCTTTCACTCTCTTTAGAAAACAAACAGGAAAACAAACAATTAAAGAATAAAAGAAAACAAAAGAAACAAAGAAAAACTCACCATACTTCATAAAAATCACAATATGGGAAACCATAATATATAAACAAAAGACCAGTAAGATAAAAAATGCCCTAACAAAACAACATGAGACAAAATAAAAAATAGGCTACTTAATTGTTTTGTGTTGCATACTTTCTGCTGGACACAGGAGCCTACACTTAAATGTAGTTAATATTTCTCATAAGACTCCATCAGAAAGAATTATTTCTTTTCTTTGCAAGCAGATAATAATTTTAGACAGCTTCTTGCTTAGGGGTCAGAAGTGGTTTCCACTTCCTAGTCGTAGCTCTGAAACTCAATCTTGCTTAAAGTTGTGTAGACCCTATGGGTGCTGCCACATCTAAGAGTTCAAATGTGCACCAGTCCTGTTTTGTCTGGACCATGTTTCCTAGGTGAATTGAATATTCCTTTTTTTCTCTATGCAATATGATTTTATTACCTTAGAAACAGCTTGAACCAAAAGACAGTTAAAAATGGCCAAAAATATTTAAAAGTAATTGTCATTTTCTCCTTACATGAATACTTTCAACTGGATATTAAATTGCTAAACACATGGAATCCCAGTAAAGGTGGTGAGCACACAGTGTTGTATGTGTGGGCTCTCCTGGGTGTGGAATCCTGGTAGCACTGAGATTCTTCCTCCCAGTTGTTTGGAGGTTGTTCCAGAATAGATAGCAGGAAGACAAGGTTGCCTGTGTTGTCACTGCTCATTCTTTTGGACCTCTGTGATGGAGGCTGACACAGAATCCTGGCCCTTGTTAACATCACTGATGTACACCTATGATCCATCCACCGACTCCTTCCTCAGGGTCTCCTTATTGTCTCTACCTGACACAGCCAGGATGTTTGCTGTGATGGGCCAGCTCATGTGCCACACAAAGTCATTGAACTTGTATAGCAGTTTGGGGGACCACATATTACCCGACATATCATGGCAGGTCCAAATAAACACTGGACTGTCCTGAGAGCAGCTGTCATTGGTGGGCAAGCCAATGGAGGGTGCCCAAGCTAAGTCTTGAACCCATTTGCTGTATGCCTCTAGCTTTAGCACCTCTTTCATCTGGTCATCCTCCTCTTCCCTGTACAGCTTGATGAGGTTGTCACAGCCACCTGATGCAAACTTCTTGGTGTAATTAGGTTTCTGCCCTGATGGTCTATAAGGCTTCCAGGCATAACAGCCAGAGCCCAACTGACAGCATTATAGAAAATCCTGTGAGAGTGGTTAATCTTTGTTATTTCCCACGGGCCTTCCCTTGTATAGGTCAGCAATGAGATGTCGCCATCTGAACTCCCACAGGCCAGGATCAGAACATGAGGGGCCCAGCAAGCAGGTCACTGAGGAGTCATGTCCTGAGTGCTCATGGGTCTTCTCCTTGGTGCTATTTTTCTTCTTCCAGATAATGATTTTCCGGTCATAAGAACAGGAAGCCAGAATATTACCATACATGGGGTGGGCCCAGGCCACTTGCCACACTGGCCCCTCATGTCTCTGAGGTCTGTGATGAGGATCTGTCCTCCATTTTGCACATCAAAAAATTTGACGGCTCTATCCGAGGAGCAGGTTGCTAGGCGGGTACCATAATAGTCCCATCTGTGCATCATGAATCAGGTTCTTGTGAGAGGTGTCCACGGTGTTAATTACTGACACCATAGTTGCAGCAGCAGCAGCAGCAGCAGCAGCAGCAGCGGCGGCGGCAGAGGCGGCGGCGGCGGCGGTGACTCACTGCCTCGAACTTGGCAACTCAGAACGCTTCACTCTGAATATTACTTTATCAAAATCTCCAAAATAATCTATTAGGGGAATGTTTAAGTAAATTAGGTTAGATATTATTCGTTGCTATAAATTTGGTTGTTTAAGACCTACAAAGAGACAATTGGAATTAATTAAAATTTTGTTTCATTGATTAGACTGCTTAAACCATCATGTGGTCATCATAGCTTGTGCCTCTGAGAAACTCAGGCCTTTATGCTATGACTTGAAAGTTTCACAGAATTAACGTAGTGATGCTAACAACATGCATTTCCTAATGGGCATTTCTAACTAGCAGGTCCCCAGTTTTGCTATAGGACTAAAATAATGGTACATTCCTAAGTGCATTATTAGCTGAGGCAAATCTGAGTACTGCCAAGCACTATGACAACTTGTTTTTGTCAAGTTAAGAGAGATGATCATGTACTAGTGCATTTGAACTTCATTCAGAATATAAGATGGCTAGCAAAAAGACTGTTAAATTAAATAAGCCAAAATACACAGAGGAAAATGTGAAAACATACTGGAGTGTAAACATCAGCTACTAAAAATTGTTACTCTTTTTCCCTAAGATTCTAGTATTTAAAGTGTTAATTCACAAATTTGTAGTAGTAGGACAAGAAAATGTAATGTCTGATGACATTTGTTCTGGTTTTATAGGAACAATAAAAACAATTTATAAACTTAACAGTTTCTGTATTTATCCAGAATATTTTTCTAAATTAAAAAAAAAACACAAGGGTAATCATTGAATTTCAGATAATAATTAGAGAACATCATTAAAATCTATGTTAATAAACAATGCCTAAATTTGATATGAAGGATTTTGCATCATAATGGTAATTAAAGGCATCTGCTATGGTTTCAGGAACTCCTTGTTCCATATGGTAGTTTTCCTCTGTGTACTACATCTCTTCCCTAATATCAGCCAGAGGCTTCCACTATTAGAACTTAAGTGGTTATTGTTCTGGAGGGTTTTATTTTCCCCTCAGTTCAGTATCTGCAAGTTGTAAGTACAAGAAGAATCTCTAAAGTGATGTAAGAATATTAAACAAATCTAGCATGTTGGATCCAGAAACATTGATATTCAGGATTAATGTGATTATGACAAAGAGTGCATATTCTTAATCATCCAATGTAGATACTATCTTGGTTTGTGCAGATAGACATTTATATCAGAACAGTGTTTTAGATAGATAGATAGATAGATAGATAGATAGATAGATAGAGATAGATGATATAGATGATATATATATATATATATATAGATGATACTATCATTTTACATGTATTTATATAATATTACCATTTTATATTGTCTTCTCATACATTGAGATCATGTTTTACTTTGTTTACATGGCACTGCACAAAAATTTATAAGATAACTTCATTGAATGTATATGAATAAATAATTTCCAATGCTTTTGTAGAAAGGAATTCAATAGATCAGCTACTTCAGAATTTTACATCCAATTTAAAATTATTTTCTTCATAGAAGTACCATAGAAGTACCATCTGTGTTAAGAGATATATGCAGTGTATGCCATACAGTCCTCATTGAAATACATATTTTAAAGTTTATCCTAATTTGGTAAACCATTGAAGACAAAATACTTGAGCACTTAAGCTTTCCTAACTAAAGGGAATTCAGTTTGAATTAATTTCTCACATTTCTCAATATATTCAATCACTGGTTATTTGTGGAAATATCTGTTCAAGTGTTTTGTCCATTTTTCTATGAAGACAGTGTTACCAGTACATTTGGGAGCTTTAAAATTATACCATATATGCACTGAGAAGGAAAAACAGAATAGACATAGTAGGAGGTCTGGGAAGGGAACTGGATTGAGGAGGTATGAGGATGAGAACAGGAGGGAATAGGTGTGAGGAGCACAGAGTGAGAGAATACTGTTTTGGGAGACAAAACAAAAAACATAATTTCAACTGGAGAAATTTTTTAAAATTTTCTAAAATTACTATTAATGACATGCTCAAAGACTTTTCCAGACTAACTTCTCAAAGCTCTTGACATTATGATGGGTTCATATTATGAAGAAAATGGAAATACATAAGCAGCCATACTGTTTTAAATACATATACGTGAAAAATCATAATCATGTCATAAGGTAATGTTTAGTGGTTTTGAATAGAATACCCTGCTGAGGGGAAATACTAAATTTAATTGGGAGACAACTGAAATTGGAGAACATCTCTGGGACAATCTAGAAACCTAGGTCTATAGAAGTTCCCATCATTCTACGAGAGTAAACCTAGCAGAGACTCTTAGCAGAGGGAATATAAGTTGTCTGAAGTAACCATTCCCTGTAGCCAAGCAAGACTTCCAATGGAGGGACTGGGACACCAACACAGCCACAAAACCTTCAACCTACAATTTTCCTGCCTATAAATGTGCTGCATGAAGGTGACACAGACAGTATGGGAATAATGAAGCAATAACTTCTCCAGCTTGAGACCCATGCCAAGAGAGGGAGCCCACCCTTGACCCTGCCTGAATGTTCTAGGAACTAAAGAGTGGATAGCCCAGATACACAGGATAGGACCAAACAACATTGGCAAAAAAATGTTAATGAAATAATTCCTAATGATATTCTGCTATACTTGTAAATGGCTGTCTAGTTTAGTTGTCATGTAAGAGGCTTCACTTAGAAACTGATGGAAATAGATGCAGAGACTCATAGCCAAACATTGGGTGGAAGTTGAAAAATACTTCAGAACAAGGGGAAGGATTGTAGAATCCAGAAGTGTTAAGGACAACTAAACTGGGTCTATAGGGGCTCACATAGTTTTGAGCCTCCAACCAAGGGCCTGCATGGGACTGATCTTGGTCTTCATGTGATAGTCCTAACAGTGGAATCATGGGTTCTCTGTAACTCTCTTGCTTTTCTTCTGAACCATTTTCTTCTACTGTGTTGCCTTGTTCAGACTTTATAGAATAGGATGTGCCTAAATTTTATTGCAACTTGATATGCCAGGACTGATTGATATCAATGGGAGTCCTGTATTTTCTAGAAAGAAATGGAGAAACAGAAGGGGAAGAGGAGTAGAGAGATGGGGGAAGGGACTATAAAAAGAGTACATAAGGGAAACTGTTGTTGTAATGTAAATCAAACAAACGAAGAATAATTTTTTTTAGTATTTCCCCTCAGCAGGGTATTCTATTCAAAACCACTAAACATTACCTTATGACATGATTATGATTTTTCACGTATATGTATTTAAAACAGTATGGCTGCTTATGTATTTCCATTTTCTTCATAATATGAACCCATCATAATGTCAAGAGCTTTGAGAAGTTAGTCTGGAAAAGTCTTTGAGCATGTCATTAATAGTAATTTTAGAAAATTTTAAAAAATTTCTCCAGTTGAAATTATGTTTTTTTGTTTGCTCTTCCCTTTTCCATTTTATTTTCTTCTGTCATATATTACATCCCAAGTACAATTTCCCTCCTTCCCCTCTTCCCAGTCTTTCTCACACCAGATCCCATTTCTCTACATCTATTCCCCTTTACCTCACCTCCGAAAAGAGCAGGCCTTACGGGAGCATCAAGCAAATAAAACATAAAAAGCTGCAATAATACTGGGCACATATTCTCATATAGGGGCTGGACAAGGCAATCCAGTTGGAGGAAGGGTTACTGAAAGCAGGCAAAAGATTTAGAGACAGCACCTGCTCTGTTAGGATTCCTACAAGAACACCAAGCTACACAACCATAATATCTATGTGTGTGTATGTGTATGTGTATACATGTATATATATTTGTGTATATATATATATATATATATATATATATATATATATATATATAGAGAGAGAGAGAGAGAGAGAGAGAGAGAGAGAGAAAGAGAGAGAGAGAGAGAGAGAGA
>JANHMN010000005.1:23106920-23148465 GCA_030674055.1 Rhabdomys pumilio
CCCAGAATAGAGGATTAAAAAAGTAGTAATCGCGGCAGAGAGCCGCCCCCCCCCCCCCCCCCCCCCCCCCCCCCCGTCAGACTTGGATTCCAGCTGTTTATCACCAGTGACAGGTTGCAACAAAACAGAATCACCAAGTTGCTTCAAAATTACATGGTTAAATATAGCCTGGAACTTAATTTTAATACAGTACTCTGTGGGTCTGTATGTTCTGTTGGTTAATGGCAATGCCACACCATATGGAACTGGTTACAACAGGAATAACATAAGCACTTGTTGCTGATGTCTCTGTGATCCTTCTAAGAACTAGTAGTATAGATGAGAACTTAAAGAAATGAAAATTTATACTGATATAAATATTGCTTATGACAATACCTGGACCTTGTGCCTGAAGTAAATAAATTGTTTCTCCAGAAACAGGGACTTCTGGGGGCAACCAATGACAATATCAATAACCTGCAATATATTGTTTGGAGTGTCTGGGAAAGCCTTGACCAAAAAAATCAAAGAGGATTTTTCATGACTGGTGTTGTATTTTTTTCCTAGATGGAATTTAGATTTTGGAGGGAGCATTGTCAGTCCAAATTAGAGAATTTCAGTTTAACTCTGTGTGTGTGTGTGTGTGTGTGTGTGTGTGTGTGTATGTGTTAATATATTTATGTTTTAAAATATAAATAGTTAATATTATGACTCTTTGTGACTTTTTATGGCACCCTTACTGTTATTTTATCCTCCTCCTTCTGTATTTATCTGTCTTCACAATTAGAGCCCCCTCTCATTAAGCAATAAAATTACTTGTGTCTTGATTTATGTGTGGGGGGAGGTAGAGAGAGGAAAACAGGACAATCAATCTCTAAAAGTATGACTATAAACCACAACAACCTGCATGGCATGACAACCCTAAAGACACATTAGTAAGTGGCATATGTAACTTCGTCCTAACCAACTGTTCTCTAATTAGATTGCAGATCAACTCAACAAGGAGATCATTCCTAACAAACTACTCAGGGTTAGTGAATTCATAGAACTGTCAACCAACAGCTTAATAAAAAGCATTCATTTGTTTTCATCCACAGAAATAAGGGTAGTCCTCACTTCTCATCAAGAAACTTTTCATTGCAACAGATGGAGTTCATTACAGAAAAAAACACAACCAATCAAAACACAGTCCAGTCACACTTGATTCATCTACCAGAGAACTCCTGCAGTTAAGGTACAGGGAACACTGCACAAACGGGGTCAGAAAGATTGTGAAAGCTAGAGGACCAGGAGTTTGTCATGAAATTGTGTTTCTTACTAATATAAGAACTTACATTTGTAAAGTCTTATACCAACATACATGAAGAAACCAACAATAAGAAACATACTAAAATCTAAGGAAGAAAGCACCTGAGACCTCAGCCCTACACAAAGAACTCTAAACATGTAATGCTGAGATTAGCGGAAATTGTTTTTCTACTGGAAAATGCCCCAGCTGGTTATCCATTACTAAATGCCTAACCCTGAAAACATATATACAAGTAGCATTGTAAAGACTGTGAAGGTTATACTTACATTCTTATATGCAAGTTACAAAAAAAAATAGGGCATGGATTTGAAAGAGAGCAAGGCACAATGTATGGAAAGGTTTGGAGGAAAGAAAGAGAAGGGAAAATAGTATATAATATCATAAACTCAAAAAATATAGATTTTTAAAACAAATAAAATGCTACAAGAATATTTTTATTAAAAATAAGTGTTGGCCTGGCTGGGGAAATGGCTTTGTATCTATTTACTTTTTCATTCAATCTCAGAACCCACATAAGTGCCTTGTGTGTTTGTGGGAAAGGGCACTTATAATTCTATTGCTGGAAGGTGAACACTGAATCTCCAGAGCATGTCAATGTTGTTCAATTTTCAAGGGGAATGTAATTTAATCTTTTTATCTTCAAAGATGTTTGTTAGATGTTTTAGTTCAGCTAGCATAGCATAACATTAAGTGCAAAAAGTTCACTCTTGTTCTTCATTTTCTTACAAACTAACCTATAACTTCCATTTCTAAAATTTCTCAGGCCACTAAAAGCATTAATACAGGAATTGGAGAAATGTCTAAATGATTAGGAACACTTTGTGCTATTGAAGAGGACACTAATTCAGTCACCAATACCAACATAACAGCTCACAACCATCTGTCACTCCAGTTCCAGGGGATCAGATTCCCTCCTCTGAACTCTGTGGACTGGGCAGTAGTCATGCATGTAGTTCACAAACTTCTGTTTAGGCAAAACACTTATGCCTAGAACATAAAACAAATAAAAATTTAAAAATGCTTAATGAACAAACAGTCACACAATTTTGCTTAAAATGACCCAGAAATAAATTAGGCACTTTGAATTGACAAAAATCGAGTTTGTATAAATATGCTAATATAATTTAAATTGTATACTTATTTTTTATTTAAATTATGTATGTGTGTGTATAAATTATACATAGCATCTGACAGACTCAGAGAATACAAGAATCATTGCATAAATATTTACATGTCATTTAATATGGACTAGTAACTGAGTTTACTGTGGAAATTACAAAATGTTCTTGTTTTAGTTTTACTCTGACAACTTATGAAGGAAGGAGAGAGAAGAAATTCAAAGGGAGAAGTAAGTTGGTACGTTATCTTAATGACTTCACTTCAGTGTTCCAAAGAAACTAGATTTTGTTATAAACCACACTTCTTTTTCCTTTGATTCAGTCTAGAAACTCATACTTATAGAGTGGAATTACTCTCAGTTAAAATGAGTTTTGTTTCTATAATTAACTTACTTGATAAAACCCCTTACATATATGTCTAAAGATTTCTCTTCTATGTGTTTCTGGATACTCATGATAACAATTAGAATTCACCCATCACAATTTCTGCATTTGGAAAGTTAAGACAAACAATGATTATCACAGTGATTCCTTAAGGATTCCATCTATACTGTTCCCAGCTTTCCTCAGTTGGTGTTGGATTTTGTGTAGGGTTAGTTAATGCCTTGTAAGGTTTCAGTGATAGTCGTAGTTATTGGAGGAGAACCTATAACCATTTATTTGATAAGCCAGCATAATTCTGAACAAAAATCAGTAAACATTTGTCCTTATTCCCACAGAGAAATGTAATCTGCACTGAATCAATGACACTTCTTACAACAGATAGAGAGCATTACAGAAAACTATAACCAACAAAAATGTAGAATTTTGAAGCCTAGTCCCAAAGGATAGATCCACAAAACAACTTCTGCTCTTAAGGCTCAATGGACATTGGATAAGAGGGGCAGAAAACTTGTAAATGCCAGAGGATGAGGGAGTTTCCTGTAAGATTGTATATCCTAACAACATCAGAAGCTAAATACATAAAGTCTCATCAACATGAGTGACAAAGATGAGCTGATTAAGGACAACACTTATAGATTCTTTGACTATTACTTTTGTCTGTTTAACTTATTTAGATGTGAAATAAAGCAAGAGTCATTTCTCTGGGTGGCTCTATGAGAGTATTTTCAGGAAAGAGTAACTGAGAGGCGAAAGGTCATGTAACAGGGTATCTCTTTCTGACAGTGGCTCAGTTATAAAAAGGACTAAAGCAAAACTAGTGCTGCTTCCTTGAACACATTTGCTTCTTGAAGGACCATTTGCATATGATGTTGCTTCTCCTAATTTTTGCTGCCACGAGTGCTGATCTTCTTTGTATAGGGTTAATCCTAAAATGCCCTGTAGAATTTTAGTGTTTGTCATGGTTATTGTAGGAAAACCTACAACCACTATTTTGATAGGCCAGAATAATGTCTAACAAAAATATATAAACATTTGCCTTTATTCCCACAAAGATATAGTCTGCACTACATCAATGCCATGAACTGAATTCAGAAGTTTTCCCAGGAATCCTACAAGTCTTTGCTGTCAAATTGGAACTGCTGAAGCATACAGCCTTATAGATTGAGAAGCTACATGATTCTCAGTGTTTCTAGTCTTCAGATAGCCATTTTAATCTACATATTTTGTATATTGTAAGATAAGTCAATATATCTTCTTATGAAATACTTATTCATTCAGCAAGCTTTGTTTCTCTAGACATGTCTCACTAATATAGAATTGCATATAAATTTTAAAAGTCTACATCAAGCTACAGTACTTCTTAAGATTTTCTTTCTCTTTCTTGACCTTAAACTTTTTGAACTTGAAATTTTATGGGATTGACTAGGCAGGTTTTGTGTTTTCAAATCTTTCTGGTGAAATTTGCACCAAATATTTTGGAATTAATATGATAGGAGATAGTATGTTATCAATATTTAAATACATAGTATTAGATGAACAGAAAGTTCCATTTCTTATTCTCCTGCTAATGCTAATATTTCTGATTTGATTTAAGTGACATTGACATTTTTATTACCAAATTACACATTCATTGTATATTTAATATAAATTGTAGGACAATGTTATTGCATTCCATATACTCTTTTCTAATCATAAACCCACTTAATAGTATGAGTAACAACTAAATTTTTATGTGTAAATTATAACTCTGATTCCTATCTGGTGACTTTCCAAATCACATTTCCTTCTAGAGTTATTAGTTACCTTTCAATTGTATAGAATATTTTCTTTTCTTATCCTTCCTCCCTTTATCCCTTCATTCCCTATCTCCTTTTTGACTTCTACTTTACTTCTCTATGTGTTATGGTTAATTTAAAGTTGACAGGAATCAGAATAAAATTGAAAGAATATCTTCAGATATATTTGTGAAGGATTTTCTAGATCAGGTACTTGACATCAAAAGAAGTACCATTCATAAAATTCGATAGCACTATTCCATGGGTTGGGGTCTCTAACTGAATTAAAAGGAGAAAAGGATCTGATGTGAAGTGTTCATAATCTCTTCCTGCTTCTTAATTAACAGGGAATAATATGCTGACAGCTGTCTTAAGTTCCTGAGGCATAATTTCACTGCTATGATGGACTGTACCTTGGATCTATGAAAAACAACCACAAAATCTCTTCTGGAGTTGGTTATATTAAGTGTCATGTTGTAGCAATGAGAAAGTTAACTAATATGCTGTGTTGACATGGATCATGAATTTAATATTTAATCTGTCTACAACATCTGTCTACCTATCTATTATTACTGATTTGGGGACTCATATTTTCCCATGTCTCTTCCACAGCAATCTATTTAGAATGGAGTCTGTGCCTATTGAGACATCACTTTCATTTTTAAAATAATTGCTTTCTTGACACAATATTTTTTTCTGTTTCAGCTTGAATTTTTCTGTCCTCCTCTTACATTCTCTTTTCCATGAAGGCCTAGTTCGTTATTTGGAAGAGCGATAGGTGAAAGCAACATTAAAAACCACACTATAGAGTATTTATATATTTATTGCTCTCGGGACTTGCAAATAGAAGTTTTAAATATTCAAAATATTTAAAATTTTAAAACTAGAGATTTTATTAAAATATCTCATTCTAAGTCACATTTACACTTTTCCTAGTCTAGTTGCTTGGAACTATTAAATTGAATTTTCTCCAGCTTTATTTCTATATATTTGCCACTTTCAGGGTATGTTGTAACCTCATGCAAACTCCAAGAACTCTTAAATACAGAGAGAAGATACATGTTTTGTAGTGAAGAGCATAATTAAGTAATGATTTTAAAATGTTTCTTAAAAATGCTAGAAAGATTTCTCAGGAGTTAAAAGCACCACCAGCACTCTTCCAGAAGACTGGAGTTTGATTCCCATCATTCATGTGGCAGCTCACAACTATGTATAACTTCAGTACTAGGGGATGTACCACTCTCTTTTTGCATCTTAATACACAGACATATATGCAGACAAAGCAATATATATATATATATATATATATATATATATATATATATACTAAAAACAAAATATTAGTAATTGTGAAACATCTAAAAAAGGCAAAACAGATGTGCATGATCCTAAGGCCTTCACAATCCATTACCATTAACTATAAGAAGAAATAAGTTAAATCTTAAAACACTGTTAAACCTTAAGTCTACTTAAGGAACTTTTTATAACTTGTGCTTAGAAACAAGTATCTCAGATTAAGGCACATACTATAATTCTGATAAATATAGAGTCTAATAAGCTAGAAAGATAACAACAATTATTAGATGTTAATTAAATTTTAACTGTTTTATATACTGAAACAGAACTATCTTATTGTTATATGGCCTTCCTCTGGTCATTGAAATTTATCTTTAAATGATATCATTTAGGAGACATTTCTCTTAACAATTCACTGTGGCTTACTTTACTTATCCAGTCATTAACATTATTTTATTTTTATTTTTGGTTATCATATTAATGTTATGATATATTTTTCCTTCCAAGAAAGCCTACTCCTAGTGCAGTCCATAGGAAGTCATTTTGACATTTTGTTGGTCTGCATGCCACTGCCATGCCACTCTTTCTTACTTTTGCTTTTCAAGTTTTGACATGTCATAAGAAGGAGAGGAGAGGAGAGGAGAGGAGAGGAGAGGAGAGGAGAGGAGAGAGAGCCAGATTTGAGAACCCTATTAGAAGAAGATTACTTATCAAAGGTTAAATTAATAGAGTATGTCTGTCCCTGGGTAGAGATATATGATATTCAAACCTGCCCAAAATGTAAAATTACCTTCCCCCTCTCTCTTAAGACTCTTAGAGATCTCTAGATCTCTAGACAGGTCTGTCTATCAATTAGATAGACATCATCTTAAAGAAAGGTGATATACCTGGAGGCATGCTAATAAGATGGGAGGAATAACATACCCTTGATTAATGCTTTCTTATAACTTCACTGTTCTGCTTGATTTCTTTTCTGACTTCTAACACAATAACCCAAACTTTCCTATTCTTTCCTCCTTTCTATCTTTCTATCAGTGAGAGGACAGAATCCTATGCATTCTTATACAGTGTGCATACTCAATCTAACTAAAGCACTTTTACTCCTCACCTCAGAGCTCCTTGCTCACCTCTATCACAGAGCCTGCCTGTCTTCTTGGAACTAACTCAAACGCCATTATACCTCTCTTTTCCTTGTAATCCATATCATTCTTTCCACCACTTGGCAACATTCACAACTTTCCTGTCTTGTTCTTTTGGTTTTCCCTTAAACTCAAACAAACAAACGAACACCGATTCTGCTTTTAAATTATTATATTCCTGATGATGATGACATGGGATCTATTCACTAAGCAAATATGAATGTTGACAAATGAGCACACATATATTACCATTTTTTGAAAAGTTTGCAAAACTTCATAAAGTCAAGTTGATCAAAGTTACACAAATTTTGTGAGGGCATCTTGCACTTAACATCTGGTTGATAGAATGGTTACATAAACTGCAAAAACTTGCCTAGGTTTTATTACCCGTTAAGTATATTACACCAAAGAGTGTCCTGTTAGATGGAGGGAAAATGATCTGGTAAGCATTTTTGAAAGTCCAAATTTTCTCACTTTCCAGACTTCTTTCTACTACTCAATCATGGATGATAGTTCCCAGAGCACTTCACAATAAATCACATACATCTCAGTGACTATTTCTTAGAGACATGAACTATGACTCTCATAATCCAAAAACAATTCAACAGTAATAAATCAAATTTTATTTCAGAAAGTAAAGAAGGTTTGCAATGGGAGAAAAATATTTGATTTTCTCATGTACTGTAAGAAAACAGATACTACTTATGAGTACCTCATAAAAATGGTAGAAATTTCAAGGGGTCATTCTACAGATAATATAATATCCTGAGGGCTGTCTGTAAAAGAAACAGAGTTTTATATTGTTACACATGCCTGAATCCTCATTGAAGCTTGTAAATGCATTTTCATGTGTATAAGAATAAGATTATATTTCTCCAAATACACTAAAGAACATTGATTTTCATTTATTACATATTTCTTATGATAATCAGGCATCATATTTGTTAAACATGACCATGCTTTATGATATTATAAAATATCTCTACCTTTATTCATAACTTACAATACTTATTATTCAATACATTTAAGTACATTAGAATCAAATATTTTGAAATAAATTGCTCTGTATCACAACAAAAGGCTTTAGAAGATTCACACTGCACATTTGCTATGAGTTAATCAACCTTTAAACTTTTCCTTTCTCATTATAAAATCAACTATCTTGTAAGAATGCCAAAAATAAAGATGGAATTGTTGGATTTCTTTTAGCTAGTCTGCCAATTGGAAGTTGATAGCTTAGCATAAGTGAAATCTGGAATGTAAAAGAAAAATTAATTAGAAATCTTCACTTTTGGAAGATAGACAAACACACAGTTTCTTATCTTGTCCTTTTGACCACAACTGCCTTTTTTTATTTGAACACTGAACATAAAAGAACACTATTTGCAGATATGCACCATCAAAAGGCAAGTTAATCAGAATATATTTACTTTTGCATTCTGTAAAAATTTTTTTATTAGCTGAAGAAATGAAAAACAAAAACTATTAAATTGAAAATACGTTGTAGAGTTCAGAAAAGTTTTAATTTCTTTTATACATTCAAAAGATCCTTTAAGGACCTTCAGTCATTAGGAGTAAGACATTAAGAATTTCTTCTTATTAGTGTCTAGAATTGTATATACAGAGTCAGTTGCAAAAGGGCAAAATATCCCAGAGTGTTCTCTGGGGAGAGGCTTCTAAGTATAAGAACAGCTTATAGCCAACAACATCAAAATAAGTTGTTTTTTAGAGTCTTCCAGAACAAACTGAGGAAGCTGAGGAGTAAACTGGAATTTCCAATTAAAACTTTTTATGGCCCAGCTTCCAGCTTCTTTTTTAAACCACGAGATAAACAATAGAAACTTTTCTTGGAATTTATTTACATTTTAACTGTTTTTAAGAGCATGATGACGAAGTTTTTTTTTTTTCTCAGATTACTTTGCTCTTCCTTTATCTCCCCATTACAGAACCCAGGGGCCAGCTTTATTCTCAGACAAAGGACCATGGAGGGGACTGTGAGAGAAACATGTTCAAGTTTAAAACTGAGGAGAGGCAACCCCATTCTACAGCCAACTCTTCAGTGATCTCAAGCAACACTTGATACATTACCATTTACCAATATGATATATATCACACTATGTCCTTGTGTCATTATAAGACATTTCCATATCTATTGTAACATGCATGTAAATTTATTCAATGCATTTTAGGCTAAATGTAATCACAGATTACTTAACTGTAAAGACATGGCTGTTTTCTTAGAGACCTGTCTTAACTGGTTAACTTGGCTGTCTCTTTTACTGTGGTGAGATCTTTGAATTGCATTCTTTGTGTATGTCAACTAATTGATTGAACACATTAAAATGTTTACATAGTAAATTAAATGACATTTTTTTTTAAGTCATGGCATGCCCCATTGAAGTAACTAGAGACCAAGTTTTGGAGCGATGATGTTATTCCTGCTCTGGATGGGTAGATGTATCCTTCCCTAGGGTAGACACTAAGGAAAGGCTGAGCAAATGGCATTACTTACTTACTTTGGCTTATCCAGAGGTTCTGGATGGAACAAGGTGGTCATGATGATTAAATAGTCATAACCCTTAGTCAGTATTATTTGAAGTTATAGGGACTGGTGCTTGAGAAATTTCAACCTTAAATGAACAAGAACCAAAGAAGGTGATATTTGAGGTCTCTTTTTATGATAAAGCATCAATATTTAAGTGGTTTGTAGTTTTAGCTGCTCTTTCTTGGTTTTCTTTTTTGAATTTTTTTCTGGAAAAGAGAATTTAATTCTTAGAGAAGTTCCTCCAGTTTGTAGTTTCATTCCTGTTGATCAATTGTTCCTTTTAAAATGACTAAAGCTGACTGATTCATGTGAATGACAGCTGTTTCCTTGTTTATACATTCCTTTTGAGTATTCAAGACCTTGTAGGTGACCAGAGATAAACTTAATCAGTGGAGATTCCTTAGGGATTAGTCTTAGGGATTTAAGATAAGCCCCATGGCTCCTTTAACATTTTCTATAGTGGTTTTGTTATCTGTAGAAATGCCTTAGGTGCCTGCTGAAGACAAGACTTCCTTTGGAAGTATGGGAAAGTTGTCTCTGTCCATTGAGTCTTCGGCCTACAGGATGTGTGTTATATAGAGTTGAATCTCCAGAGACTATGATCTGCCTAATAAACAAGACAAATGATTTACAAGCAAGGGTCTCATCATCTCTGAGTTCCGGCTGACCTTAGAAGGGCTAAAATATCAGTTGTAATTTTGGATCATCTTACTCTCATTGGCATAGACTTTCACAAATTAAAGCTTTATTGTTCTTATAAATTTAATCTCTAGCAGTATTTAAATAATGCTTGAACCAAAAAAAAATATCCCCAGTTTTAAATAAATCCTGATTTTATTAAAAGTCAGTATTCTCAAATGGCTAAAGCCTAACAAAGATACTAAAAATAGTCACTTCCTTGATTAGATTGTTACATTTTTATATATCAATTCTTACTAACTAACTAGCTAAAATGAGTACATCAAAATTTGGGGAATATTAATAACCTTTAGTAATCAAACATATACCAACTCTAAAATATACTATCTCTAAATCCCATCCTCTAGGAACTTTGTGTAATTTCCTCAGATCTTGTGTGGCTTAGCTATCAGGTATTTTTGTTGTTGTAGTTTTTCTACAAAACCCATCTTTTTCTAAAACATTTTTTTCTGTTAACAATTTTTTTTATTAAAAGTGTGTCCTCATACTCCTTCCTCTCCCTTTTAATTTAATCATTTTATTTGCTTATATTTCAAATGATATCCCACTTCCTGGTCACCCATTCACAAACTCCCACCCCACCCCCCTCTACTCCTTCCCCTTTGCCTCTATGAGGATGCTTCTCCACCCACTCCCCCAGCACCTGACCAATACAGATGCAGATACTCAAAGCTAACCTCATACTCCTTTTAACATTTTAAAAAACTATTTACTGTTTCTCTTTACTTTATTCCCTTAAACAATATTTGAAACTAAATTATGTGCTTGGTTTAAATTAACTATAAGTATATTATTGAAGTCCTAAGCTATTTTTTCGGTGTTATAAGCCTCCTCACTGCTTATATTTATATACCCTCCCTACTACTATGGTCTTTCAGGGTTTGGGAATTAAAGTTTTACATTTTAGCAAAGACCTACTAAGATATCAGTGACCTTGAGCAGTGAATATTCTCTGTAAACAAGAAAATGCAGAACAGAAAGTATAAAGAGTGCCAAAAATTTTTTTACATATTAGCCTTGTAATCTCAGCTGTAGATACAGAAGACATTTGCTTCTTTTGTTCCAGGTTGAAACATGGAAGGCTGGGTTTTTATGGGCTACATCCTCACTCCCCTTCTTATAGGTCAGAATCATTTTATGTGACTCTTTTTATGTGTTTTAAGAATCACTCCTTCAAAACAGAAATGGCATTTTATAGACCCTGTATATATGCATGAAAATATCAGCAAATAAGTAATGTTTCAAATCAGGTACTTACATTCATGCATCAGAACACACCAGTGGAAGCCAAAGCAGTCATCTGAAGCTTTCTCTCCATGAACCAGTTTCCCATGGCTGAAAGATCAGCTACTTTCTCCATTGTGGACAGTTTATAATATTTGGATACAAGATTTTAAAGATACAATGTTTTTTATCTTTAGCTGTTTTGCTGTTTTTCCATTACAGAGTCGGGAGGACCAGCACTTGAAGGATACTTTGAGACAATTATTTGTGCCTAAAGTGAGGAAGAGAGTGGTTAATTCTGACTTTAAAGTTGGCCTTTCAGTGAGCTAGAATAATATATAACAACTTAACAATATAATGTATATTACAGAGGAGTACTGATATTTTTAAAAACCTGTTGGTGAGGTTAGCATTAACCATGTATGTTTCAAGGTTGTTCTTTTTATTGAAACTGCTTGGTAGTTAATTCAATCCCTTTTTTTCTGAATCTATTTAAAGTTTACACTTATTTTTAATTCTTTCATATTAGATTATGTGCTTTTAGCAATTTGACTTTACCTCTGGCATCAAATTTGTTGATAGACATTTTCCTGCATTGGTACTTTCCTATAATATAATATTTAAAATTATATAAAAATATACAACTGTTATTACTGATTTTAGTAGTTTGAGTTGTGTCTGTTTTGTTCATTCTATCTACCTTCCCTTCTTTCATCACTAATTTTAACAAAATAATTTTTATGCTTTATTTATTTTCATCATTCACAATCTAATTGTTTTATTTATTCATTTATTCATTTATTTACTTACTTAGAAACACAAATTCATGTCACCCAAGATGTCCAGATGTCCTCAGGTTTTCTAAGTAGCAGAAGACAGACTTGAACATATGAGCTCAGTCATGCTATAATCCTCAGACTTTAAGGGGCTAAGTAACAAGAAGGGCTCTAGGAAGGGGCACATAGAGGTCTCTGGGATAAGGAACTAGAACAGATTTTCTGGGTATACATGGAGCATGTTGGGATGGGAATTGTGGGGGAAGCATGCTGGAGGGAAAGGGTAAGTGGAGTTGTAACTAGAACCTAAGTGTATTTAGGGGCAATGTGAAAACTTAGTACAACAGAAACTCCCTGGAATCTACTAAGATTAAACCTAGTGAGGACTCCTAGTAACTGAGTATATTGAGTCTGTACCATACATCTTCTGTAACCAGGTAAGTCTTCCAGATTTGAGTCTGAGAACAACTACCAACAACTATCTATCCTGGCTGAAAGATATACTGGGACATTTGGGGCACAGCACATATAGAAGTAGTCAATCAATAACTGTTCTAACTTGAGACCCATGTCAAAAGGGAATTCTTACCTGACATTTTTAGGATGACCAGGAATCAGAGGATGGATAGCTCAGAGTACCAGGATAGAAAAAAAAATAACGATGTTGAACACTATGCTATACTCATAGATTGGAGCCTAGTCCAATTGTCATCAGATAGTCTTCCTCAAGAAACTGATGGGAGCCAGTGTAGGGACCCACAGCCAAATACTAGGCAGGGAAATCTCATAGATTGGACTTCTCCATTGCATCCCTCCAATAGGATCTCAAAAAAGCTCACAGAAAAGGGGAAAGATGAATTATGGGAGTCAGAAAGGTCAAGGACAGCTGGAGAGCATAGCCTGTTGAATTAAGCAGCACTCCTAGAGGGCTAAAAGACTAAAGCAGCAACAGTGTTGAGTGCACAGTTCTGAGTTAGGTTCTTTGTGTAAGTAACATTATGGTTGTTGGCTTGGGCGTTTTGAGGAGAGTCCTAAGAGTGGAAATAAGCATGTCTCTGACTCTTTTTGCCTGATTTGTGAGCCTTTTCCCTTCTACTGGGTTTGCCTTGTCTAGTCTTGATGTATTTTTGCCTGGTTATATCGTATATTGTTATGCCATGTTTGGTAGATGGCCTTTGGAGGACTGCTGCTTACATTGGAAAGGAGAGAGGAAGTAGATCCTGGCTAGCAGGGAGGTGGAGGAAGACCTGAGAGATGCAAAGTAAGGGGAAGCTATGTTCTAGGTGAGAGATGTATGAGAAAAGAATAAATAAATACATATTAATTTCTTTTGGCAGACTCTAGACTTTGTTTTCATTGTGTATGCTTTCTGTGAAGTCACTGAGACCTTTCTAGTACTCTCATTCACTGATGTCACTTGTATAGGCAGATTTTAAAGATTTGAAATAAACTTCATGTCATTTATTATTTGTTCAAAGTATGCTTTTAATTGTGGCAGTGTATGACAGGCATAATTGTCAACACAAGTCTATTATCAGTATTAATATGCCCTTGAATAATTCAGACTCCTTTTGTCTTAATGTACCCTCTCCTTTTTCTTACTATAGTTTCCTCAGATATTAGACCATCTGTCACACAGATATTTCACTAGATTTTATCTAGTATTAATCAATTATATCTTTTTGTTAAGATTCGCTTAATCATTATCATAATACCTAACACTGGTGAGTATGTTACAGAGGCAACTGAATCCACACCACACATGGTTTCTCTCCTAAATTCAAATCATGACTAGTAATAGCCACAACCAGAGCAACACAAGTGCTGGGCAACGAAACAAATGTTTCCTCATATGCATAAATAATATTGTTGATTAAATTATATCTTAAAATTTGTCCACATAATCCCCTCAGGCTCAGGGAATATTGTTGGGGGTGATTTAAAAAATCAAGAGCCAGATGACAAGGAAGTGGGCCAATCATGAAGCATTATCTTTTGAGTATGATATTGTCAGTGATAATATGAACTTAGAAAGGCTGGTGTGTACACAGGACTGGTTATAAGATTAAGCCAGAAAATCCTGACTAATTGATGAAAAGGGAACTCATAGGTCCTCATCTAGAGATGCTTATAACAGTTGAAGTCTTCTAAAGAAGAGGAAGTCATTATATGCAATAATGTAGACACTGCTGAGTTTCTCACATTCCATTTGATGCCTTCACACCTCACACTCCAAAGAGTCCTGGTTAAACCTGCTGGGTTCCAAAGCAAAAGCAAAAGGAAACAAACAGAAAATCTCCAAAGTAATAAAAATATGCCTGGTTCTTGGTGGAAAGAATAGTTGTGAGTGAGACTGACATGAAGACAAGAGAGAATAGAGTGGCCAGTATGGCCAGAATGAATTACATCAACACATGAAAAAAAATTGAAGAATAAATAAATCTATAAAGTGAATGTTTCTTTCTTTTTAGATTTATTTTAATTTTTAATTATATGTGTGTATGTAATGTGTATGTATGTTTGTGTATGGGTATGTGTACATGATGTAAGTACCAATGGAGGCCAGAAATAGGAATAGCATCCAATGGGGCTGTAGTTATAGGCAGCTGTGTGTCCTTGATATGTGGGTCATCTACCTGCATATAATAGTACCAGGTACCAGAGCAATACCTGTTCTTAACCAATGGGTTATCTCTCTAGTCTCTCAAAGTTAATATTTCACATTCAATAGTAATAAGGAGAAAATTATTATTTTACAAACTGTTTTGTGATATTATTCCATAACTCCCAGAGTCTATATTCTTATATAAAAAGAAAAACAACAAATCAATTAGTATCCTAAATGCTACCAATTATTAGGACAGTTTTAGTATAAGTTTTTCCATCTTGGAAAACACATTACTTCTTTCAATATGTTCATCCTACTTTATTCTACTGGTGACTTTTCTGGGCTTCATACTTTTTCTTTTTCATGCCTATAGGCCCTCAAATATATGCTATTGCTTAAACGTCATAGAGAACTTAATCTATAGAAATCTCATAACCATATAAGCAGTGAAGTCTTCCACTGGAGATTTTTTTCCTGGAAATTGAAAACCACACTAAACACAAAATAATAGTAATATGTATAAATTAATGTGTTTAAAATTAATTATTTTATAGACCATCTTATAATATGGGTATTCTCTTAAGACCATTTCACTCTTAACATATACATCATGAAGATTTTTATTCACTTTACTTATGATTGGAATAATTCATATGTTTTGCAAACATAGCAGTCTTCATCAGACTACTCAAACTCAAATTAAAACAAAAGATTTTTATGCAAAATTCCTGGCCAATGAGATTATATGGTTTAATTGAGATCCACTATCCAGCTTGTCAAATCTAAGTATCCAGAGTCTATTAGAGTGAATTTTTGTTTAACCTAAATTACACAATTGATTTAGTAATTTTATTTTAATTAGTTATATTCACTTAATTGTTTCTTGGTATGTCATGACATTTAAAAATGAGGCTGTGGAAATTTACTTCACACTTTGAAGTTTTTTGTGTGTCTTTTTAAAAATTCATCACTCTCCTCTCAAACTTTATGTAGAACAATTAGATAAATGAATCTTTTATAATTGAATTTTCCATGTAAGTTTGTTTTAAACAGTGGGTACCATGCACTGCAGTATTATAATCTACTCCAGTTCATTGTTTTTAACAGTCTTCTAGATAGTTAAAACCATATATAATGATAGAGATAATTTCACATCTTTCCTTTATCATTCACATTATAGAATGACTAACATCACCATCAAAATACTTCTTGTGAGCCAGATTTTGAATATTTTTTATTAGGCTCTAAGTGGATGAGTCTTCTTGATCCTCTACTCAGTGCATGCTTCCCAATCTCCAAGATATAGCTTGGGTTCCACATCTAGTGACCTAGCCTCGTCTGGAAATCCCTATTTGTCCCACCCCAACTACTATCCTCCTTCCAGAAACTCAGCTGCTAGGTCCTTGTAAGGCTTGCCCATTCTTACCCATATCTATTCTCTTAGCCCAACTGACTCTTGCACACCTCATATCAGGGTCTAGCCTTGTATGTTTGATGCTACCTTCCATACACCATTCCCAATCTCTCAGGTTTAACCTAGTACACCAAGTGATTCTGCCTAGTTTGGTTATCCCTACAGAGCCAGCCACACTCTTACAGGCCTCTTACATGCCATATTTTTTTTTCTTTCTGGGTATATGTCAGCAGTGGTACAGCTGGGTCTTGAGGTAGAACTATTCTAAGTTTTCTAAGAAAGCTCCAAATTGATTTCCGCAGTGGCTGGACAAGTTTGTGCCCTAACCAGGAATGGGGAAGTGTTCCCTTTGCTCCACACCCTTACCAGCATGTGCTTTTGATCTTAGCCATTCCAATGGGTGTAAGATGAAAATTCAGGGTCATTTTGATTTTCATTGCCCTGATGATTAAGGATATTTATTTCTTTACGTGTTTCCTGGCCATTTGAGATTCCTCTGTTGGGAATTCTTTGCTTGAAGCTGTACCCCATTTTTAATTGGGCTATTTGTTTCATTGGTGTCCGGTTTCTGGACTTTCCTACATACTTTGGATATTAGCCCTTTGTTAAATGTAAGATTGGTGAAGATCCCCTTTCAATCTCTAGGATTCATTTTGTTCTGTTAATAGTGTTCCCTGCCCTATAGAAGCCTTTCAGTTTCATAAGGTCTCATTTATCAATTTTTTCTTTTTTATTGGATATTTTATTTATTTAACATTTCAGATGTCATTCACTTTCCCCATTTCCCCTCCCTAGAACCCCCTATCCCATCCCCTCTCCTGATTTTTGCTTTTATACCACTTGGATTACATGCATATATTCAGTTCAGTTCTAGGTTCAGAGACTAGCAATACAATAGATGCAAATATTCAAAGAACAAGCAAGGCAATAAACAAAGTTTTGTAAACACTCTTGTGTGATCACTATTTCTAAAGGCTTATCAGGATGATCAGAATATCTGAGCCTACTTCCCTGTTCTAGCCCAAAGTCATTTTCATGCCTGAAGCCTACAATTTAGATTTCTGCCTGAAATTACTTCTTTGTTCTGGACTAAGATTTAGATTCCTGCCTGAAGCCTACTTCCTTGTCCTTGGCCAATGTCACATTTTCTGCCAAGCAGCCCATTTCCTTGTCCTTGACCTATGTCAGATTCTGGTCAAGCAGTCACAAAGGCTCTTTGCCTCTCTCCCTTTTCTTGAATATCTGTCAGAAACATGTTACATTTTTTACAATGTTGCACATCTTGTGAATATTTTAATTTATGTTATTTTTATTCACATTACAGCCTGATGGCAGCTCCTCTCCATCCTCTCCTCCAAGTCCCACTGTTATCTCTCTCCCTCACAGAAGGTGGGCCTCTCCCTCGGTACCAATGTACCCTGGAACACCAAGTTGAAGCTGGATTCCCACTGAGGCCAGGCAAGGCAAACCAGATATAGGAAAGATATCAAAAGGCAGGCAACAGAGACTTATGGTTAGGGAACTCACATGAAGAATAATCTATACATCTGCTACATATGTGCTACACACAGCCTATTCCTCCTCTTTGGTTGGTGGTTCAGTCTCTGTGAGCCCCCAAGGGCTCAAGTTAGTTGGCTCTGTGGGTCTTCTTGTGGGGTTCTTGATCCCTTTGGTTACCTCAATCCTTCCCTGGATTCTTTCACAAGCCTCACTGATCTCTGCCTAATATTTTGTTGAGGGTCTCTGCATCTGTTTCCATCAGCTTCTGGTTGGTGCCTCTTAAATGACAGCTATGCTAGGCTTCTTTGTGGAAGTATAGCAGAGTATCAATATTGTCAGAGGTTGACTCTCTCATATAGAATGTGTCTCAAGTTGGGCCAGTCATTGGTTGGATTTCCTTTCAAA
The DNA here is from genome assembly GCA_030674055.1 of Rhabdomys pumilio. Classification (NCBI taxonomy): domain Eukaryota; kingdom Metazoa; phylum Chordata; class Mammalia; order Rodentia; family Muridae; genus Rhabdomys; species Rhabdomys pumilio. The sequence goes on from JANHMN010000005.1 coordinate 23,125,092, forward strand.
CTCTGTTCCATTTTATCTCTGAACTAATTGTAGGCAGGACATCTTCTGTGTTAATGATTCTGTGTGTGGTATGGTGTCCCTGTCCCTCTACTGGAAGTCCAGGCTGCCTATAAGAGGTCTCCATGTCCTATGCTGGTAGAGGTCTATGTTGGAGTCACTCCAATAGATGCCAGGAAGCCTCTTCTGTCCCAGAGATGCCGTCCACTGATTTCTGTTCTCTCTCCTAGTCTTTCCCCTTCTTGATATCTTACTTTATATTTATTTTGGGAAGATTTTTCAAAAACAATGTCTCAGTATGAAGTTCAGCCTAGCCTTAAACTCTAATTCTCTGGCCTAGATTCCATATTTCTAGCAATCAATACATCCAATATAATATTGAGAACATATATGCATTATAAAATTAATCAGTACTCATATGAAATTGAAATCTATGTGAATTCTTTGTGTTCTACCTATTGGTATTAATGTTATATGAATCATTATACTAATTTCTAGGCTGTCATGTAACTCAATTTGCAGAGTATTTCATTAGCATTTAGGGAGCTTTTAACTTCTTTCCAGGAGTGATAAACCTAGGAGTGGTGATTTACATCTGTAATCATCTGTAATAACAGAACTTGTGAAATTGAGGCAGAAAGATCAGAAGCTCAAGGCCATCTTCAGCTTTATAGTGAGTTTAAAGGTAGCTCAGGCTACACAATATCTTGTCTCGATAACCAGGAGAAAAAAAATCTGTCCTAGATACAGCTTCAAGGAAATTCAGCATAATTTCTTGCTTATCATTGACTATATTTAGCTACTTAGTTTTAAAGATAAATTTCATTTTTACCATTATTTAATAAACAAATAAACCATCATGCTAGAGCTCTATATTTGTATTGTATATAGTTAGAAAAGAGCCACAAAACAGAAGGGCTATATGATTGTACTTTAAGACTGTCGTGATACATTGTAGTATAACTAATAGTTTTCATTAGGGGTGACTTTATATATGATATTTGCAATATTTGCTTTTTACAAAAATAATCTTTCCAAATTTGATGATCTTCCATTTAATGTTAACAATATGTAAAAGCATTTAAAAGTGACAACAGACAATTTCAAAATATACACAATTGATTTCAGCATTGGAAATTTACTGGCAATTGATCAATTTGCCATTGTAAACAAGGTCTCCTTTAAGAGAGTTTACAAACAAATATTCAAATCCATTCTATCTTCATGTGATTTAGTCCTGAAAAAATGTATAGATTACAAAAGTAAATGTGTAAAGCTCAGAGAGAAAAAATCCCATATTTTCTATTATACATAGAACCATGTATTATGCACAGACAGGTGACATGAATCCACAAAGAGGCTATTTAGAAAGAAGGAGAATAGTTGGAAAGAAAAGGGTGGGCAGGAAAGAGTTATTGGAAGGATATGGTAAATATATGTGAATTCATGACATAAAACCCATCCCTTTGAATATAAATATAAGCTAACATTTTTAATGCAAACTGTCACATAAACAAAACAGCACTGGATTCCAAACATATTTCAAAACTTCTCTAAATAAGAAACTTCAAAATACATCAACTCATTTGTAAAAGTGCAAGTTGTATCTCATTAATTGGCAAGCATAGCTGAAATGCTTAAAGTAGAATATTTACTAGCTTTGGTTTTATTTAAACTGTCAGACTCTAAGGCCATAGACTCCCATCAATATGACTGTCTAAACATGAGCCCCAGAGGGAAAAGAACAATAGGCATGCCAAAGTGCCTAGAGAAAATAAAAGAAAAAAATATATCCATAACTATTGGCTAGGATTAAAATATTCATGACTTAAGAAAACCAAACACAATAAGCTGTTTCTCATTAAACCTCTGTTACTTCCTGAAATATTTTGATCTATGACAGCTATTGAACTCATAAACAAAAACAGTTTTTAAAAAATAAAACAATGAGCAGAAAACCAAATTTTTGAATGGCTACATCATCAAGTATTCTCCAATTTTAAAGTGGCAATAAGATATTTAAGATAAATTAGTATTCTTTCAGGGTAAAATTCATTTTTTCATACTATAAATTCAAAGAATATATTCAAATGTTGTTTTATTAATTTATTATGCATAATAAGCTGCATTTGTGTACTTGATAGTATATACAATATACTAATAGAGTAGTTTGTGTTCTTTACATTTAAATAAATTGAAAATAACAAGAAATTTTGATTAGGATTTTGGTTATGTATATTAGACTTCTCGGTAGACTACCCTGTGAAACTTCTAAGCCATTTATTTGATCTCATAAAAGATATGACTGAACACAATATTCATCCCAACCCCTTAATGTGCATTTACAGAAATAAATACAGCTAATTTAAAATAATTCTGGTTATTGGAAAAAGGCTCACTGAAAAAGAGAGCTTGCTGTTCAAGCCTGAGGAACTGAGTTTGAATTTCTAACACCCACATAAACAGAGTGGCAGGGTGTTAGCCATTTTCAACTGCAATACATTAGGAGGTGAAAACACATGGATCACTAGGGATAGCTGGATGCCCATCTAGATTCAGGCTCAGTCAGGAACCTTGTCTCAAAGTACAAAATGGAGAGTAATAGAGTATAATGTTGAATGTCTTCCCTGACCTCTGCCTGTGTTCAAATGGCTGTATAGACAAAACAGTGCACACACATACACACAATTATGATTTTGAGATCAGTAAAATGGATCAGTACATAAAGATAGTTACTACTGGGACCGGTAAGAGAGAAGCAGCTACCTGTAAATTGTCTACTGGAGCCACTTGAATACCATGACACCTTGCACACACACACACAAGTGTGCATGCACACACAAATGTACAGAGATTCACTGAGACACACAGGCACATATGTGTTCTCTCTCTCTCTCTCTCTCTCTCTCTCTCTCTCTCTCTCTCTCTCTCGCTCTCTCTCATTCTTTGTGTCTCTTTATATATCCCTAAAATGAATAAATGTGAAATGAAAAAAATTTGATTTAAACTAATCATGATTTCAGGAATCATGAAGTCAGTTCTCAGCCTTCTTGAGTTTCCTTATGAGGTAATTCTAAATATGCTGTCTCCGCTCATTCTATTTATGACTGGCAGTTGCATATGGTAGAGTGAATACTGTCAATGAGGGAGAGTGACATCTGTTAATTTGGTATTTCTGTCCCTAGTGTCAAATGTTCCCATGATCCCATGGTCCCTTACAAGGCAAGAACTAAAGCCTAACTGCTGCAGCAAGAGTGCAACATGATTTTTGTTACACCTATTAACAAAGGAGTAACTTTTTTCTTTAATGTTTTTCATCTTTTTTATTTTTCAATACTTTCATATATTCATCTTGTTTTTTAAGGTGTTTCAATTTTAATGGTTAATGACTTTAGAATACCAGAGAGATCCATTTTAGTCAGTTTTTCTCCAACAAGGAAATTACAGGATACTATCCCTGACAAAATAAACATAAGAAGCATTTCCATTGCAACAGTGATATCTCTGTTGTCCTTTTCTAATTTAAAAAATGATTTTACATGTATGTGTGTTTTAATTGCTTTTATGTCTCAATGTATAGTGCCTGCTAAGGCCAAAAGAGAGCATCGGATGCTCTAGTCCTGAAGTTAGAGGTGATTGTGAGCTGCTGTATGAGTGCTGGGAACATAAACTGGATTTTGTGGAAGAGCAGTCACTGCTCTTACCCTGTAGTCATCTCTCCAGCCCAGTATTGTCCATACATTCTCTTTGTTCATCATCAACACAAACACTAATTTGTTATCTATATAATGTTACCATTTCAAGAATGCAATAGTAATTTGAGGTTAGGAACATGGCTCAGTGGTTTAACAATTATCTAAAGGTGGTGAGACCTTTGGGTTCAAGCAAAAGCACCATAAAAGTGTACAGTGGTTTATATAAGATTAGTTGATTCAGTGTAGGTTCCTTTCTATACAAGTTTTCTAACAAGCTTATTACTATATAAAAACATATTTGCTAAAAATTGCGGTAAAGCTAATGAGAAACTTTATTAATACTTATATTTTGATTATGTTGTTTTTTCTAACACACAAATATTATATTATGCTATTTTGACTAGACACATTGTGTCTGTACGTTGTGTAGATATATTTGTAATTATTTAATTTATTTTTAGCTATATAAAGTTCTATATTTAATTTATTCCTAAACATTATTTAGAGTATGTTGAAATATGAATGGCCTTTGTATATTAACCTTGAATTCTATTCCTTGGATATAGTTCTGCGGGTATTTTGGTATGTTGTTGCCAAATGGAAAGTCTTATTTAGTTTCTATTCATAGGCCTCACGTCTGTTTCTTGCTTTATTGGATTAGAAAATTTCAGTCATACTAAATAAAAGTAATAAAAATAGAAATCTTTGTCTTGCTTTTAATTTAAGAGGCAAAGTAGCTAATTTCTCAATTTTAAATTAAATGTTTGCTTAAATGATTCATGCATGTTCTTTTTGAAGTTCTTCCTATTCCCAATTTGCCAAGAGCTTTTATTGGTAGGGGTTGGATTTTGTTCAATAGTATTTCTGTGCCATTTAAAATAATATGATATTTCTTATACTGTTGACATTGCTGTTTACATTGATTCTTTTTGAATGATGAATCACTTTTAAACAACTGGGATAAATCCAAACTGATCATGCTGCACAATTTCTGTTTATAGATTTAATTTGCCAATATTTTCTTGAGGATTATAGGATTATAAAATATATTGGGATGCATTCCTTCCATGCTAAAAAGAAACATGTAGATCTCAAAATGTATATATGAAATCATTGAAACTTAGGAAAATAGACAGTTGGGGAAGTTAATTCAGTTGTTAAAATACTTGAAATGCAAACACAAAGATCTGAGTTTTAGTCCCAAGCACCGACATAAAAGTCACTGTGAAGGCACAGGCTTGTAACACTGCTGCTGAGGGCATAGGACTAGGGAGATCCCTGGGCTGACTCACTATGCAGTCTAGCCCACTTTGTAAAGTCCAGTCCAATGAGAGACCATGTGTCAAAAATATTGGACATTATCTAAGGAAGAACATCAGAGGACTATCTTCTGGCCTGCATACATACCCACATCCTCCACACCCACACACACACACACACACACAAAGAGAGAGAGAGGGACAGAGAGATAAAGAGACAGAGAGACAGAGATGGATACAGATTTTATATGGCCATGTGCATAAAGTGTTAAAGGATATTATAAATGTAGTATCTTAGGCCATTAGACTGATTTTAAAAGAAAAGCTCAATTTTCTCCCCATTCTCACAAAAATAAAAGTTACATGAGCAAACTCTCATAAAGTGACTTGGTTACAAGTTCATTGATAAGCCATCTGACGTAAACCTTTTTTGACACACATACTAGCCTCAGGGAGTAAAAAAATAAATACCTGTTTTCTGAGCTATTTATTCTACTAGGGTATTTTCTTGCTTCACCCTGAACAATTTGGTTATTTGGTTTTTATTTGTTAAGGAAAATGTATAAATTTAGTACTAAGGGTTTTTTTGTTTTTCGGCTGATACAAATATCTGCAGAAAATATTTATGCTGGGGTATCATTTCTGTGGGGCTTCGAATTAGTAATTCAAGTTCATGAATAGTTACACAATATTTTCAAGTTTTTATTTACAGTTTGGTTAATGGCAACTAACAAGGTCACTACTACAGTATCGCAGAAAAGGTCTTTTATTATCACCTTTTGGGAAGCAGTCCATTTACCTTGTTTGTTTTACTCAAGTACCTAAGATTGCTTACAGCAGTCTTTTAGCATACCTCTGAAGTCTATCAGGTTACAGTTATGCTTTCTACTACATTTCTTCCTTTCTATCAGGCTTAAGAATTATGGATCAATATATTTAGGAATTTTAAAGAATGCCTTTTTTTTTTTTATCATTCCCTTGCCTTGTCATCTTCATCTTATTTCATTTCTACTTCAATCTTTATTATTTCCCCTTGTTCACTTTGTACTAATACTGTCTTTATTTAAATGAAAATTTAAGATTATTCATGATCTTTCATTAGTGGAGTGACAAATCCTTGTGAATTGAATTTTGATAGGTTCTGATTTCCTCTTTATCCTTTCTATGCATTGTTCTCAAGAATTTGAGATTTTTTTCTTACCCATGAAACATTTAGTTTGTTTTTTAGTATTATAAAATAGTCCTTTAAAATTTATTATTATTTTCTTATCTAATTCTATTAGTTTTATAAAACACTGTATGTATTTAACATTTAGAGAGTTTGGTTTTTCCAACCTAATATAATTTATTTTTGTGAATGTTCCTTGTCTACTTGAAAACATTGATGCCTTATACATATTATCTTAAGGTTTTTAAGAATGCAATTAATGTTAAAGAACCATATTCCTTTCATTCAGTTTTCTGAATTTCTACTTGTGGGAACATCACTGTTTCTTGAGGGTAAAGAGTAAGTAGCCCCACTACCCACATCTTCATTCAGTCTTTTTTGCATTGACAGGATATGGAAGTCCAATTCTCTGCTGCTACCAGGGATGGCTGAGAGTAATATGCTGACAGCTCACTCTGTTAGTGATTCATTAATACAAGGCTGAGTAGAAGTTCAGCTTCTCACCAAGTCTTTCCACCACAATTAAATATTTGGGTAATAAACAATTTTAAGAGGTATTATTAAATCTATTTCTTGATTAAATATAGGTGTAGGCTTAGTTCAATATTGGACCATACTGACATTACCCGTGCTGAAGAGACTGTAACTTTAGTTCCTTCCTCTGATACAATGGGTTATCAGCTTCCCACTTGGCGCCACAGTAATTGTGTGTGGAGAATGAGATAAGGTAGAGCGTCTTGGTGTCTGGTTGGAGTAGGATATATATTGCCATAAAAGTTTTCTATTGTTAGCCGTACAGTTTCCCAGACCCGTTGCCTACAAAAAAAAAAAAAAAAAAAAAAAAAAAAAAAAAAAAAAGAAAGAAAAAAAAAGTCTTCTTAGAGATTTTATCACCTGCACTAGTGAAGGTTTCTGGGTCGGAGGCTTCTGTTGTTTATTTTTGCACAGGACATATGTGACACAGTAAGGTCAGAGGAAGATTCAGTACCTTAAACATTCTTCTAATGACAAAGTTCAGTATCCATTTAATGTCGCCTATCATGAACATATTTCTATTATTTGTCAGTTGTGCTATGTAGAGGATTTTTATGAAAACATATGTTTGTTTTTGCTTTAAAAGGAAGAACTACAAATTTCCACTCCTATATTTCAATAGTTTGGACATTGGTAATACTTTCTGTCTCTAGAGTGATCACGCTACATGAGAACATTATATTATGACCTGTGGAATGACATTAAACATCTCAAAGGTTACCACTTTATCATCTCTACTATATCAGAAGTCATCTTATATTTTATCTGAATCCTACCTTTTACTAAGGAAAGCAGGGAAGATTCCTCACACTCATTTTTTTTTAATTTCCAAGCCAAGTGATGTGGAGTTTAATCTGAAAATATCTGCTGGCAGAAAGTCAAATATCTAAAATTCAACGTATTCCATCTTCTATCTATGGGATTTTTATTAGACATTTGGAGCTCACAAGTCCTTAAGAAAAAGACAGATGTGCTCTGTATTTCTTCTTGTTTTATGAGTATACTCCCACTGTTTGTTCTCCTAGATAATCACAGAATGATCTATAATAGTCCCTTTTAGTCTGGTTAGCTGCTGCTCTGGAAGGGCATTACCAGTGGCCTCAGAGTAAGTCTGCGATTTCACAAAAGCTTCTCATAATGCTTCTACCCCTGGCACTCAACTTTTACAAATATTTCTTCCCGGTGCCCTATCATTTTGAAATCTCTGTCACTGGAATACATTTTCATTCATTTCCCCAACCCCAATGAATTTAATAAGAAAATGAAACATGGACTCAGTCTACTTTAGTCCAGTTAATAAGTCATTGATTTGAGTCAAAATTAGAATCTTTCCAAGTCTAGAGTTCTTGGTGTATACAATGGGGATTATAGGAAATGTTTAAACAGGATAAGAATTACAATGTCCTATAACAATGACTGATAGTGTGCTAGCCTTGTAAATTGTAAGATGAATAGTAATTTGTAATGTGCTACGAATCCTTAAAATCCTATACCTAGAATTCACTTACCTAGACCACTATACTCCTGCTTGTTTGTCAAGTCTTTCATAGTATTCACCTGGAAAGCTTCCACTTTAGTAACAACACTGATGCACACTGTAGAGTGCGATCTCCTAAAAAATTCTGCTTCCACCAGAGTGAAAAAGAGCATACATGAGCTTTTCTGAAAGAATGTTCCAAGTCACCTGAATCAAAATATTGAGGGTTCTATTCAAGGTTGGGTGCCAACTTATGAAATTGCTGCTGTGAGATTGGAAAACTCTAAATTCCATGAGTTAGTTACTCGTATACAGACCTTGAGCCTGTTGACATAGTTTGATTTTTTTTATTCATCCCATTCCTACCAGCAGAAAGAAAATTGATTCTCTGAGCCTCCTCTATGAGATGCTTACATATTGTTTCTCATTGAACACACTGATTTCACCATGTCTGCCATAAAATGGATAACAGGGGAAAGGGTCAGAACTTCAGTTCTGGGGAGTACAAATATAGGAAAGATAGACTGGGATGATGAGAAAGAAAGACTCATAGCTTGCACTTGGAATTCATACAAAGTGAAGGTGCAAAATGTACTAGAAATAAAATTAGTAAAATGTGATAGTGCGTTTAGGGAGAAAGCATCATGAAAGTGTTTTTACAGTACACTATGATTAGTCAGAATATATGAATTCATGCCACTCCCAGTACTCAACAAACTACTTTCTGTGGAGGAGGATTATGATATATTTAGATTCAGTATCAGGCACTAGCCTCTATGCAGTGTATCCCTGGCTAATTAAAAGTCAGCGTTACTTAGCGACCAAGTATACATCTGTCATGGTATGTGATATCTTGAAGCTTAAAAAAAAACTAATGCCCAAAACAAACACACAAACAAACAGTATACAACAATTTGCTTCTAGAAAATTCTCTTTATCTCTCCATCTGTGCATAAAACTTCTGGTCATCCTTTATATTCCTATCCCAAGGACTCAGAGTGCTCTATCTAAGACCTCTAGAACTGACAATGGGAACTTTTGTCCCCAGCTCTTCTGTTGCAGTGTTCTATCCTATTCCTCTAATTTTCTGAGCTAAAAGAGATCTCCAAAACACTCAGCTTCACTTCCTCCTCATCTACCAACAAGTCCTGGGCATAATCATGGGCAGGCAGAATCTGAGGCCCAGTGGTCTGTCATGTGATATGGTCTCTTCAGATGATGCTATTGCATCAGCACAGAACATTTAATTTGAGGACAACAGGAAAAAAAAATGATTCCTTGAAAATGAACTGCCACCAGCCGAAAGGCAGTTCAAGAGAATACTGTCATTTTCAAACAATTTTGTTTTGTGCCAAGTTATCTCAGTGAAAAGTCTCCCTGGATTACAACAAGCACATGTGGTTTTTTTTTTTTTTTTGTTTGTTTGTTTGTTTTTGTTTTTGTTTTTTTTTTCTTCCACAGGGAATAATGATAAAGGCCCTGCCTCCTCCCAAGATTGACCATTTTTGGTTTCAGACTTTAGTAGGAATATGAATAGTATTTGACTGCTGTGGTGGGGGGTGGCTGAGTTTGACTTATTGGATTCTGGGGGAATACTGGACCACTAACCCTAGAGTGATGTCTCCCTGCCCCTCCAAGTTCCTTTTGTGTTTTTGTAGCCCTCTTACACCTTGTAGACTTTACTACTACCTACCGCCCCCTTCTGGCTGGGCATGAGATCCCTACTCTTGCCTTGATCTCCTAAGCCCTAAACTTCACCCGTGCACACCTCCTATCACATCTGTCATTTAGTCAGCCAGTCCCGCCCTCTCTTCCAACACCACCCTCAGAGCCTCCCCCCTCCCGCCCCTAGTCTTTATCCTTCATGGACTTGTCTCTCTAGGCCCAGAAGTCGATACTCCTGAGCTGGCTGGCAGCAGAGTCTATTTACTCTCTCTGTCTCTGTCTCTGTCTCTGTCTCTGTCTCTGTCTCTGTCTCTGTCTCTGTCTCTGTCTCTCTCTCTCTCTCTCTCTCTCTCTCTCTCTCTCTCTCTCCTCTCCCCTCTCTCCTCTCTCCTCTCTCTCTCTCTTCTCTCTCTCTCTCTCCTCTCTCTCTCTCTCTCCTCTCTCTCTCTCGCCGCACCTTCGGCCCCAGCGCCGATTCTCCCGAGCTCGCTCGGCTCTTTCCGCCCGACCTCGCGTTGTTCGCCGGGTCACGCCGCCACCACCTCCTTTGCCGCCAAGGCTCTCCGGACTCGGTAGGCTCCCCGCTGATCGGTCGATCGCCCTCTCACTAGCTCCCTAGCCTCCAGCTCCCGGTGATATCATGCGTCAGGCCGACTCGCAGACGCAGCCCTCTCCCGCAGAGCAGGAGACGCCGCAGCCCGCAGGGCCCTCCAACAGCTCGCCGCCCACCATGGGCCCGCAGCAAACAGGTAGCAGGAAACGGAAAGCCGCCGAGGTCGATCAGGGCGCCGGGACTTCTTCGTCTCCAGGCCCCGCAGCGGCGATGGCGACAGCTGGGGAGGGCAACGCAGAGGGGTCCTTGCTGCTGACCAAGAGGCCGCGGCGGCCCGTAGCTCACCTCTCTATGGTGAACTACCTGAAGGGCCGCGCGCTAGGCGCCGATGGCCACCCAGGGCTCGCAGGCTTCGAGGGCGATCTGCGCAGCTACGGGGTCCTCAGGCTGCCCGAGCTGCTGAGGGAGCGCCAGCTGACCCTAGGCCCCCTCAACAAGGTGTTCGCATCGCAGTGGCTCAATGCCAGGCAGGTGGTGTGTGGCACCAAGTGCAACACGCTCTTTGTGGTTGATGTCAAAACCGACCACATCATGCGCATTCCTCTGATGCGCGACAGGGTGCCCGACCTGTCTCGTGGCCCACCCTCCTGTGGCATTCATGCTGTGGAGCTGAATCCCTCCAAGACCCTCTTGGCCACTGGAGGTGAAAATCCCAACAGCCTGGCAATCTACCAATTGCCCACGCTGGATCCAGTGTGCCTAGGAGATTGCCAAGGCCACAGGGACTGGATCTTTGCCATTGCATGGATGAGTGACACTGTGGCTGTGAGTGGTTCCCGCGATGGTACTGTGGCGCTTTGGAAGGTAGATCCTGACATGTTCAATGGCAGCATTGCTTGGCACAAGGATGCAGGGCTTCCTGTGTATGCCCACATCAGTCCTACAGATATGGAGGCCATCCCCAAAGCCACTACCAATCCAGGTAACCGCAAAGTGCGAGCACTCGCCTTCAGCAACAAAAACCAGGAGCTGGGAGCTGTGTCCCTGGATGGCTACTTCCACCTGTGGAAAGCCCGAAGCTCCCTGTCCAGGCTGCTGTCCCTGAGGCTGCCCTACTGCCGTGAGAACGTGTGTCTCACCTACTGTGATGAGTTTTCCCTCTATGCTGTGGGTTCCCAGTCTCACGTTTCATTCCTGGATCTCCGCCAAGGCCAGCAGAACATCCCGCCACTGTGCTCCAGAGAGGGAGGTACTGGCGTGCGTTCTCTGAGTGTCCACCAGCATATCGTCACTGTGGGAACAGGCCACGGTTCTCTGCTCTTCTATGACATCCGTGCCCAGAAGTTCCTTGAGGAAAGATCCGCAGCCAATCCAGACATGTTTCCTGTGGCCTCTGGAAGGAAGCTCAAGCTCACCTGTGGCAGTGGCTGGATCAACCAGGATGATCTCCTAGAGAATTATGTTGCTGGTGTCGAAGATTTCCCCAACGCACTCTACACTCACTGCTACAACTGGCCAGAGATGAAGCTCTTCGTAGGTGGAGGACCACTGGCCTCAGGCCTCCATGGCAACTATGCAGGCCTCTGGAGCTAAGAGTGACACGATTCCTTCTCAAAGTATGGGTTTATCTTTTAGTTCAATCTAATTGTACATCATGTTGCAAATGCTGGTTTAACTCTTGTCTTTTTCTGTTTTTTTTTCTTCGTTTTTATCCAGGTGGAAGTGGCCTAGAGTATCCAGTCTGCTTCTCAGCATCGAGAAAGAGATGGAACCCTCAGAAGTTGGCTTTGAGAATCTTCTGAACCTCCCCACCGTTCTTCGGACGTTCCATGCATATACTTTCCACTAATTCTTAGCTGTGTTGTTTTTGAGTGAGTGATCCATGTAGTCTATTATGGAAGAAAATCCTGTTATGGCGTTAGAATTGTATAAGTGTTGTGTTACTATTATTAGCAGTTTTAAAGCTATTATTTTTAGTTTTCATCACGTGTGATATATTAAGAATATTTTCTAATAAACAGAGTTTGCACATCTGTTCTGGAGCACTAATCATAGTTTTGTAGTGTTGTTCCAATTGTATAAAAAAAAAACATTCCATGTTCCAGTTTGCCTACTTTTGGAAATATGTCACTCATGAATTGTGATCATGGTGTATGTATATAGTTTGTATGTTGTTGGTGCAAAACTCACTTTTCTAAAAAGTTTATTATGTGGAAATAATTGTCAAAGAATCTTGTGTTTATATCAAAATCTCAGCTGATGGGGATGGTTTAGGTATTCAAGTATTCTGCTCATTTGAGTGTTGAAGATTAATCCAAAAATCAGTGTTTTTCTTTCAAGCCTTATTTTACTTTCAACGCTCTGTATTCATATTGATCAAAGAATGTACTTGTTTTCACTTCTTGCCTTAGTACTATCAAGACTTGTGGATATATTTGAATGCTGTCATTTGAGTACATTTCACAGAGTTTCAGTGCCATCATTCGATGCAGGGATAGATATTAAGTACATAAATGTAGAATGTATGGCAGACGGGGCAGAAAATACACTGCTCTAAGGTATAGACTGGATATTTTTGCTGTTGCTATTTTTAATACCAAATGTTATATTTGAGCATATTTTAAACTTTCAAATTTTTCTTATGAGTTCAGTTGGAAGAAAAAAAGTGCAAAGGAAAAAGTATGAGCCCATCTAACTCACTGTGAGAGAAACTCCCCCTCTTTGTAAGCTCCAAATGTTTTATTTTGTGAACTTGAAAGATTCATACTTAAAAGTAGAATAGCTATGTTACTAAAACCTCTGGTTCTATGCCTTTAAATGTGATAATATGGGATGGTGATAATGCAGGATCGAGGAGCTGGGGATTAAAAGGATAGGTATGATTAAAGGACTTTGTAGTTCAGACAAATAGAGATAATGGGATGCTGTGCAGATGTATTAGTTTTCTCCCTAGGTGAGAAGACAGAAAATGAGGAAGGAGCCAGGCCTTGCTCAAAGCTGGCTAGGATGTGTTAACTCTGGATTGGTATTGGGTCATGTTTCCTTTTTCTTAAACATCAAACATGTATTTTGCATTGGTGTTGATACACTACATGTTGTTCAGTACTAAACCTAAAGTGTTGAGAGGATCTAAAGGTGAGCCAAGAATACACAGTGGTCAGACTTTTTGTTTATAAAGATTATGCAGGTCTATTTCATAGAATTATAAAGTTTTGCAACTTATCTGTGCATTTCCTTGCATGCATGTATGTTTCCATCTCTGCTGCAAATGATTTAAGAGCAGAGATTATAAACTGCCATTTTTTTTCTTTCTTTATTTGTGTACTAAGGCCAAACAAAGGCTATCAGTGATTGTTTGATGATTTTTCTTTTGCCAATGGAAACCTGCACTTCAAATTGTAATAAATATTTGGTGTTGCACAATAAAGAACCTTGTTCTGTGTTCCCCACCTCTATTTTTCTTTAAAATTTCCCTAATTCATTTACAGAGCTTGCTATGGTACTACATCCATTCATAAATGAGGTAATATATGATACTTAAAAGATGAACAAATATTTATATTTCAAATATAACTGGGTATTAATCCTTTAAAATGAAAAAGTGAGATTTGAGGATTTCTTTAAAACATTTGGGTTATTTTTAGAGATAAATTTGATTTCTTGCTTACATGATTTTTTGAATTTAAAAATGTATTTGTTGTAAAAATTAATCAAACTGTAAGCTGCCTGCTTTCATATGAACAGGAGGGTGTTTACGGGGTGCAATTTATATAAATTGGGAATTTCAGAAAAAAAATCCTTCCATATTGGATGAGATTTTAGATACAGCATAGAAGGCAAAGCATTAGTGTGGTTTCTTCTCTGACTTGATGGTATTATCACCTAATCACTTTCAGTTTATTATATTGTAAGGTGTTCTTTTTGAAGACCATCAGGTGGCTTCACTGAGTTTTAATAGCTAAATAGCCTAATTGTGATTGTATGCCTATCTTAGAAATAAGTAATTAATTTTTAATTATTAAATTCTAATATTAAGTGGTCTACTGCATGCCTAAATTTAGTCAAAATTTTAATATATATACATGCATATATATACATACACAAATATATATATATGTATATATGTATATGTGTGTATATATATACACACATTTAATCTTTGATATATATATATATATATATATATATATATATATATATATACCCTCAAATTTTATCCACTGAATGTATTTAATCCTGCCAGTATGTACCAGGATGTTAGAACATCCACTGGAACAATGGGTCTGAATCTGTAGGTTGAAACCTCTTTGCTCTCTGCAGTGGTGTGGGTGGGTGGGGGGAGGGTGGTCGCATAGCACATATTTACATTACTGTTCATAATAGTAGCAAAATAACACTTATGAAGTAGCAATGAAATAATTTTATGGTTGGGGTCAGCACCACACAAGGAACTGTATTAAAAGGTCACCCGATTAGGAAGGGTGAGAACCACTGCTACTAGAGCGTAGGCTAATTATTAGGAGCCTCAGCCCTGAAGAAAACTGGCTCTCCATTCCCCCAGAGTCCTCAGCTGTCAATAGCTACTCAATGACATATGGGCATTTATGGACCTCCCGCCCTTCTCCCACAGTTCACTTAAATTCTACAATGAAATAAAACATGTACGAGTTACCTAGCATTACTGTGTGAAAAATTGTCCATAACCACTCTTTTATTCCCATATGCAATCATTTTTCTGACTTAAATGTTTATGCTCTTCTGCTTCACCCTTTGAAATAAATTAAATTCTGTTTTTTTTTTTTTTTAAGTTGGAAGAAAATTTTTTTGAAACAGACATAACCACTGAGGAGCTGAGGATATGGCTGAATGCACAAAAATGCTGCTCTGCATGTATGAGGATTTGCCTTTGGAACCTTAGCATTTATAGAAAAATCCAGGTACATGGTTGATTATGGAATTCTGTAGCTGGATGAGGGGTCAGAAATAGATTCTAAGATCATAGTGGCCATTCTATCCTAAAAGGCTAGGCTCTGTTTATAAGGTAGACAACAATACAGAAAGTCACCAAATGTCTTCCTCTTGCCTCCATAAACATTAGCATGCCATAGAACACTCATGCACATACACTGTATACATGCACTGTGTAAACACCACAAACATACACACACATATACACACACTCACCACACACACCACACACACACACACACACACACACACACTCAACATACACCACGCACATTCATCACACACAGATACTACACACACATAAACAAACTCACTGCACATACCACACACACATGTACATACACTCACTGCACACATACCACAATACACACACAACCCATACAAACACACAACACATACATAAACAAATTCACTGCATACACATACCACACACACCACACACTCATAAACTCACTGCACACACACATACCACATACAAACATACACACACACTCACCACATATACACACACCACACACACATAAGGAAACTCAACACACATATATCACACATACCACACACATAAACACACTCACCACATATACACACACCACACACATATAAACAAACTCATCAAACACACACAAACACCACACACACTCACCACACATATACCACACATACACACAACACACACACTCAACACACACATACCACACATACACACACTCAACACACACATACCACACATATACACACTCAACATACACACATACTCATCACATACCACACATACACACTCAACACACACCACACACACACACTCATCACACACACATATACACATACCACATACATAAATTCACTGTACATGCATATACTCACCACACACACATACACACTCACTGTACACACACCACACACACATATACTAACTACATACACGCATACACACTCACCACACACATACACACACTCAAGTACACACACTTCACACACATACACACACCACACACACATACACTCACTGCGCACACATACACACATAAGCAAACTCACTACATAAGCACACTCACCACACATACACAGACACACACACACATAAAGAAGCTCATTGCATACACATACTCACCACACATACACAGACACACACACATAAACTCACTGCATACACACATTCACTACACATACACAAACACACACACACTCTCACAACACACAAACTCACTACACGGGGGTGGGGGAAGAGGGAGAGAGAGAGAGGGAGGGAGAGAAAGACCCCACAAAAGCCAATGAAAGAAACAAAAGTGTCTTATCTGGCAAAAATACATGTGATTAATTTAATTTTAGGACTAATGACAAACAAAATTGAATTATCCAGAGGTTGATTTAGTCTGCCTATAGTTAATGTTGAACCAGTTGTTAGAAACATTTGATTCATTACTAATTTAGAGATGTTTCTGAGAAACAATTCACCAAGCACTACTGGATTTTTTTTTGAGAGCTTTGCAATCTCTGCAAGTATGTAACATAGCTACATTAAACATGTACCCAAGTAAGTAGCTCAGGGATAGACTTTGTGTAGCAAGAACATCATGTACTAATAGGAAAAAGAGAATAGAGATAATACAGACCACAGGTGCTTGCTTTCAGGGTTATGGTTTTTAAATCATCATCTGAAAAGTCTGCCCAGAATTACTTCTCACTACTAGCTCTGTTGAAAACCTACAAACATCTATCCAGCCTTAGAGTTCGACATCAGTGAAAGGGTGCAGTATTTGTAAGAGTAAGAGTGCCACAAATTAAACATATTCATAGGAAGCAGGGATCTTTAAATGTTCTTTATTTTATAGAGGTAATGATTTTTACTACATAGGTCCTTTTGGGTTTTGTTTTTCCCTGATTATAATTTTGTGAGTTCATGTACATAGAGAAAACCTTATTTAAGCATTTGTGATGATATTTCATTATTGTTATTATTATTACATTCACCTGATTGTGGTGGAATAATCACTTGAGTGTCTTATGTATACTTTCCCTCGACTGAATGTGAACTTTGTCATTCTGACACCTAGTCTAATAGGCTGAATATATGTGATACTAAAGTATTCAGTAAAGTGACAAAAAAGAACAGTTCCTGTCATAAATAATAATAGTAGCAGTTATTACTGTGGTTGTAAATTTGAGATCCTGAGAACTAAACCCAGGGCCTTGTACTTGCTAGAGAATTGTTTGATCACTGAGCTCCATCTTCAAGACCTATACTTACTTCTTTTTTCTAAAAAAGATCTCATTGAGTTGTCTATGTTAGCTTTGAACTCATTTTGTAGCCTAGACAATCGGTGATATTGCAGTCCTCCTGCCTCAGTATCAGAGAAGCTGATATTAGAGGTTTGTTTCTTCAGGCGAAGTTCATAAGTTATGTTGAGAGAGTATTGATTGGTCAATGTTCATTGCTCAAGAATGGGGCAAGGTGGAAAGATGAACACCATAAAATAGGGCCCTTATTAGTGTCATGCTGATTCATAGCACTGAAGAATGTGGATAGGACAGCGGACTGATCATCTTATTTTCTTGTTCCTTAGGTGTAATATTGGATTTGGTACATCAAAATGAAATGAAATATATGTTGTTTTAAAACCATAAAAACACAGATTGGAGTCCCATTGATGTCATTCACCTATTGAGTAACTATCACTGTGAATTTTCCAAATTCCCTAAGCCTAATATTTTATTGCTAAGCTTTTCCTAACCGAACATTTTGGCTAATGGACATAGACATTGCTTTGATATTAATTATATTCCTAAGTGTCAATCAATTCTGCTAGATGCATATGCAGTTTAACTTGACCATTACAATAGTTTATCCATAATTTGGAAAATTAGACATAAAATAAAAGAATAAAACATTTCCAATAATTATAGATTAATTAGGGCAACAAGTCAATACCCAACATGTAAGGTATTTTACGCACACACACATACACACACACACAAACACACAAAATGTATGTTAATGAATGCAGTTGCTACTCTGACAATATTTTGTATAAATTGTAATATAAGCTCACTTTCTTTGTTATTTTTATCCTATTTGTCCCTGTCAATTAATATTCATCTAATTTAACAATTAGGGTGAAAATAATAATAATAATAATAATAATAATTATTATTATTATTACTATTATTATTATGCATATGTGCATACATGTGTAGATGCACACACAGGTGCATATGTGTCTCAGCACACATAAAGGAGGGAGGAGAACAAAATGCAAAACTTCATATACTGGCTACTTTCCTTCTACCAGCTAGTCCAGATATTGAATTCAGATTGTTGGACTTGCTTCACAAGAAATTTTATCCATTGAGCCTTAGGATATTTTAATGTGTACAGTTGTAAAGTGGAAGATTTGAGGTATGCAGAAGGTTACTCAAATTATTAGAAATTATTCTAATGAAACTTTAGATACTTAACTAAATATGACGCTGTATACTAATGCCTTAAGAACTGACCACAAGCACTGAGTGGTGGGAATTTCTCTCTAGGTATATGGCTAATTTTGTTATTTCCATATCAGTGCTAATTGCAACCTCTTGTACAAATTTTTCAAATCAGATGCTTAAGCCTTGATCCAGACCAACCATTTTATTTGACTCTTTTCAAATTACTTTAAACAAAATTAAACAAGAAAGTTGACAAAAATATTGTCTTAGGAGTTTATAGTATACCAAAGAAAGGAATGATTTATCATTCATGAAAATTCACTAATTGTAAAATACAGTTAAATATTTAATTAAGAGTATAAAAGGAGTATTTGGGGAGTAATTAATTTTTCTCAGATCTGCTCATGGACGTTTTCCAAATGATCAAATGCTTGAATTGTTCTGGAAAGGAAAATAAAGATAGTGATGAACAACCAATGTTGGCTTGAAGGACTGTGTAAGAGCTGCAGGTGTATAGATGCATATGTTCATTTGGAGTTTTTAAGATTGGTCTTTGTAAAACTGAAAATACATGCCAGTTTCATATACAAATGAATCTAGAGTTCATAAGAGTGGATAATGTTAGAAATACAGGTATTAGAATCATCACTCCATAAAGATGCTATATGAAATAAACAGAGTATATAGTAATATCCCATAAGCTAGTTTTTTTCATATTCAATGAAAACTAGTCACTTTACTATATCTGGATATTGAAACACTCGTAAGCTACTTCACACTGGACACAGATAATTAGTAGCTTACAAGTTGAAGGTCAAATGAAATGCCCATTTAGTGAGTAGCAAGAACTATCTCACAGTCCCTAGAAGCAATATTTCATCTTTGTTTGCTATTAACTGACTTTTAACTTTTCATTGTGCAATCATCATAACCCAAAGAAGATAAATGTATCAACCATCACTGTGTTTTAAATTAGGTAAAAAAAAAAATCACATTTTATTTGTTGTGTTGTTGCATTGTTGACATAATATAGGTAATTCCATATTTGGACAAGATGAAAACTAAGTGTGGATAATGTCTTCCTTAAAAATGATGTTTTTTTTTCCCCAAGTGTAGAAGGAGAGTTCACTAAACAAACACACTGAAGGTGTCAATGAGAGTAATGGTGTTATTCTCACCTTTTCTAATGCCATTATTGTCTTTCTCTTCATTTTAAACTAAGTCATCAATATTTCATGTTGATTAAATTTTAACATAGAAATCGCCCTTTTATGTTACACACAAATGACAAACTTGGATCCATTTGGGAGAGGGAAGAACTACAGTTTTGTCTAGGCTTCTAGTAATTCTATCAAATAAAATACCCCTACAGCTCAGAAATAGTTTGTTTTTGTTTTGTCTTTATTTCTTTATCCAAAAGAATAGGGCTTAGTATAATTTTTTGATGCTTAAAATTATACCTTACCACACCTGATCCTGCCTCCCTTTTTTCTCACCCCATTCTTCCTCAAAAGTCCTACCCACCCTCTACCTCCCATGATTATTTTGTTCACCCTTTTAAGTAGGACTGAAGCATCCACACTTTGGTCTTCCTTCTTGAGCTTCATATCATGTGTATTCCAAGCTTTTTTCCTAATATCCACTTATTCGTGAGTGCATACCATGTGTGTTCTTTTGTGACTGAGTTATCTCACCCAGGATGATATTTTCTAATTTCATCCATTTGTCTGCGAATTTCATGAAGTCATTGATTTTACTGGCTGAGTGGTACTCCATTGTGTAAATATACCACATTATTTTTGTATCTATTCCTCTGTAGAAGGACATCTGTGTTCTTTCCAGCTTCTGGCTGCTATGAACATAGTGGAGCATGTGTCCTTGTTATATGTTGAATCATCTTTTGGGTATATACCCAGGAGTATTATAGCTGGGTCCTCAGGTAGTACTGTGTCCAATTTTCTGAGCAATGGTCAGACTGATTTCCAAAGTAGTTGTACCAGCTTACAATCCCAGGAGCAGTGGAGGAGTGATTCTCTTTCTCAGGATCCTCGCCAGCATCTGCTGTCATCTAAGTTTTTCATCTTAGCCAAACTAGATTGGGGAAATAAACAGAGGATCAGGAAATTGAACAGAGGTGTGTAGCAACAGGGGATGGGGAACTGGGGGTAGCCAACAGAAAGTCCCAGACACCAGGAAAGCAAGAGGCTCCCAGGTTCCAATGGGTATGATATTAGATAAAATACCCAAAAAAGAGGCAAACTTGTAGAGACTATATCCAGAGACCAGATGCCCAGAGCTGCCAGGGCCTACCTAAACCACCATCCAAAGAGTACACATGGAGGGACCCATGGCTCTAGGTCCATATGTAGTAGAAGATATATAGCCTTATCTGGCATCAATGGGAGGTGAGGCCCTTGGTCCTGTGAAGGCTTGAAGACCCAGCATAGAGGAATGATAGGACAGTGACGGAGATGTGGATGGGTGGTTAGAGGAGCACCCTTTTAGAGGCAGGAGGAGAGGTTAGGATGGCAGTTTTCAGATGAGAAACTGAGAATGGGGATAACATCTGAAATGTAAATAAACAAAACAACCAATTAAAAAATACCTTACAGGACAAAAACCAGATCTCATTTTATTTAATAAATGCATTCCTTGAAAACTGTATAGAAAGTACACTTTTAAAAATACAGATATATTCCCCAATGCCTTTCTATCTATCTGAAGTCTAACTAACTCACTATATAATCCTTGCTCACATTTAACTCAGCGATTCTAGTACCTCTGTTCCATGAGATCTGAAATTATGTGCATGGCCTTTTCTGGTCTTACTTTTTAAAATCAACCTAAACAGATGGTGTTGACTTATAGATACCCTAATACAAAGACAAATTATTATTTGTGTTTTTTCACTGTTTAAAACTTTACAAAGAAGTATTTAGAGTTATTTTCTGAAAAAAAAAAAAAGACTAAAAGTACTGTTTATGGATCATCATGTCATGCTAGACTGGAAATATGGCTTCCTAAAAATATGGAAATATAAGGTTGCCTTAAATACTTCATTAAAGATCATAGACTCTGAAATGTTTGATAGTAGTAAAGTACTTGTAACTTAAGAGTTTACTTCAGCAGTATTAAATATTTTCACACTGCTTTGTAAACAATTTCCAAAAACACTCTTGCAAACATAGAATTCAATATCCATTAAACAGTATCTTCACTTTCCCCTTTCCCTTACCCTTGAATTCACCATTCTACTTTTTTTCCCTTTGTATCTCTTTGCTCTAGGCATTTTCTATCCATGGAGTTACAAAGAATTCATCTTTATGTGATTTGCTTTTTGACTGAAAAATGTAAATGGGCACAAAGCCTTCAAGATTCGACCATGTTTTATTATGTGACAGAATTTCTTTTACTTCCTATGCCAAATAATTCATTGTACAAATACAAAATACTTTTTATCTACTCTTCCTTAACTAGAAACTAAGGCCCTTTCTATATAAACCGTGACTAGTGTAAATAATTCTGCTAATACTAAGAGTAGATAAACAAATGCTATTTTCTGATTTGATTCATCTTGCACATATCCATTGTAATGAAGTACTGGTTTTTATGGAAATTTCAAGCATTGGGAACTAGTATAATGTTTTCAATAGTAGCCACACCATTTCTTATTATTAGCTACCAATATGCTAGCACTCCATAATTCTGCTTTCTGTTTTTTGATAGTAGCCATTATAAATGGTATAAGTATCCAAGGATGTATAAAACTTGTTTTTAATTATTTATACAGAATGAAATTATAAAATAATCTAGCTAATATAACAACAAAGCTTACCTTCAAGAATAGAAATCATCTAGAGTTTTATTTCTGACTTTTCAATTAGAAATGAAATAACCTTGATTAGGCAATTTTGATAATTAGAAACATTCAACTTCACAATCAATTGTAATTACATTATTTATATTTTTAACCTTTGAAAGATGTTATAGTGAGTTGAAATAATACTGTCTTTAGTGTCATCTGACATGTTGGAAATTATGATAGTGCTTAACTCAAAGATTTAATTAAAACTAAAATCATTTCTAATCATTTTTAGTAACACAAGATCAGTAATGTTATTATTTTATTTATTTAAAAACATGGATTAGTATCTAATTGTCTAACATTCTAAAATCACTGTTATCTAAGCATAAGCGAATCATCTTTCTCATCTTCAACTGTTAAAAAATTGCATTAAAATTACCCTAGAGTGCTATAGAGATGGCACAATTGGTAAAGTATTCACCACACAAGAATATTTATGTGAGTTTGTGGACATGAGTCTGAAAACCCACTTGGGTTCTAGAGAGAGGAAATGAGAAAAGGGGATGACATCTGAAATGTAAATAAATAAAATATCCAAAACAAAAGGTAAAAAGAAACAAAAAAAACAGTTATAAAAAGAAAAGCAACTTTTACAAAAGAAAACATTTAACTGGAGACTTGTTTACAGTTTTAATCAGTCCATTATCACTATGATGGAAAGGACAGGGATGATGGGGAAGTAGTTGAAAGTTTTATATGCTGATCTGAAGGTAAGAGAGAGAGAGAGAGAGAGAGAGAGAGAGAGAGAGAGAGAGAGAGAGAGAGAG